>JAOYMU010000077.1:53240475-53251056 GCA_025802295.1 Psammodynastes pulverulentus
AAAATCCTTTTTTCCCCTTTTGGGGCTTTATTTGACTAATTCCAGCATTTAAAAAATGCCTAATTAATAATTATAAAGTCTTTTTTAATTTTGAATAATTCCAAGCCTGATCCTTTATTCCCAATTAAAATCTCATTAGTCTTTCTCTTCAGGTTTCCACTTTCCCAATTGAAGATAATTTCTTTTCTTTTCTTTTCCGGGGTTACCTTTATTATTTAAAGTCCTTGTCTGGTCACACAGTGTTCGCCTTTACTGCTTCAGCACAATCTTGTTTCCCGGATAGCTTCCCATCTTCAAGCCAGCCATTTTTAGACTGCCACCAGCACCCATCTTCGAGGGGAGTTTTCCAGCCGGGGAGGGGAGATGCAGCTCCCCTCTACCCAGCTGGCAGTTTCCCCTTTTCACATCACCCCTCCAAGGTGGTTCCAGTCCTATACAGGACCGTCCAATGGGTTTGGCCCAAGTCGAAGCCGCGCACGATCGCGGACTCTGACCCATCTTCGACGGAAGTGCCACCGGAAGTCCCCCAATATTTTTTTTGATGAAGAAAGATTAGGCAGCATAGAGACGATGTAAGTGTATAAATGATTCAACAATATACCACCATTTTTTTAAAAAAATAATCAAATTAAACACTGCAGAAAACTGCACTAATCACATTCCTCGCGTTTCCTCCAATTTAGCGCCTCCCTCCAACAATGCTGGCTTTTCAGCTGGTCTTGGCCGACAGCATCCATGACTATGAAAACAATGCGTTGTCTTCGAAGGCCCCAAGAACCATTGGCAGCCGCGTCTGCCATACTCCCGCCTCCAAAGAACACGCACCAGCAAGCTCCCGATGAGCTGAGGATCACCCGGGGGTTGCGAGGAAGGAGGACCTGCCAGGGGAGACCCGCTGGCGCAACCAGGCGCGCTTCATGGTTGGCTATTTCAGCTCGGTCCTCAGAGCAGGGCGGGGCTGACCGAGCCGGGTTGGCGGCGACACGATCAGAGAAGGCGTATTACGCGCCAGCGCCGCTTCTGTTGCTGTTTTTGCGGGTCCTTGGAGTCTAGTAGTGCTTGAATGAAAGTACTGTCGCACGTATCTTTCCTCCCTCGGGTCGTTCCAGTTTCTAAAGAGGCGGCGGCGGTGGTGCTGCTACAGAAAAGCGGTTGAGGAACCTGGAAGGGCCAGGCTGTCTCAGATTGCACCAGAGAGTTTAGCAAGTAGGAATCCAGCCATGAGCCGCACGTGTGGAATCTAAAAGCCTGCTCTTTTTGTCACCGGTCCCCATTGCTCCCATTGAAATAGCATGCTCTGCACTCAGCCCGGCTTTCTCCAGGTAAGACACGACCAGAGTTGTCCCGCTATGCCTCGCTTGGTTGGTCGGTCCTTCCCAGTGGTAGCTGCAGTTACTTTCAGGCACCTTGGCCAGCATCCCTCCATTCCTGCTCTTAGGAGTGGAGCCGCTCCTTCTGCCTGGCTCACAATATAGTAAAATATTCCTGCTGTCTTCCTACCACCCCGCCGTCCCGAAAGCTAGAAAGGGTGTTATTGTGGCTTTGGGTTCCTATTCTGCAGCATTTTCCTCGTCGGCCCGTGCCAGGCTCTTGTGTTGTTGCGGGATTGGATTCGGACATGTTCAGGGAGTTACCAAATGCATCTTAATAGAAAGCCGCGTTGGGAGGAAGGAAAGGTCGGGACATTTTTCTAGATTAGGTACCTATTCCAAGAAAGAACCAAAATGGACTTCTCTTTTGTGGCTTATCACACAAAGGATGATAGTAATAGGCTAGACACTATCGGGTATTATCCTGTCATAAAATATCCTGTAAAGCCTTATGAATTGATTTGTTTATTTAACGAGAGGGAGAAGTGGATGAATGTAAAATGACAGCAAATCTGTCTTTTTTGTTATTCACCTGCTGGCATCTGACTGAAAATGTCAGGGAGTGGGAAGGTAGCAGGAATATTCTGTTTATGTGTGTACAATACAGCATTTATTGTCAGAGTGTCTACAAACTATGCCTCCCCTTATTTTCTGGCTGCAAAGGAATTAGAAGTCAATATGCATATGCAAGAACACCTTTATATTGCTGCAAGATTGGAGAAAGAAGTTGGGCACTTTTGGTATTCAATTGTTCAATTTTAATTCTAATTGTTAATAGAATAATAGGAAAACATGAGTACCATTACTATTTGTATAGCACATAAATCTGATAGTGTTGATGTAATCTAATTATCAAATTTCTGTAGCTGTGATATTTTTTTAACAAGATTTGATTGGATGTCAATGCAGCAAATTCTTACATATGAGTTTTTGGCTTATCTCCTCCTCACCCCCATCTTGTTTCATGATGAATGGTATTTCACTGACTTAGTTAAATACCTCTGGTTTCTTTTCATATGATGTTTAAAATTAAGACCAATGATGCAATAATACAATTTTTTGTTTTTTGTTTAATTTTTTTTCTTAGCTGCCAGCAGACATAGAAGTAGAGAGGTAGAGCTCACTAGATTTCACTAGTATATGTTCTTCAAATGAAACTGAACATTGTCCTGGTTTGTCCTGTTTACATTCATTATTTTTAGAACTTCTGCACACAGCAGAAGAGGAGAGCTGTTTTACAGCAGCCAGTCAGGCTGGAAAGAATTCTTCTCCTGACTGATTTTACTAATTTGTCTGCATTTTTAATTTACCATTTGATTCAGTGGGGTGCAACCGTGGACAGAAGAAAGCAGAATTTAAAGGATAGAGGAACTGTTGCTTGGACAATGTAACATAGCAGGTGGTCAGTTGTGCCCTTGTAAAACCAGGAACATATGAGGATTTTAGGTATTACAATAACTCATTTTAGCTGGGGGATTTGAAAATTTAGATTTTCCACCAAGAAGGGATTATAATTCTCCTGCTCTGTGACTATCTTTTGTGAAGCAATGAAATAGTATAGTATGTTGAATGGAGTGTATACTTGTCTATCCCTTCTAAAATGTATAATTGTTTTAAGTAGTATGACACTATTTTTATTTCTAATATGAGCGGCATATTATTCTGTTATGATGCTTTTTAAATAAAATTCTGCCAGTACTTTGAAAAGACACTAGAAAGCAGACTCAGCTGATTAAAAGTATATTTCATCACTTTGCTTTGATTTTTTATATTCTATTTTTATTTTTATAATTGAGTACTGTGAGTGAGAATGCTTACTTTGTTATAAATCCTATGTTTTCAAATATTATGTAAACATATTGTTTTGTGGTTATTTAGTATAGAGAACTACAGAAATGGCCTTGAGAAACTATAGCAGTTAGAATAGCAGTATTTTATTCCAGACAGGAAGAAGAAACCATTAGAAGAAACTCAAACTAGCTCCACCTTCATTGTCTAGAGTATCAAATGGAAAATGCACTCAGCCGTTCAAGATTCTGTTACAGTAGCCTTTATCAGTAAAATAAAATTTGAGTCAAATTTATGGAATATGTTTCCTGACCTGGCCTATCCTGAAAGGTTGAAATCTAGTTTCTAGCTAGAAAAGTTCAAATGTAATATAAAAAGCAATGTATTCTTTTTTGAATGAGGACATATAGTTATTCCTATTGATATGTAACTTGTGAATACTGCAGTCTTTAAATATTAGATACATTTTTTACCTTACGAATTTGCTATGGATTTCTAGGCAGCTGATAAATAATGTCTTTAATTCCATTTATAAGAGTTATGCCTATCACAGTCATATGTCATGACAGTCATAAAATTGCAAACTTTTTGTGGCAGTCATTCAGAGAACATGGTGATCATAAAGTGACCGCCACAGATACTAAGTGAATGCCATGGTCATTAACCAAACCAATGGTTTGCTTTGGATGCTATTTTGCTGAAATTTGGATATAAATACTGGTTTTCTGCTAAATCATCATAAAACGTGTTCATGTGTGTAGGATGCTGCAGACAGACAAACGTGGCCTGGGTGCTGAGCACCTAGAATTCAATCACATGATTGCAGATGTCACCCAATCATCAGAACTTTGAATTCAGGTTTTAAGTAACCCTAAGGTAGATTTGTTTTAACTTGGAAGGGTTGCTAAGTGATTGGCCATAAGTCAGGAGCTACCTATATATGCATGGGTAACTTTCAACCACAGTGAAACCACAAAATAGTAAATCTATCCTATAAGACAAAAATGCCCTGGCACTTTCAACGAACTATTCACAGGCTCACATCTCACTTTAGTCAGAACAGAGAGCGACTGTCCCACAAATAGGCTGACCCCTGCACACCTTGAAATATTTTCATAAAAAAAAAACAAGCCAGTCCAGCTCGCACAACATAAGTATAATATTATTTAAACAAGGGTTTCCCAACAATGCAGACACTTTTCCATTCTGGCTCACAATATAACTTCCAAGGGATCTTCAAGGATAGTCTGATGTAGAGCATATTGCAATAGTTCAACTGAGAAGTGCCTGTGAACCAGTCTTCCCTATCCAGGAAAGGGTGCCATTGAGACAAAATAGGAATTTGTGGAAAGGCCCTCTGGCTGTCACCTGCTCTTCAAACAGGAACTTGGAATCCAAGAGGACCTCCATATTGTGGACCAGTTTTGCTTGTGCTTTTGCTTTGTCTTGGACATCAAAATAAATCATGAATGATGCCAGTGCTCCTGCACTTCTTCATTCCAAAATACAGCCTTTGTTAACATGAACTGCAGGTCAGAAATTTTAAAGTAGCAAATAATGCACCTTGGTTGCTGCATTATGTTCAAGCTACTGAACCAGTCTTGTTTTTTTCATTGCATGATAACATGCAATCCTCCAAATGGCTCTATCTATTCACATTCTCAATTACTGACTTAAGTTGAGAAAACTTGGAATCCATCAACAACTGAAGGTCAGTGTTTCCCAAACAGATGAGTTGCATTTATATCTGTTATTAACCATTGTTAATGTTAGGATTTATTGTACTTATATGAATTGAAATTCAATACACAACAAAGGCAAATGTTTCAGAAAGACTAAATTATATCAGTAATATAATATCCTGGCTGATCTGTGAAAGGTGCTCAAAAAAGCTGTATCAGTCAATTATTAATTGATTATGTACTATCAAATTGTTTCCCACTCCTAGTGACTTCATTGATCTTCTTCATGATAATCTATTCTAACCTGTTCTCTCAAGTCTCTGGTGCACTCATTTCCACTGTAACATTTTTTCCTCAGTTCTGTTATTAAGAAATAGACTCTAGAACAGGGATTTTCAACTTGTTTTCAGGCTGTGGAATCTGATAGCTAAAAAAAAAATCCCCAAACCCAAACAAAGTTCTAGTAATAGAAAATTGGCTACATTCACCTGATTTCCCCCCCTTAGTCTCTTCCAAGCTATTCTGTTTTCTTTCCTCCTGCCAATGTCAGTTAAATATTTAGTTGATAGAGAGATTTGCTTATACAAAGACATCAGGAACATTACAGGTAGTCTTTGAGTTACAACCATTTGTTTTAGTGACTGTTTGAAGTTACAACAGCATTGAAAAAAGTAATTTATGACTGTTTTTCACACTTATGAAAGTTGCAGCAGCCCTATGGTCACTTGATCAAAATTCAAGTGCTTTGCCTAGAATAGAGGTGTCAAACTCTATTGCGTCGTCATCACATGACATATCATTTTTTCTCCTTCGCTAAACCGGGCATGGACATGGTCAGTGCATGACACATCTGACCCACTGGCCAGGAGTTTGACAGCCTGGCCTAGAATGTATTTATGACAGTTGCACTGTCCCCAGTTCATGTGATCACCATTTGTAACCTTCCGAGCTGGCTTCTGACAAAGTCAATAGGAGAAGTCAGATTCACTAAAACTACATGGTTCACTTAACAACTGCAGAGATACACTTAACAATTGTAGCAAAAAAGATTGTAAAATGTTAAACTCATTTAACAATTGCCTTATTTAACAATTGAAATTTTGGGCTCAGTTTGGTTGTAAGTCGAGGATTACTAGTATATAAAATTAATCTTGATATGCATTTCTCCAAAAGCTGTATCTTTTAGCTAATACCTAAAAATAGTTATAGTTGCTATTATAATATTATATGATCAATCACTACATGGATAAGGATAAAAACCCCATGCAGTCAATTCAATAACCAAATTTTTACTGTTGTTACCTTGTTAACAGGATAAGCAGAAGTGAATATATTGCTGTTAATGTTTTGCTGTGCTTAATGTTTATTGTGCAAATTTTAGCCACTAAAAATGTGCTTAGCAATTAGTTTATTGGGCAACTATTACTCTGGGCATTTACATTTTTTAATTTTTAAAAATAAAATAAAAATATCTTACATTATCACCTTGGGCAGGGAAACTTAAATATGAAGGAAACACAAATGGATGGTTATGCTTTCAGAAAAGCTTTTTCAAATAATTTGCTTTCTAGCAAATGAAGTGGTTATGCAGTATCAACCTTAGAAACTACACCAAATTAAAAAAAATGGCATCTGCTAGTAAAACTATGAACAAATGGTAAAAATATATCTAAAACCAAATGCCAAACTCTATGACGTTTGAGGGAGTGTTTTGACTGATTTATTTTATTAAACCAGATCCTCAAATCAAGTAAGACCCTACTTTGAATTATCAAATCATCATCGAGCTTAATCTTTAATTTGTAGTTCCATATAAGGAAAATGCTATGGATGGGACTTAGTGGCGTGATGATCAGGACCTTGATTTTGACTGACTTTTGTTGCCAATGAATCAGCTTAGTAACTTATTAAACTCTGTGCTTACCAGAGCTTTTTAAGAGTAATAGTGCTAGCTTTGCTTTGCTTTTTCAGATCTCAAGTTCTTTAATGTGGCCAACTACGAGTTTTAACTGTTTTATGCTGATTTGTGGTTACAGTTATAAGTTTTGAACAAATACATTCAGTTGCCTAAAATATGCCCATTTCTATATTTTGCTATGAGTATTAAGCTAAGGAATGAAAAAAGTTTATCTCCTTTTTTATTTCTCTAACACTGTGCTTCAAATAGTGGAGAACTGGTAAAAAAAAAGAAAAAGAAAAATGAAACATGCAATTTTACCTTATATTAAAACCCGGAGGAAAGGTAGTTTTAAACAAAAAACCAGGAGACCTAAACTGGAGAATTACCTTGGTTGAATTTATAATTAAGTTTGGCTAGCTGAAATAATTCTTCTTCTCTCCACCCCGTCCCTATTAAGAAATAGTTGGATTATTTCTGAGTACAATTATAAGCCCTAATTGGATCTGTTACACTTCCAATTAAACCACTGGAGGCAAAAAAGAACTCCCATCCTTCAACTGTCCTGTGATTGCCCTCCACTGAGTCTCTTGCTCTGTTTTTTTCTAAGGTAATAACAGTACATGTTTCCTTTCCTTCCATTCTGTGGTTACTGTGGCGGGTAGCAAACTTCTATCCATCTTTGATAAGTGGATGAATTCTACAGCAATTACATCAGTGATAGAAAAAGATATATAAATAGTCCTCACTTGATGACCATGGTCGGACCTGGAATTTTGATTGTAAGTCAGGTAGTTATTATGCAGGTCAGAGGTTGTAATGAGAGGCTGTAAAGGAAGGTGGAGTTCTCTCATTCCTATTTGAAAGAAATAGATTCCTTACAGCTTTTCTTTTGTTTTGAAGAGAATATTAGAATTTTTAATTTTAATTTCTACCTGAAATTGAGGGGACATCTACTATAATTTTGTTTAGGTGCCACATGAGGACCGAATCACTTTCCCATGGGCTGCAATTTTAGTTTTCCTGATGGAAAATTCTGCATATAGAAATAAAAAAGAGCAGCACAATGTGCCAACAAACATATATTTAGCAAAACCAAAAAAATATGTGTGTGGGGGGGAATCCTCCATTGTGAAGCTATAAAGGCATCCCATTATTCTGTTCCAGACTACACACATGCATTTAAGAGCTTTACTTAAACACAACAAATCCTTAATGTCATTCTCCAAGTCCTCTTTGCAATAAATTTGCTTCCACACAGTTTCCCCACAGTCCCAATAAAGCGAAGTCCACAAATCCAGCAGGAAATCAACAAACCTAATACGAAATCCGAAGTCCAAAGGCATGAAATCCAAATCCAAGGTACAAGTCCAGAATCTACTCACAAGTTCAGAGTGCAAGGACAGGGCCAAGAAACATGCCTCTGGAATCCATGAAGCCAGAACACATACATAGTAGTAAGTTGAATGATTGTTTCCAGAGTCATGCTTTTACACCTGTTGGGTTAAGTAGATGCATGTTAGTGTAATTCATTAGGAGGGGTGAGGCTGCCTCCTCATGAGTATCCTTGCTGACCTCCGTTGCACCTTCCTCCATTCACTCCTGTGCATCCTGGATCTGGCAATTCCTCCTCAGACTCACTGACCTCCTGCAGTTGTGTTCCTTCTCCACCCTATGCTTCTGAATTGGTTCCTGAACTTCCAGCTGCAGCTGCAGGTCTCCCTTTTCTTCTCCAGCCAGGCACTCATCTGGTTGTTCCTCTGGCAACCTCCCAATGTTCCTAGTCTCAATTCTTCCTCTGGCTCCTCCACTGCTGACTTGGAAAGTGGAGCATCTGGCCCCTCCACTACTGGACTGGACATCTTCTTGGCGCTCCTCCACATCCCCCTCCGAAGTCCCCAGAGCTGACTTTTCCTCAAAATCCAATCTGGCATCTGGGAAAGCCAACACAGACATCCCCTACTAGTCTTGCCTTCAAGAATAACTGTAATCATATGTGTTATGTTTTGACAGTTATGCAACCTGCTCACTCCCCTGCCACTGATGCTATTACTAATCTTTCATATTTTATTTATTTTATTTTATTTATTCGACTTATAGCCCGCCCCCTCTCCACAAAAGGACTCGGGGCGGGGAACAGACAAGAATAAGGAACATAAAGACATATGCAATAAAATAAGGTAAAAGAATATAAATTTATAACCCTAAGCTAAAACACCCCTGTAAAACCCTGGGGGCTGGACCGGGATCTTTGCTTTGCAAAGCAGGATTGAAGAGGAAGTTGTACCTGACTTGATCTCGTTTCTGTATTGTAGGTTGTTAAACTGAAGCAGATTGAGCACACCCTCAATGAAAAACGCATTCTTCAGGCTGTGAACTTCCCATTCCTTGTCAGGCTAGAGTATTCTTTCAAGGTAGGTGATGTCAAGAGTAACAGTCTTTCTCTCTCACCTGCTGGATTCCTAATTCTCTGAACATCTGTTGCTCCAAAGTGATCAGAAATTTGGCTCCAAGGAAGAATTTTCCTTTCTAGAGGCAGTGAACAGATGAACAGAGCGAGTATCTTCACGTAGTGTCCGTTGCAATTAAAACACATACAAACACTTAGCAAAACTTACAAATCATACATTTTCTGCATGTAGTAGAAGGGGAAAAAACAGCTCTTAGGGTTGAAGTGCCAGTCTTGGAAATAAGTCTGCCCGTGAAATGAATGTGCAACATTCTGAAATGTGCATAAAATGTCTTAGTGTTGATCGTGGCAGCCTAGGTAAAAAAACCTTTGAAATGACCAATATGAAACGGCCATAGTGAACATATAGGTTTAGGATACGTAACACGACATCATACTGCTTTAAAGGCTTGACCATTCAAAATGCTCTAAGGCATGGGTGTCAAACTTGATTGCGTCACATGATGACATTTTTGCCTTTGCAGAGGCGGGATGGGTGCATGCTGCGTGTGACACATCCGGCCGTGGGCCACCAGTTTAACAGGCCTGCTCTAAGGCTTTCTGTTAGTTAACCCACCTGTCAGACCAGATTATAAAAAGCCATTAAACTCAACCTATCTTTGCCGTAAAGTACAAAATGAGTTTTGAAATCCTTCTGGTATTCTCCATGTTTATAACATAAGATGGACTAAACTGTGTTGATATTGTGTCTGGGTTTTGCTAAAAACCTTAAGGTCCACCAGATGCAGAAGAATAGATCTAACATGAAAGACTTTATGAGTCCAAGAATGTGTCCTGAGCACTGGAACAACAAACACATGGCCTTTCCACACAAAAATCCTCTCTGGGTTAATCACTTCCTGTATCCAAACTTTGTTTTATTCTCATATTTTAATTTATGATTGAAGGAGAGTTGTTACTGTTGTTAAACATCTAGAGCAACAGGTCCTCTTTATCTATTGGAAATCACCAAAAGGCTTACCAGAACATCCTGATCTACCTTCTGCACAACCTTGAGCTCAGATTATGAGCTTAATACTTGTCTGAAAACATGTCCAGTTGAGAACTGTGCTAGTTATTTCCCCAAGCATTGCAGTCGTTGACAATAAAATACCAGTGTTAATGACTCAGTTTGCCTGAGACGTTATACGTAGTTTATGCAGTATCAGAACTGTACAACTTGTAGAGGGGAAAGGGCCACATTGATAAATTTAAAATCAGCATGAACTCTAAAGGAATATCTTCCTGCCAATATGCTTTTCCATAGCTAACAAAGTAATGGCAGTGCTGGAGGTGGTGATTATGCTTAGAGATGCTTGGCAGTGCATCTTTTGGGGCAGTGGGAATTTATTATTTTGTTAAAAAAACCCTCCAGTCTGCACAAAACTCCTTGGT
>JAOYMU010000077.1:53305482-53315484 GCA_025802295.1 Psammodynastes pulverulentus
TTATGCCTATTTAGAGATATATATTTGTACTTGTTTACATATAATTGTTCAATAAAACTTTTTGTTCAAAAAAAAATCAGAGGGTTAAACAGCAAAAGGTTATTAAAACTTTGATTTTGAAAAATTACAAGTGGACTCTATATGGATTTGAAATAAGATCTTGGAATTAATTTGAAGACTTACAATAAGACAGTGCTTTGTTTTTGAATATTCTTTAAAAACATGATAGGATGAGACTTTGAAGTTTATACACTGGAAGAAATTAAGGGTTATAATTAAAGAATAACACTTAAATTTGACTTACTAATATAGAATGAAGCATTGGACATGCTGAAATATATTTTTGAACCATGGATCCAAAAGTTAATTTTAAGAGGTTTTGCCTCTATAGATACTGTGTTTAAAAGATGTTATAGAATATGAGTTTTATATGACAAAATTGACATTGCTATTAAAGTAGATTTAAAAAGATATACTATAATAATGATATGGAAAATGATGCTACACTGGATATACAAAGGAATCAACTTAATCATTAAAAGGAATATATAAAGTAAGAGGGTGACTTGCATAATTTTCTTATATTGGATTTAGAAAAGAGGCTTGCCAAAACTTGAAGAATTCTGTGAGATGGGACAAAGAAAAAATAAAAATAAATCCAGTTCCTAGGACAATAAACCAAGTTCCTAGGCAGACAGCTAGACCCTAGATACATATAGGGAGATGAAATCCAAGCAGAAAGACAATTAGGTCAGGAGCACAGAGTTCTTCAGGCAGAAAATGGAGGCCCTGGAAGGTCCAGCCTAAACCATACATACATATCTCTCCCTCAGGGATGGAAAATCCTGCTCTGATTTAGGCAGGGAGAATTTTTAGCTCTGATCAGAACCTCCCAGGCTCTCCCCTCCCCAGACAACCCACTCTGCTTACCTGAGACTCCACTTAACAACCTGCAAGATCACTTAATGACTGAAAATGATAATGACAGGATTGTGATAATTGAGCAAACCAGTCACATGGATTGATTTGCTCAATTATCATTGAGCAAATTTCAGTACACACTTGTCATGCTTAATGACTGCTTCACTCAACAACTGAGATTCTGGGTCAAAAGTTGAGGATTGCTTCTATTTCTGTTTCATTACTACATTCTTATTTTTCTTTATTTTTATTTTAGTTTACTACTAAAAATTACAATTGCAATTATTTTACTAATATTTAGTAATAATGAAATTACTATTAAAATTATAAAATAAATGGTTTGCATGCTGGAATCCTCTATGATAAAGAAAATATGCATTCATGAAGAAGTTTTCTTCTTTGTGTAGTTCATTTGCCTTAGGATTCATGCTAGTTCTACTTTAATCAAAAGACAGTAGTAGGTTTCATTTACTCATTTATTTATAAAATTTATTGCCACCAATCTTACCTCAGGGTAACTCTGAACCATACAAATGATTTGCGTTTGATTCCTCCTTTTGCTGTGAAATAATCAGAGCTTTTTTTAATTATTATTTCCCAGATGAGGTTCTATCAGAAAACTTCTTGGACTACAAAAATCGTGGAGTAAATGGCTCTCACCAAGGCCAGATTATCTGGAAAATTGATGCCAGCTCTTGCTTTGCAGAATGTAAGTATCATTGTTCTTCCTCACTAATTTAGTGAACATTGATAGAGCTGGGCTTCAAATAAAATCAAAATTTAGTAATGTAATCAGTCAATTTTTCAGCATAATTCAACTAATGTTCATTTATTGTGTTGATCAGAGATTTTTAAACTTATGAACACATGAAGTCAGACTCAATTACCCACATGTCTAAATATTAAGTGGTTTGAGTTTCTTTTTTAACTGAAGTTTATGATCTTTATGAAATAAACAAGACTATGTGTAATTATTTTCTTCTCACAGAGACTAATGGATTATTAGTACCGTCATATTCTTTATTATTTGTTCCTTTATTGCAGTTTGAAAAGGTAGGTACTTTTGGTTCCACATAGCAAGAGCCCAGGGTACCTTTGTGTATTCTTCTATACACAGTTGTTGCATTATTCCTGAAGTAACTTTTAAAGGTTTGCATATTCTATCTCTAAACTTCAGAAATGTAGTGACATTAGAAATATGTATAAGCTATGCCAAGTATACAATAAGAAAACAGCAACAAAAAAGCAAACAATAATAAAACAAGGACACTGCTGTTTTGGAAAATGATCAAAATACTAGGTTAGATTTAATGGTACTTTATTATTAATAATGAAAAATGTGAATATACAGTATAATTGTATTTAAAATCTATCTTAGACCTCAGAGGAAACCTTTCCAGACTTCTATCTCTTTCATCTAATAATTGCCCTATTCTTCAGCCCAACTGAACTTGCTCTTTGAAAGCTTTTGAAATCTATTGCCACATATACTGACTTGATTTGTCATGATTTTTACTGGTTGCCAGGCATGATAGTATGGAGATACTACACATGTTGTGAGATATTCTCCATTCATCTCCATGTTGTTCCAGAATTATTAATAGGAAAGGAAATGCATTGGAACATCAAAATCATTCTTCTTTCTTGTTCTTTGCTTTTATCTACTTGAATTCAGTTGGAAAAGGGATGGCAATGTGTGTCTGAAATAAATTGCTTCTCAAATATAAAACTTGATTTCTTTCTTCATTCAGTAAGATAAGTAAAGACTCTCTCAAGATAGTTTACTAAGCAGCAATATTGATTCCATTGAATTAATCTCCTTCTCTTTCTCCTATGATTTTTTTCCCCCTCCCAGCTTCTTAGGATAGCCTAGCACTGGTGATCATTTAGGGGCTACTCAATCATTTTCTCCCACTTAGTCATTCTCTTTTTTGAAGAATCTTGAAGGATCTTATCACCCTTTTTATAAATGGAAATCCCAATCAGCTGGAATTTGTCAAGAATTATTACTATGAATAAATAAACCTACAAATAAGGCAGCTCATCTGCCAATGTGGCATTTAAATAATTGGGGGATGAAATAATTTTATGAGTTCTTTTAAGTATAACCAAGTCAATGGTCTCCAGAACACAAGCATAACACAGCCTCTTAGGCAATATACAAGCATTCACAGGCTGGAACTCACTACTTACCACTTTTTCATTTTTTCTCACTGCTGTTAGACCTTCTACTACTGGTCCTCCCATTACTATTCCTGGTAGACCATATTTTTGGAGAACAGTAGCCTTTCTAACTGCTTTAGGCTGCTTTATTTCTACACATAAACACATTATTTCTTCCCTCTCTACCATATACCAACACCCCAAACTGTCTCTGAGCACTGCTTTTGTAGCAAATGCTGTACTGAATGGGGAGGGGGCTTTAAAAAAATAACAGCAGCATAGGAGCTAGCCATGCCTGTTCTTTGATAAAGATCTTCCCAGGAACTTTGTTGAGCTTCAGTATCTGAATGAGTCCACTAGTCTACTCATTCAGTCATTGGAGTGGAACTAGGGGCTTCCTATAGATCATTTTATGGATCATATAATCCAATTCCAAGTTGGGGAATTAATAATTAGCTTTAATATTTCTCCCACATGGAGGCAGAACATAGTTATCCAAGCAAAACCTATATTTCCACAATAATCCTACAACTAAATGCCAGAAAAAGGCTGGATTTGAGGTTTTGGCTGCTAACTGTAAATTTAGACAAAAAGAAGACAAATGGTTTGATAACCAACTTGGTGGTTTCTAGTACTCCTGTCTGAGTGCTAACATGGCAACATGATTATTATTTGCTAAATAATTCCATTCTGAACACATAATAGATATCCATAATCTTTTTCTCAGGAAGTGGTACTCTGAGTCAAATCACTAAGGGCCTTTTATCTGGCACCTTTTAGGAAGGGCCTTTTCAGTGAAGAATTTTCTTAGTCCTATGCTTAGGGTTTCATAGTCTGTAAATAAGAATAGTCTGTAAGAATTGACATATGTGTAAGGACAGGTAACTGTCTATATTAGACTCAGAGCTTGATCAGATTTCATATATTCAATCAAAGCTTTCACATCCATAATGGTCCATTGTAACTTTTGGTCCTGTAGATGAAATCTGTGTGGTCCTCTAGATAAAATGAAACCTATATCAATTGTGTTGTGGAGTCTGGGATCTAAGTGCTCACAGAAATTAACAGCAACCTGGAAGTCTGAGCAAAGGGACCTATTACCGATGAGAACACATGTATAGTCTAAAATGGTACTTGATTTCTCTTGATGGTAAGTAGAGGGGCATTCAAAACTTTGGTCTTTGCCCTCTAAAATTTGCAAGTCACACTTACATACCAAGGTTAACAACTGTAAACCAACAGCATTTTCTTCCTGATTTCTAAAGGACTATAAAGATAATATAAAGTGAAATTCTTCAGGGATGCTCAGATTATTATGATCTTATATAAAAGGCCTCAACCTTGCATTAAAATATCCCAAAACAATTGTAATCATATTGGGAAATTTATATTTAGCTCTATCAAATTTGCTCTAAATTCACTCATATGTCAGAGAAGTAATATGTAAATTAATATGTGGAGGCATATACACATTTAATATCACAATAAGAAAATTCAATTATATTGAATTTAATACCTAAGTCAAAGGGTGATGAAACCTATAGCCTTCCAATTGAGTTCTATGCTCTTCCAATTGAGTTCTATGCCCTTCCAATTGAGTTCTTCCTTGATCAGCATGGCCCCCTATTGCCTGGCCTTTTCATGCTGGGGTGATCCAGGTCTTAAAGCCAGGCATCAAAATCAGTTCAGCTGTTAACCAGGTCTTTTTTACTGTAATCAGACCAAGATTGGATAGAAATTTAAGTAGTTTACATCATTTGTTCTTCCAACCTGCTAGATTCCATGTTAATACATGAATCATTGTATAATAAGAAGAGGAGTTAAAACTGGGAATGGATTAGTCAGACATCTGCAGATATGTAATCAAGGAAACCTGATATATTGAGGTATACTCATTCATTTGTGACTTGGATTTTCCTTGAAATCTCTACTCTGCAAAACAGTTTGCTTGGTCAATGAATAGCCAATTAAGTATTGATTACATGCAACTATTGAAAAATTTTACTTTTTACTGATATAATAATCAGTTCATAGATGGAAAATGATGATCCTACAGTTCATCAATTTAAGATGTAAATTCTTTGCTCATTGTTCTGGTCTTTATTCATTGTCTCTTGTATGATATCCAATTTTTGACCTATACAATCAAGTAATTTCACCATCTCCTTGTGTTGATTCTGTCTAAGGTCCTTAATACTTTGAAACATCAGCTCCATTTTTTCCTGAAAATCTAGGTGCAAACACTGATCAACATCAACACTACCACATAACCATAGCACATTACCACAATGGAAAAACAACATCCTGGCAACTGGAACCCATCAATACTGGCTGAGATGCATTGTATATTGACTACAAATGAGCACTTTTGGCCCTGTTGAACTATGCAGCATTATCAGAAACATTTTGCAATTATATATTAGACTCATTAAAATTAATTTCATATTTCTCAAAACTTCTAGGTGATACAATCATTCTGAAATTTTATTTGTGTTCAGTTTGAAGAGATCTATCATAATCACCAAGGAGTTTTCAGGAAACAATATTTGTGGTCCAGTGTTATTTCTGAAGCCAATTTTCCATCCAGATGATGCCTATAAGCTTCTGAAGTTTAGAGTGGTACCATATGTAAGAGCCAGATGGAATGCTATGGTATAGAAATACTAATTTTTTACAGGCGAATGTAAAAAAACAAAATGTTTTCACTGTGATGTTATATGCTTCGTGAACTACTTTTAAAAATAGTTGTCCATCATCCCATTTTAAATTACATAGTGAGGATTAGTCTATTTAACAGTAATTGGCATTGGGGAATTCTGAGACTTATAGTCACGAAGGAAGGTTGTATTAACATATTCCAATCAAGGAGCTTTCTACAACTGATGAATGAATAGATACAGCTTCCATAGTTACAATGAGTATTTCATTTGCATATCATAGGACATTATTTGATTCATTCCATTTCATTCAGTTTAATCTACCAGTTGGTACTTTCCATGTGGTAAGAAGAAATATATTGTAGAATTCTATTTTCTGCTGGCTTATTAATGCAAGCAGGAACTACTACGATACTGTCATTGTACTTTTAATTTGTACATTGCTTAGAACAGGGGTGTCGAACACACGTGCTAGATATGGTCTGCACAGGCCATGCTCACCAGAGGTGATATTCAGCAGGTTCTGACCAGTTCTGGAGAATCGGTAGTGGAAATTTTGAGCAGTTTGGAGAACTATCAAATACCACCTCTGACTGCCCCCGCCCCATCTGTTCTCTGCCTCCCGAGTCCCAGCTGATCAGCTGGATCTTCTTTTGTTGCCCTGCACAGGAGAATGGAGCTGGAAAGCAGGTTAGTGGGGTGGGGAGGCAATGGGATTTTGCAGTATCCTTCCCCTGAAGTGGAGTGGGAATGGAGATTTTACAGTAGCCTTCCCCTGCCATGCTCACCAAGCCATGCCCACCAAGCCACACCCATAGAAAAAATTTTGAATCCCACCACTGGCGCAAAGAAATATCTCCTCCAAAATTGCACTGGGCAATACCCTTAATGCCAGCCAAATAGTCATCAAAAGAATGCAGACTTTTGAATTTTTGAAAACTCTTCATTAAACATACGATGCAAAAAAAAAAGAGATAACAAGAGAAAAACAAAATCAAGATGAGTAAAAATTAGTCCATGTATTATGACTGAGAAATCTGTATTTTAGATCTTGCCACAAGATAGAAAGAGTACAATCTTAATAAATTATGGTAGACTTGTGACAAAGCAAAGAAATATTGGAGCAGTATTCACATCTTAATATAGATAAAGTGAATAAAAAAATAAAAACAGAGATTTTTCTTTTGAGCTTAATTAGCAGAGAAGTTTAAAAATAAATTGGAACTTTGATGTATGTATGCTGATATTATGTATATGTACTAAAATTGAAGGATATTTTGGAATATCTACAATGGAAGAATGGCTGCAAAAGTTGATGGAGTTAGCAAAGATTCCCTTCTCTCCCTTTTCCCAATTATTCCCATTTTTCTTTGTTTTTCTGTATTTTATATTTTGATAAACTAATACAAATATAACTAAAGTAGCATCTCTAAATATACTTGTTTTAAAGCAACTGCTTCAAAATATACCTTTGATTTCATGCAACTGCGCCAAATACACATGCATGCACATACATGCATACAAACATACATATGTTCATAAATTATTGAACAGAGAATGAAAACTGCCAACAACCCACATTCATTACTGCAAGTAATACTCCAATCCTAGTGAATCACATCGTTTCACTCCAGATGAAATCTGTGGTGGATTTCTTTTATGTTCTGATTGCTAGATGCTGTAAGCTTTTGGCTTAGTGAATCATCAGCTGTACAGAAGGAGCTGTATTGCAATATTCAGTGAGATCATTCTCTCTCCAGAACAGTTTTGTGAATTCTAAAACAGTATTTTTCGAACTTGGCAACTTTAAGATCTGTGGACTTATTCTGGGAGTTGAATTCACACATCTTAAAGTTGCCAAATTTGAAAAACATTGCTTGAAACTGATCAGCAGTAGCAGCAGCTTCTAAGAATTACTACAAGAATATAGCAAGGTGTCATGTCCTACAGCTGAACTGGCTTCCCATGTAATAAAATAGAATGGAATGGAATGGAATGGAATGGAATGGAATGGAATGGAATGGAATGGAATGGAACGGATATAGAACAGAACAGATAACAGAGTTGGGAGGGACATTGGAGGTCTTCTATTTCAACCTCTTGCTTAGGCAGGAAACTTTATACCATTTCAGACAAATGGTTGTCCAATCTCTTCTTAAAAACTTTCCTGTGGGAGCATTCACAATTTCTGGAGGCAAGTCGTTCCACTGATTAATTGTTCTAACTGTCAGGAAATTTCTTCTTAGTTCTAGGCTTCTTGTCTCCTTGATTATATATACTTCCAGTCATTTTGTTTAGTCCTAGATCGCTTTCAGGTGGACTTTACAGACATTTTTGCCCAGCCAGGGGACAACATCTAGCAGCCCTTGGCTGAACCTGGAGGTTGGATCTATTTAATACATGAATTAAACTGAAGACCACCAGCAAGTGCCAATGCTATAAGCTAAACTAGGAAGTCAAAGAAGTAACCTGGAAAAAGACAATGGCAAGTAATTTCTTTGCTGCTGCCAAAAAACCTATAGCATTGATATAATTAACAGGAATTAAATTTAATTGAAAGGAATCTATCCAATCTTCCTTGGAATCAATCAGTGTCTTAATGTTTTTATTGGGCTTTTGTGCTTTTCTGTAGCATTGTGTGGTTGTTTTAAAATGTTTGGTACTCTGTTATTTTAAGATGTTAATGTTGCTGAAATGGGTATTTGTTCGATGTTGTGGGGACTATTGTGGATGTCCACAGGAAGGGCAAGGCAAGGCACATGTTGGAACTTAAGTTGTGATATGGTAACGCAAATGTTATCCCATTTCCATTTGTGTCTCAATGTGGCTTACAAGTATGTAATAAGCTGAGCTTGCGTGTGACATCATGTAAATTTTGGTGCTATTATAACATCCACATTCTGAAAGAGAATGCTGAGAGGAAAAACTGTGACAAGTCTCTGTGGGAAATCCCCAAACCACTGTCCATCACAGCTTTCTCCCACTTACACGACCCAGTCAAATAACTTTGTAATTATATATAATTATGTTATTCAAGGACCAATTTCAATTTTATGGACCATTTTGTTCCAGTATTTCCTTTCTGAGTCTCCAGTGCAGAGGTGGTATTCAGCAGGTTCTGACCAGTTCTGGAGAACCAGTAGCGGAAATTTTGAGTACTAACCTTCCCCCAGGAGTGGGGTGGGAATGGAGATTTTGCAGTATTCTTCCCCTGCCATGCCCACCAAGCCACACCCACCAAGCTATACCATGCCCACCAAGCCATGCCCACAGAACCACTAGTAAAAAAATTTGAATCCCACTACTGCTCCAGTATAAAGTCAAGCTCATAAGAGGGGCCTATAATTTCAAGAAACTTTAGCTTCACTTTGCCTAAGTTAACTCAATGTAATAGTGAGGATAACAAGAAGAATAGTAACTCTGTTCAGTTCCTTGAAGAAAGATTGGATAAATACTGCCCAAGATAGACATTTAATGCCATCTTTTTCTAAAAATGGCAGTTTTGTTGCAAATTAACTATTTTGAGGATGTCATTGTTCCTTTTGCTTCAGTAACTTCAAGCAGCATAGAAGGAAAGGAAGAGCAAACCACCAGTTATCAAAGAACAGCATTGGGAAGCCAGAGAGCAGTCTTATTGGAAGACTCTCTGAGGAGCATGACTTGAAAACAGAAACAGTTTGGAAGGCTTTGGGATATTCCAGAGACAGAAGAGAGAATGCTGAGAAATGCATTGGAAAAACTCTATGGTTGTGAAGGAATCCAGTTGTCTTGGAACTGAAGGAGTTATAAGAAGTAACAGAGCTTTGGTCTTGTGCCTTGCTTAATGCATTGTGGGGGTGACCACATCCTTCACATCAGGATCACGGGGACAGGTTACACACCTTCTTTGACTCAGTGTCTGTGCTAATGTTTGAGTGATTTTCTTGTGCATTAAATACTAAGAGAAATTATAGACTATAGTGGAACATAGGGTAGAAAGATCTCATACCTCCCCTCCCAAAAGACTTCCAGATCTTCACATGCTGGTCCCACCCCTCGCTTTGGGACAATGGCTGCGTAATTCCAATTGCCACAACATATCTTCAAGAGGCCACTTCATAAGGCCTCCACTCCAGTGGTGGGATTCAAAAAATTTCACTACCAGTTCTGTGGACATGGCTTGGTGGGAGTGGCTTGGTGGACAAGGCAGGGGAAGGATATTGTAAAATCTCCATTCCCACCTCACTCCAGGGGAAGGATACTGTAAAATCTCCCTCCCCAC
>JAOYMU010000077.1:53521690-53537725 GCA_025802295.1 Psammodynastes pulverulentus
TGTTCACCGCCCTGAGTCCGTTAGGAGAAGGGCGGTATATAAATTTAATAAATAATAATAATAATAATAATATATAAAATATTAAACTATGTAGGAGGTTTTTATACTTTTAAAAATAAGGTTTATCAAATCCATTATCAGCTGAGGTTATTTATATGTTTTGTTGTTGAAAATGTATTTCAAATGAGTTGGGATTCTAGAAAATAATTTTCAAAAGGATTTTAATTAAAAAATGCACATTTTCTAAACTTTGAATCTGAAAAAATAAAGTTTTAAGTCAGAGCCCTCATGTGTAATTTGCATATCTTGTTGGGAGAAAATGTATGCCTTATTTCTTATTATTTATTTTAAGACTCAAGCATTCAGTCAGACCCATATTCAAGAAGCATTTTAGATTTGTAAATATCAGTATGTCTTCCTTAGAAGCACCATTTATAAAGTTAGAAACTGTTTCACCCCAGTGGGATTGGCCTGTCCTATCTACGCCAGCAGGAGTGTATTCCAGACCTGTTGGTCAAGGAATTCCAGCTGAAAGGGTCCAGGAGAAGAGCCTTTTCTATCAAGAGGTCTCCTGCCTTCTGGAACATTATGCCCCCAAGGTGAGATTTCCCCCCCATCCCCCCAGCCTTCCACAAGATAGTCATAAAACCTGGCTCTGCCTAGGTTCCTGATGGGAGATATTCTGTATTGGAGCTGATTATTGGACTGAGAAAGCTTTCTGTCTCCATCTTGTTTGCATTTGGCTTCTTTCTTAAGCCATTTTTGCTAACTTTAATGCAAATGCTTATCATTTTAATATTTTATATTGTTTCTATTTTATTGTTAGCCACCTAGAGTCACCTGATGGCAAGATGAATGGCAAATAAATAAAACATTTGAAGGTCAAAGTCCTCCAACTATTAGCAAAAGCAGAAATATTTAGCTGGGTGGTTTAAAAGAGGATTCTAAGTAGAAGAACATACAATATTTGGTTGATCCTCATATGCATAGGTGGATATATTATTTTTAAAATCTCCCCATCTAAAATCTTATTATAGATAGAAGGGGCATTGGTCTTACCTGATATGCTCCTTCTCTGTGTGGCCGACGGGATCCAGGAAGCATGGGTTGACTCCTCTATTCCTTGCATCAGACAGAGTGTAAAACTGAGGACACGCCTTCCTGTCAATCATCTCCAGTTTCGGCGATGTGGAGAGAGCGGCCAGCTCCGAGATTCGCCTGGCCGACGGAATGGCCACCAAGAAAGCTACTTTATAAGTCAGGAGCTGTAAAGAAATCATCCTAAGTGGTTCAAACGGAGGGAGAGACACAGCCTGCAGAACCAGTGCCAGATCCCAAGAAGGGAACCTGTGAATAATAGGAGGTCTCAGGTTGGTAGTCCCCCTCAGGAACCTCCGAATCACCGGCAACTGAGCCAGGGACGCGTACCCCTCACATGCCAGAATTGACGCCAGAGCGGCTACTTGCCTTCTCAGTGTGTTGGGCGAAAGGCCTCTAACCAAGCCGTCCTGCAGGAAACTAAGTAACTGAGCAACTGACAGATTATTATGATCGTAACCAGCCTTCGCACACCACTCACAGAAGATCCTCCACGTAGCGTCGTATATCCGCTTCGTAGAAGGTCGTCTGGTCGCCAACAGTGTCTCAATAACTACTTCCGAAAAACGTTCATCTCTCAGGATGCTGCGCTCAACAGCCAACCTGTCAGTTGCAACCACTGGGGCTCCAGGTGGCTGACTGGTCCCTGAGTGAGCCGTGCACAAGCCTCCGGAATCCTCCAAGGTCTGGTGATTGAGAAATTTAGAAGATCGGCAAACCAGGGCCATCTGGGCCAGTAAGGCGCCACCAACACAACTGTCACTTTCTGTTCCAGTAACTTCCGAAGAACTGCCGGCAGCAGAGGAATCGGTGGAAAAGCATAGAGAAGAGCCCGGGGTCACTGGCAGCGAAGGGCATCTATCCCCTCTGCTCCTGAGGACGGGTAGCGGGAAAAGAAACAAGGGAGCTGAGCATTGGTCGGTGTAGCAAAGAGATCCACTTCCAGCAAACCGAACCAGTCTGATAGCTGTTGAAATAAGGCCGGGTCTAATCTCCACTCCGCCTGATCCACCCTGGACCTGCTCAGCCAGTTGGCTCGGGTATTCAGACACCCTGAGATGTGTGCTGCCTTGATTGATCGTAGGTGAGTCTCTCCCCAAAGGCACAGTGACCGTGCTTCTTTCATGAGTTTCCTCGAATGTGTGCCTCCCTGGCGGTTCACATGCGCCTTAGCTGCTATGTTGTTCGTCAGGATCAGCATGTGGCAATCTTCCACTTCCGACTGGAACGCCTCGAGAGCCAGATGTATTGCCCTCAGCTCCAACCAGTTTATGTTGTTCTGTAGGTCTCCCACGGACCACTCCCCCTGGGCCACCTTTGACTGACAATGGGCTCCCCAGCCCCTTAGGCTTGCGTCCGTCATAATTGTGAGGCGATGCGGTTCGCCAAACACACTGCCCAAGGTCACCGCCTCCGACGACCACCAAAGTAGGGACTTCTGGATGGCCGGAGATAATTTGACCACCCTCGGTGAAGTCCCCTGCCCTGATCTCTGGAAGGGCAGTAGGAACCACTGGAAAGTTCTGGTGTGCAGTCTCGCCCAGGGCACGATTCCGATGCAGGAGATGAGTTTTCCAAGCAGCTGGGATAGCGAATCCAGACTGACTTTCCTGGTCTCTCTCACTTGTGAACTGAAGACTTTGATGTCCTATAGCCGATCCGGTGACAGGAACACTTTGCCTTCCACCGTGTCTATCACGGCTCCCAAATGTTGTAATCTCGTGGTTGGAATCAGGTGACCTTTGTCTACATTGATCAAAAAACCATGCTCCTGCAGGAAATGAATGGTGACTCTCAGGTCCTGCTGTGCTTGAATGACGGACTACGACTGGATTAAAATGTCATCCAGATAGCACTGGAGTCTGATAGGCTTCAATCTCAGAAAAGCTGATAAGGCCACTAAATTTTTTGTAAAGGTCCTGGGTGCGGATGCCAGACCAAAGGGGAGCGCCCGATATTGTAGATGCTGCCCTGCATAGCAGAATCACAGATATTTGCGATGGTCCAGGTGCACTGGTATGTGTAGATAGGCCTTGGTGAGGTCTATTGAAGTCATATAGTCTTTGTGTCTGATTCCGAGAAGGATGGAGTTCAAAATGGCTCTCCAGCCTCCCGATGACTTCGGAATGATAAACAGCATCGAGTAGAACCCTTGACCTTGAGCTTCTCGTGGGACTAATTCTATGGCTTGTTTGGATATCAGATGGAGGATGGCTTCTTCCATGAGTCTCTGTTTGTAAGTTCCCCTTGGAATGGGACATTTGATGAATTGTCTGGGTGGATGGGTCACAAATTCCAACCTGAGCCCAGACCGAATCGTGTCCCTGACCCAGTTGTCTGTCGTAATGTTGTCCCATTGGTCGCAGAACAGACCCAACCTGCCACCAATAGGAACATTTAGCCAGTAATCAACGGGAGCGGCGTGCAGGTCGGGTGCCACCACCCCGAAAGGGCCGCCTAGACTGAAACTGGTTTTTGCTTCTGTCTTTGAACCCTTGTCCAGGCCTGAAAATCTTGTCTCGGAGCAAAGGTTCTAAACGATCTCTGGTAGGATGGAACTGGATACGATGGCCGAAAGGACTGTCCCCAAAAGGGAGGGGGTGATAAACGCTCCCCTCTTCTAGATAGACTGGGTAGCCTCTTCTTTTGTCCTTGGACTCGACCAGGACCAGTTCCAGTACCGAACAGAACAGGTTATCAGGTTTGCAGGGGGGCGCTGCCAGCTTCCACTTTTTCTTTGCATCGGCCTACAGTCTCCGAGCTGTAATGGCAGAAGCCATGGCCCTGGCACCATATTTTGCCGAATGCAGAGTCACATCGACCGTATATTCAGCGGCTGCCACAATTTTATTAAAATCCTGGTGGGTACGGGTGTCCTGGGCCGGGACCTTTTTTTTAAAATTCTCTGAACCAAAGGAGGGCTGCCCTGGTGAAAAAGGAGGCTGCTGTGCTGGTTTTAACCGCCCAAGCAACTGCCTGATAGGCCTTTCAGAGAATTAGTTCGGCTCGTCTATCTTCTGGTTTCAGGATGTCCTCCGCATCCGACAGGGAAGCCGACGGTGTAACCAAGGCCACAATCGGTTCGTCCACCTCAGGTGTATTCAACATCCCTGACAGATCAGGAGAAATGTTGAAATACTTCCTGTCAAACGCCGAGGGGCTGGCATAAGATCCCGGAACCTCCAACTGCTGCTGGACGATTTGCAAAAATAAACCCGGGGTCGAGATGGTTTCGGTTGTCTCGGTGGTCTCGGAGAATAGGACATCCGTGGCCCTCCCCTTTGACCCCGGAGTATCTCTGGAAGCCTCCAGGCCTAGCCCCGTGACCGCCTTGGCCTTGCTTAGTAAGGATTTAAACATGTAAGTCTGAAACAATCCCTTGAATACGGGTTGGTCTGATTGCAGGCCTTCTTCATCCGATAACTCACGATCAATCTCACCTTCTTCTTCCTCTTCAGGTAAAGGCGAAACCTCGGACCGTCTGGCGATCAGAGCTGCCATTGCCGGAACTGGTAAGTGACCCAGGGGAGGGCCAGGTAAATGGGTGGAACCCATAGGTGGAGCGAGATGGGGTACAGGTCTGGTTTGTTGCAAGCCTGCTTCATACCCTCTCCTCATCGCCTCTGACAACAGCCATTCAACATCTATCATTGGTTGCTCCGCCTGACGGAGGCCAGCCGAGGTAGGGGTGAATGTGGCTGAAGGATGAGAACTGGTTCTCACAACAGGCTCCATCTGTTGAGGCAATGGAGACAAGCCTGGAAACCAGGTAGTAGAGGTAGTAGGACCCGCCACAGGTGGTACTGTCAACAAGAGCTGCTTGTGGTATGACAGTTCCCTGCTGAGTGTGGGTGTCTCCTTTTCTGGCCTATGGTGGAAGACAAATCCAACACAGCTTCCAAATTGTCAGGCTCAGGCTGAGGCACCTCTGTCATTAGTAGCCTGGCCTTTTCAGCCTTTTGGCCCCTTTGGTTGCCTGTTTTTCCAGTGCTCTTTGTAATCTTTGTTCGGCCCTCTCCTGGGCCTTAGATGTTCTGCAGTGTGATAGGGCTTTGGCCTTTATCTTGGCCGCTTTTGCCTTAGCCACCTTCGCAGACTTGGCCTTGGCTGTAATGTCTATCAATGAAGGGGTAGGATCCATTCAGAAAAGCTCCCTGCTCCTTTTCCGGCTCACGCACAAGAGAGGTGCTTCTAAATTGACCTTAAGTTAAGGGCCTACTCACAGCAGCTTCCAAACCAGAGGCTTCTCAAGTGTTATAGTCCGTCCAGCGCTTTCCTCCCTAGTTGCAGAGGCTCAGCTGTAATATTATAATGAGGCTAGAGCGATGCAGCAACCACGCTCCAAACGCCAAAACTCCTAAAGACAGCCGGTCACTGGTAGCGTGGATGTTAATACTAGCTCAACGACGCTGAAAGGACCTGCGCATCGTGAATGTCCTAAAATGGCGCTCGTTTTCTTATTGTCGCTCCGATCAAATGGCGCCCATTGGAAAGGTCACAATTCTGCCCCAAAATGGCGGCCGTCGTCTTATCGGCACTCCGATAGTTCCAAAAAACTCACTGTGGACCCACCAAGCGCCAGAACTCCTTAAGGCAGTCGGTCACTTTAGCGTGGTCTTGTCCGCGTCTCGAAGTCTTCGCTCTATTTCCAGCCTCCAGACACCTTGGAATTCAAAGTTTGACACTATCTCCGTTGGTGAGGCTAACTTCGCGCGCTTCCAGTCTCCGGCTTTGTTAATGCCCTCAGCTGTATTTGGTGCGCGCGGGCAAAGTGGCTTTCCAAAATGACAGCCGTTAACAACGGAATTGAGCCAACAGCCCTTCACGTCGCCGCCGATCTTCCTATGCTGGATAAACAGCGGGCTCGGGCCAGGGACTCTTCACGCTGCCTGTTCCTATGAGGAACGCTCTAAGTAGACTCGAAAACTTTTACTTTTAAGTTATTTCCTAACTAATCCGGTCCAGGAGGGACGGATTAACACCTCTGTTCCTAGCATTAGACAGAGTCGAAACTGGGGAAGATTGACAGGAAGGCATGTCCTTAGTTTTACACTCTGTCTGATGCAAGGAATAGAGGAGTCAACCCATGCTTCCTGGATACCATTGCACCACACTGGAGAAAACAATATTTCCAAGGAGAAATGTTAATCCAATTCTTTGCCCGCTATGCTAGCTTTTTGTTTGTAAAAAATTTTGAACATGGAAAATTGAGTAGGAACCCTCTACTTATAGTCTAAGAGGGTGCAGTTCAATATATCAAGTTAATGCACAGACACTCCCTTTATAAATCAATTTCAAATTGCTAAGTATGATGGAACTTACTTTGTACATAGTAGTATGTAAAAGCACCTGCTGCAATACATTGAACACCCATAAAAAGAGCCATTTGCTGAAATTTTCTTAAGGGCATATTTTATTTCCTAGAGAGAAAAAAATTGGAAAACAAATTATTGTGCATGAGAAAAACCAGGTAATTATGTTAATTTATTTTCAATATTTCCACAAGACTGGCCTGAATAAAAGCCCTCCACATAGCATTCTGTATTGGTTCTATCAAAGAGAATATCCCAAAGGAAAACTGAGCAGACCAAATCCATTTATAAATTTCTTTCAGGGATGTCATTGTTTCACTATTACTGGGGAGAAAATGACATTTCTGTATGGCTAGTAGTCAGGAATGTAGCATGGTGTCCCTATACCTTTGCATATGGATGATTAAGAAGCCCTGATTATTCCTAAAAGTGACAGCATTGTAGCCACAAACTGGCAAAATGATTACATCTTCGGAAATCTCTCTTTTTCTTACATCTCTCAGCGAAAACCTGACATAATCTATTGAATCATATATTAAGTGAATAAAACAGGAGGGAAATATTTTGCATATGTAATGTTAGAATACTCAGAAACATGAACATTCATCCGTTTGTTCCTTCCAAGATGAAGTGCTATAGCTTTACACATGCTTTTATACATTAGTAAAAATGCAACAATAATCTCTAAATATATAGCTTTATCTTCTTAGGATATTCCTAAAAGAATAGATTAGGGATAGATTACCATGGAGAAAATTGATGTGGTTTCTAAAAATTAAAAAATTACTTGATGATGCATAATCAATCAATCAATCATCAATCAATCAAATCTAATGACATTATAGCATACCTTGTCAAGCTCTTCCCAGGAAGTTCTTCAATTGTTTTGGTTAAGAAGAATTATTCTGGAATTTAAAAATAGTTACATACATCAGTATCTTTAAGTTCCTTTAGAATAGGTCTGAAAAAAAATTGCATTATATCCTCTCCTATTAACCAATATTACCCAATTTGGTGTCCCCTAGATGTATTGAGATTACAACTCTCAGAATTCAAGACTGGCTTTGCAAAAAACTGATACTGCTGAAAAAAAAATATGAACCTGAATATTTCACAACATCCCTTTTTAAAAATATTTTCCAGATGATGCAGTTCTAGAAGCTGGAAAATAATACTCCAAACCAACCAAGAAATTGATCTGTGAGTATTGAACATCAGCCTGGCCAGCATGAGCAACAGAGAAAAAAATGTACTTCTAGAAAATACAATTATCCATCCCTGCTTTAAATTGTGAAAACAACATACATAATCTCTATTCTCCAAACTGTTCGAACTTTCCAAGGCCATTTTCTCTCTTTTAACCAGGCCTATCTCCCCCTTTATCTGAGTTCCAGATGTCTGGGAATAATTGCGTCCTTGGGTGAAAAGTTCCACATGGAGCAGGTGGTAAAGCTATTTCCACCTTTTCCTGAATGACCTATGGCTAGACTGATTTGTAGCACTTAAAGTGCTTCAGTTAACCAACATGAATGATGTACCATTACCCAAATTGTAATTTGAGATAAAAATACATAATTGAATAAATTAAATCCAAAATGTGCAATATAAACAGTTATGTACATCAAAGTGAAATATTCTGAAGAAACCCAATCAACAATCAAGTTAGACAAATATAAAAAATCAACATTAAAAAACATATGAAGACAAATATACAAAGCCTGGGCATAAAAGAAGTTAAGAACTGTTGCCTTCATAATGGAGTCATCTAAATATGTTTCTGGTAATCTAAGATACCAGCACTTTGAATGGACTTCTAAATAACCTGGGATAGATAGCCATAAACTCTAGAGCCACCTCAGACCCGATTTCAAGGGAAGGCAGCTTAAAGTGTCTCTGAACCACCAGCCAAATCCAGAAACAGAGTGAAAGGAGTTCAAGGAGAGAAGTCACTGTGCAGCAGGGGGGTTGGTGCTACAATAACAGTCCCAACTGATCTCTATAGCCCAACTTAATGATCATACAGGACCATACAACTGGTAATCTGTGATCTGTGAAAATTATAAAAAAATATGTATTTCCCTCATGAATGACCCTGCACTCTTGTCACAATGCAATAACGATAGAAATAGCAAACTTACATAGTGCTTTATATCACTCTTTGAGCAGTTTACAAATGTCAGTATATTGGCCCTAACAATCTGGGTCCTCATTTTACTGACTTCAGAGGAAAGGAAGGCTGAGTCAGTCTTGAGTCCATCAGGATTAGACTCCTACATTCTAACCACTGTGCCACTATGGCTCAATTGCAAGTCAGCTGGGCAAATTTTGGAAAGGGCAACTCCCCTTTTAGAATCCACATAGGTCCCGGTAATATAGGGAGTCCTCAACTTACGACCACAATTAAGCCCAGAATTTTCGTTACTAAGTGAGTTTTGCCCCATTTTCATGACTTTTCTTGCCACATTGTTAAATGAATCACTAGTTATTAAATTAGTAACTGCAATTGTTAAATTAATGTTAAGTGAATCTGGCTTTCCCATTAACTTTGCTTGTCAGAGGGGGCAAAAGATGATAATATGATCACATGACCCTGGGACACTGCAACTATCATAAATATGAACCAGTTGTCAAGCATCTATCTGAATGCAAATTGTATGACCATGGGGCTGCTGCAATGGCCATAAGTGTGAAAAATGTCTGCAGTCACTTTTTTCAGTGCCATTGCATCTTTGAATGGTCACTAAATGAACTTGTATATGCCAAGTCTGTCATCTCATTATTGATCAAATCATTGATGAGAAAGGCCTATTAGAGACTGACTTAGTATTCAGTAGAAGCAGCAAGTGGCCAGGGCTGCTAAAGGTTCAATAACAAAGCATTGGGGCTAAAGTCAGATAGCTGGAACATGGAACTGTTATGAGACAACAGGTCTGCAAGGTGAATCAGGAGCCATTAGTTCAAACATTTAGAACTGGCAACAGAACTGCTCTTGTTTTGCCCCATTCCAATTATGAGACAAATATGGAGAAAGAAGAGGCATCTCCCTGGTGACCTGCTTTTGTTGCTCATCAGATCTCCCTTGCCCAACATCACTTGCCCGACATCACTTAATTCTATGGCCTGCTTTCCCACCAACGTCAACCCCATCCCCAGAACCAAGTTCAGGGGCTCCAAATTCAGAACCTCCCAACGTTCTTATCAGAAGATTCTATGACAGGAAGCCATGTGCCAGGTTATTCAATTGCTACCTCCCTACATATTACAAAACATAGACACACACTACAAATATTACAACTCTTTCATACACATAAACACGTAGAATTTCTCTCCCCTACCACTCCCACCAGGTGCTAGAAAATCTCCGCCCCCCATTCACCCAACAGCAATTCCTCCTCAAAGCCATTCTTCTTTGCTAAGATTGAGCCTCAACCTTTTCTTTTCAATCCAAACCCAAAAGCACACAGGCATCTTTTTGACAGCATCCCTTCTTCAGTTAAGAGTCAAGATGTAAACTTGGGTATCATCAGGGCACTGATGATCCTATGCCAATGGATGATATCTTACTGTGGTCTCATGATAAAAGGATCAGGGAGATGCCTCTTCTTTCTCCATGTTTGTCTCAAAATTGGAATGGGGCAAAACAAGAGCAGTTCTGTTGCCAGTTCTAAATGTTTGAACTAATGGCTTCTGATTCCCCCTTTAACCAAAGTGGCTTTGCTCAAATTTATTTAGAATGCACATGTTAATAAGCTCCAATGTTAGAGTAAAACTCTAAAAAAGGAATTCTATTTTAATAAGTACAATAAAGAACCTCAGGAATAAGATAACTAAATCATATAATAAAGCCGTAGTTGAATAAACAGCAATCTATAATCATCAAAAAAACAGACACTACTGTATGCATCAGTGTATGTAAATGTGTATTTCTAAATCTTTTTGAGGACTTAGGATGTCATGCATTCAGAACACCAATTTCAGACTATCTATTCCATGACAGTAAAAAAAAAATCAGCTGATGCTCTGTTCAGGAATGAGGAATATGGGAAGGAAAATGAATGCTCCAGAGTCAGATTATTTTGTACACCTCCACCAAGTAAAACTTTTACTCATATGACAGACTGGATAAGAACTAAGGCTGAAAGAGGCCATTTTTTAAAAAAGTTGTGATTTATGCCTGATCAGGGATTTACAGCAGGTCTGGGCAGCTCCAAGCATATTCTTCAATAGGCAAGATCAGATTTATATACAACATTTGAATTCTTAACCAATCTTTCCACTACCAACCTTAAGGTACTGCATAAGACCATTGTTAGAAGTAAGCAGTATAAGTAATCAGAGTTGTTTATACTAAACTCCGAACACATGCTGCTATTGCAATAAGGTGAATAGCACCATAGCTACTGAGGTTTCAGGAAAAGCATCACTTTTTCAATAGGACACAGAATAATTTCACATTTGTTTCACAAGAGCGCTATTATTTCTACCTGTCTTTCTCCGAAAATAAGACCGGGGCTTATTTTCTTTTGAGGCCAAAAATAAGCACTTTTTCCGGGGGAGTCTTATTTTGTGGTTCTTCTGCTTGCTTATGGGCGGGGCAGGAGGCTGCACAGTACGCCAGTGCCGCCGCCATGAGGTGGGGGGATGAAGCTACCCCACACGCCCTGCACTAGTTGATCTCAGGGCCCCTGCAGCCACCCACCATGCCATGACGCCTGCCTCACCTCATGATGGCTCTGGCAGTCCCATCCAGCCAGACGCCATGTGGCTTCCACCCATTTCTGCTTGCTCACGGCCACAATGGAGCAGGAGACCAAGCAATGTGCTAGTGCCATGGCCACGAGGTGAGTGAGTTGGAGCTGCCCTACATACCCCATAGTGGCTTTCCTCAGGGCCCTCGCAGCCAGGCCATCCATTCCCGAACACTTGCCTTGCCTCGTGGCCACAGTACCAACACTCTGCTCAGCTTCCTGCTCTGTTGCGGACACGAGCAAGCAGAAGAAGTGGGTTCCTGCTGCCTGTAGCCACTGGTGCTGCTGCTGTGAGGCAGGTGTCAGGGGTGGATGGTCTGGCTGCAGGACCTGAGATAAACTGATGTGGGATGCATGAGGCAGCTCTACCAGCATCCTGCCTTGCCGTCACGGCACACAGAATAGAGGAATAGGCGTGCGACTGGCTGTGCAGGCTCTTAAGTAGGGCTTATTTTGGGGGTAGGGCTTATATTAGGCACACTTGTAAAACATGGTAAGTCTTATTTTTGGGAAAGGTCTTATTTTCAGGGAAACATTTCATTATGAAATAGCACAAAACTCAGAAACCACTCAACATATTTACTATGAAACTACACCATGTAAATAGATATTATATTAAAAAATAAAATTAAACATGGATAAATGTAAAAGGAGTGTTGTAATATACTTGTATTCACGTTTTTTCAGTACAGAAAGTGAAAAATGTATTATTTATGTCAGAGTGCAAATGCATCTGATTTTCTGATACAGATAAATGCATAGCATATAAGAAATAGAAATGGCCCTAATGTGCATAAATCTTATCTGATTATTTAGTTTATAATACATTACGGCAGCCCCCAGTTCCAGTAGCAACATTGGCTGATCTGGAAATACTAACAGATTGGTAAGATTCACACATAGTGCTAAACTATAATAAGTTTGTTTTAGTTGTGAGAATCTAGTAGCCCTTATCATTTATGGTATTGTATGAATCTAGACAATTATGTTTCATTAACTAATTACAGTTGAGTAATCCAGGTTTAACAGTCTATAAACCTAATCAGTGGCTGACTAGGTTTCAATTGCTGTAAGGATAAATAGTAGAGATCATTAAGCTAAACTTGCTACCGAACAGTTCCAAATCTGTTTACAATCGTAGCAAGATATAAGTACATAAAATAAACATGGAATTGAAAGCACATCATTAAAATTTATCCATTGAATATATGTGCCATTTTGTTTACTGCTGAACACATTTACTTCAGTGTTCTCATTTTGGGTGTAAGTCTTTATGTGAAGAGCTAGAAGGCAAATAATAGTCATCATTTCTTTGGAAAGAAGAAACGGCAGGAAAAAAGAAAAGGAAGAAGAGAGAGAATTTTGAATAGACTGATGCCTTAAAGTAAAATGCATGGCATTAAAGCACTTTTTTCATTCAGCTGACACATAAAAATCTCTTTCTTGGCTCTGTTCCAATGATTTTTTAAAAAGATATTTTATATAGAATTTTTATTAAAATTTTAAATTAAATAAGAGAAAAACTAATGAAAATTAATATAGAAAAGGAAAAGAAAGAAAAGAAAAAAGTGTAAGTAAAGAAAGAAAAAATAATTAAAAATAGAAAAAGACAAAAAGATACAAAATGCGTTCAAGATATTCTTCATAGTAATTATAAATACAATTACATTTTAACTTCTCTGTTTAAAGTTACAATTTCTTTCCATAATCTATCATAATCATCAAAGCTATAAATTACAAATTCCTTATTGTAATTTTTAAGCAAGAAGGCTATAACAGATTTTCAGTTACCAATAAATGTAGATATGGCTTTCCCTAATTAAAGTTAGTTAGAGAAGTGGGATTCAACCACGTCAGACCGGTTCGGACAAACTGGTTGTTAAATTTTTACACAGTTCAGAGAACCGGCTAATCGCAATACTACCTGGCCCCACCCACCATGCCTCTCAAAGTCATTCCTTATCTCACCTCACCCACCTAAGCTGCTCGCCTAGTTACACCTGTGGCATAGCTGCTGGTGCTCTCTGGTTCCCTTGCTTGCCTCGAACATGCGGCCCAGCTGATCCCTGCCTGGTAAGCCTTTCTTCACTCCTTGTCCTGCTACCTCCCACGCAGCCCTTCTGGCCCAGCCTGCATGCCCGCCTTCCCTATGGCCTCATGTGCAGTGCCTATGACCCAGCCCATTTGCCTGCCTTTGCCATGGCCTCCCAGGCGTTGCCCATGGCCCAGCATGCTTGCCTCTCTTTCCCATGGCCTCTCTTTCCCACGGCTTCTCACGCAGCCCAGCTTATATGCTTGCCGCCATCACTTCCTCTCATTGCTTGCCCATTGGCAAACAATGGATGCTGCAGAGACAGGGTGATTTCCCACATACCATTCTGAGCCACTTCTCAACCCTCTTGACTGGCTGACAAAATAAAAGCCATTGAAAGATCACGACTGCCTGCCAAGTCTGCTTGGCGCATGCTGGCAAAAGGACACTAGGGGGAAAAAAGAGAAGGGCCTATGGAAACCCCGCATTTTTCACCTCTATTGGGCTGTCTGCATTGCACTGGATCAGGATGGGGAGGTGGGGAAAAAAGCAAAAAGCCCACTCGGTATGTATTCACCAGCACAATGGCAAGTCTCTCTTCCAGTTTGCCGGTTCGGGCATCAGGAGCTTGAGGGATAGATTGTCCAGCCTGAAGTCCGTCTGTTGCTCATCCAAGCCCGGCTCTGACCGCTGCCATCCATCCAGACCCCAGAGGCCACCAGCGGACTTGTTAAGGCATGCAATATGCTGCTGCTAAGCTCCTGGGTTCCCCACATGAGTGCTGGAAGTTCGGTACTCCTTCCTCGACGAATCAGCCCATGTTCCCATCTCGATCCAGGCTCCTATTCCCTCAGCACACCATGTGGGCAACCTCCCATTTTTTTTAAGAATTAGAGTTGTGGGGAGGCAAGGCACAGTGATCTGTCTCCCTCTAGGACTAGCCTTGGAAAAGCCCACCCTCTGCCTCCTCCCCACCACAATCGGACTCCCTTTCTTCCAGCTGTTGTGTGGGGAACCTAAGAGCTTAGCAGCAGCATATTGCATGCCTTAACAAGCTCACTGGTGGCCTCTGGAGCAGCAATGGTTTAGAGCAGTGTTCCCCTACCCCCGGGCCGTGGACCAGTACCGGTCCGTGGATCAAACGGTACCGGGCCGTCTGAGGAACTTTAAATAATTTCACTGTGGGTCCTCCCGCCTCCTGATTAGCTGAAAAGCAAACCCCACGCCATTGGCCGAGGAGGAGGCGCTGCGGGAGGACTGAGGACTCGAGATCGGAGACGCGGGGACTGAAGAGAAGCTGCCATGAGGTATGTGCACAGAGGAAGTGGGCCGCTGAAAAATTATCAAACGTTTACCAGTCCGCGGCGATAAAAAGGTTGGGGGGCAATGGTTTAGAGCTTGTTAATGACTGCTCCACTCCAGTTATATGTTTTCTCAGATTCTTGGAGTGAAAAGTATGCAATATGCTGATGCTCCTGGGTTCCCCGCAAAGACAGGTTTGGAGGAGCAGCAGATTTCAGGGCGCACAATCTATCCCTCAAACTCCCAATACCTGAACCGGCAAACTGGAAGAGAGACTTGCCATTGTGCTGCTGAGTACATACCAAGTGGGCTTTTTGCTTTTTCCCCCACCTCCCCATCCTGATCCAGCGCAGACAGCCCAATGGAGGCAAAAAACAGGGTGTTTCCATCGGCCATTCCCTTTTTTTCCCCCTAGTGTCCTTTTGCCATGGGCGAGCATGCGCTAGGCAGGCTCAGCAGGCAATTGCAATCTTTAGATGGGCTTTTATTTTGTCAGCCCAAGGTGGGGAAAGTGCTTAGAATGGTATGTAAGAAATCCCTGTCTCTGCAGAATTGCCCTGCCTACGCCGTTCCACCTTGCCATGAGTGATGTCGAGTTGGCCATGCCCACTCAGTCACATGACCTCCCACAGCCACGCCCACTGAATTGGTCACTAGGAAGAACCAGTTGTTAAATTACTTGAATCCCACCACTGGTTAGTTATGCATCTCGGCAAGCCCTACCAATTTAACCAACAAACCCTCCACAGCAGTAGTGTCAAAATTCTGTGCATACAATAGCCTAGATGCAGTTATTACATATTGAAACAGTCTTCCATTGTTTGCTTTGTTCTGATGATTTTCAACAGCTCCCTTCAGTGAGCTCCCATGTTATAATCCATTTGAAAGCAAATCAGTGCTTCACAAACTCTTTTCCTCATTATCCCAAACTCCTATTCAGAAAATTTGTTTTACTTAACAGAAAGTATTGAGTTAAATATTCCTGTTGTGATTGAATAACAGGTCCATGTGTTGCTACCCAAAGAAAAACTACTTAGACCCAATTCTGGATAATTTACCCAAGTTTAGGAAACATTATGTATGTCTATGGAGATTCTTAGTCATCCAGGTCATGGTTTTCCCAAAAGTGGTTTTTTAAGAAGCAACTGGACTTTCTTGTTTTTCTTTGAAGACATTTTGCTTTTCATCCAAAAAGCTTCTTCAGCTCTGACTGGATGGTGGAAAATGGAAGGATTTATACTCCTTGCAGACAGCTGGCTATTTGCATTTTTTTTGTATTGGTATGCTTTTGCTGTTTGCAAAGCAACACATTACAAAGTTTGGGTCTCAGCTGTCCTCAATTCTCTCAACAAAAGTTGGTTAGATAATTGCTCTGGCTCTTGGTTGAGAAACCATACCTACAATTTTTCAACATGTCTATTGTCATGTCTTTTTAAAGTTTAAACTTCAACGTTTAGTAGCTCTGCTGTGGAAAGTTAGCACCTACCTCTCTCCTAGGAAAATGAAATATTCTAGGAAATATTAAAAAGGCAATATATTTTTC
>JAOYMU010000077.1:53776046-53786359 GCA_025802295.1 Psammodynastes pulverulentus
GGGAGGTTGATGGACAGGTGGGCGTGTCCTCAGTTTTACACCTCTGTCTATAGAGCTAAGATGAGAGACAACCCATATTTCCTGGATCCCATCACCTTGATACTGGAGAACAGGAATGTTCAACCTTGAGCTGGTCAGGTTCAAATTCCTAGCAGTGGCAATAGAGAGTTAGCCTGCAATATTGCATTCTAATCACTGCGTGACCATGGCTGTATACATCGGTAAGTCTATACTTGGTCAATTGTATATGTGAAGCTTTGCCATTCATAGTCAAAATGTGATTCCTTGTAGTAGATGGCATAATAAAAGCAGTATTATTTTCTTAGACGAGTATACCATATGAAGCATTTCTAAACAAGACCTCAGTATTTGACTTTTTATTATTTATTACTTTCTGAAATATCTTCAACAGTTTGATAAAATCTAATATAGAAAAACAGTAACATTGGTAAAATCTATACTCTATAGCCCTCCAATTAGCTCAAAATTTACCTTTTCTTTTTAATAAAAACACAAAGTACATACACCCAATTTATGAATGTATGATAAACTGATTTGTAATAAATAAATATTTCCAATTCTGAAGTAAACCCAAAAGACAAACTTTATAAAAAACAAGATATAAGATGTAACATTGGGTTCTTATTACTTATAAATGTGATGAGTGATACCATCTTTTATTAAACATGTCAGAAGAGACTGGGTTGCAGGCTGACCTTTTAAAACAATATAAAATGGTTGTTAGCTGGTACATTTAAAAAGCTACTATTAATTTCAAAATGTAGTCCTGTTATCTCTAAATAGTAAGTAAAGAATTCATACTTAAATATACACTCAAGAAATCTAATTAGTAAAGCTGTAACTAAAGTAAGAGCGATACAATTTTTATAGTAACATCTTTGGGCATCTATTTTAATTGTAATAATCATAAGTCTCCCTTGACAGTAGTCTGTCTTACAGGAAACTTCTCTGATATAAAATATGAGCTAAGGATGAGGGAGTTAAAGAAGTGGGTGGGCGTTTAGTTGATACTGTCCCAAAATGAGTGTCTATGCATGTTTTTACTTTCCTATGTTGCCAGTGGAAATCACAGTTCCAAAGGAATAAATGTTATCACCAGATGTTATCCTGTGGGACATACATTAGACATGAGGTTTTATTTAATAATATGGAAAATGGTTCAGTAAACAGAACGTTCTTTCTTATTAATGTGAAAAACATATTCATTAGTATACGACATTTAAACAGTAAACAATTTTGCTGTATAAATATATTCATCCTATATCTGTAATGGCAAACCTATGGCACACATGCCAGAGGTGGCACGCAGAGCCCTCGCTATGGGCATGAGTGCAGTCACCAGCTGCTCTTCTGGTTTCCGATGCATACATGCGTGCCGGCCAACTGGTCTTCATGCACACCAGAGTACCAGAAACCCGAAGACCAGCTGGCCGGTGCGCATGCACATGCCGAAAATCACGCACCAGTCAGCTGGTGTTTATGTTTCTGGCACTCCGGCATGCACACACGCGCATTTCAGTTTGGGTATTCGGTGCCAAAAATGTTCGCCAACCCTGTCCTGTATTGTTGTAAGAAGCTCTATAGTTCAGGAAAGAGTCATGAAAATAACACTAAAAAACAGATGGAAGCAGTAAGAAACATATCAGATAATTTCATAGTGGAATAATTTTCAAATCTTACACCTTCAAGGAAGAAGGGTTTATGTTACATTTAGATTATGATTCAGGATAACAAAAATAAATTAACCATACTCTCACAAGCCTTCTTTCCTTTAATTAGAGTTTAATATATGACTTTAAATTTGAACTAAAATTAATTTCAATATAAATATAAACACTAATTGTAAACTCTAGAACTGATGTATTAGAATTTATTAAAGTTAGATTTCTTTAATTTTTGATTTGAGCCTCAGAAGCTATTTCAATAACAGTAACAAAAAGCAATGAATAGAACAGAAAACATAATACAAAATCCCAGATATTTGCTAAATGTACATAAACCATAACAAGCATAAGAGACCAAACACATAGATTCCATTCATTATATCCATCTAGTCTATGGTACATCTTCAAATATATGTCCTTAAGCCTTAGCCTGTGGTACATCTTCAAATATATTTCCCTTAGGCCTCTCAGATTTTACATGTTTAAGTTTTACATTAAAGATTTCCCTGATTAGAAATTTTGATATCCAATTATTTATTTGTCAGGTTAAATATATATTAAATACACTTCATATTTGATTTTCCTAAAGAAAATCAAAATTGATGAGAAAATATGAAAAAACCTAGTTTTTTCTGAGCCATGGTGGTGCACTGGTTAGAATGGAGTATTGCAGACTAATTCTACTGCCTGCCAGCTGCCTGCAGTTCAGCAGTTCGATTCTCACCACCTGAAGGTTGACTCAGCCTTTAATCCTTCTGAGGTCGGTAAAATGAGGACCAAGATTGTTGTAGGCAATATGCTGACTCTGTAAACCGCTTAGAGTGGGCTGGAAAGTACTGTGAAGCAGTATATAAGTCTAAAATGTGTGTGTGTGTTTGTTTTTTTGTTAGCTTTTTCTAAGATATGTCCAATTGATAAAATACAACCTTAACATACAGTAATCTGCACATTTTAATGCAGTATTTCAATGTACCAAATATATTATTAATTCTACAAACAGAAGAAACTGAGTTTATTTACACATGCTGAAGAACAGCTCTTTTAAATAATTTTGACATTAAACTAATATAATCAAGTACAAATTTAATTGTTTCTGAACTGAATTTATTAACTTTCCTAATTATTGTCTTGAAAATAATGAAAAACAGCTACATGAACAGGATTTTCACAAAAGCATATCACTAATCATAGCAGAAGACTTGTTATATGGAGTTCATTTCAGAGAGGAAGCAGAGATGTTTACTACTATTTCAAAGCTATCTAAAATCATGTGTGATTTTGCTAAAACAAATACTACAATACTATCTATCTTTCCCTGTTTGACATTTTTCTTTATGTGATAGCCATGGGTTCCTCTCCCCTTTGAAAGAAAAACTATGATTATGAGCCCAAAAATGTGAGCATGAACATCATGGGGAGGGACTTTATAATACACACATATTGACATCATCATGCAAAACTTCAATATATATACATGCATCAGACTTCAGAAAGGAAATACTTTAGATTGGCATCAAACACCTTGTCATTTTGGTTCCACTTAATGTGTGTGAACATCACACCTCATTTCTCTAATGTTCAAGTTAAACCAGGTGCTAAAATTAAGTAGTCAAATTTTCATCAGGTATTTGCATGATACCATTTTTAAGAGAAGTATTTTGCTCTGTCAACTCACCATATCTGCCTCTTTTTCTGTACCGTTTCTGATTGCTACTTAATATACATGCAGTACACAATTATGGAGAATACTGAAGGAAGGAAGGAAGGAAGGAAGGAAGGAAGGAAGGAAGGAAGGAAGGAAGGAAGGAAGGAAATCCAAACCACTGGGGGTAGAATAATCTTTCTACCTGAAAATATGTGAGGAATTTTTTAAAAGAAAATATTAAGTTTGGTCACTTACATCTCTTGAAGTGTAAGAACAACCAATGGTTCATTACTAACAGGAAAAGATTTAAAAAACTAATTTGCCTAAAGATGACAAACATTTTTTTACAACTATCACATTATTCTCTCTCACTATAGCTTTGTTAAATAAGTAACATATAATCAGAGTTGGAAGGGATCTTGTAGGTCATCTAATCCAATCCCCCTGACCAAGCTGGAGACCCTATACCATTTCTGACAAGTGGCAGTCCAAGCTCTTCTTGAAGGTCTCAAGTGATGATGCTCCCACAACTTCCGGGGACAAGCCATGCCCATTCCTGTAACTGTTCTTCATATGTTTTAGTCTTCAGTCCCCTAATCATCCTGATTGCTCTTCTCTGCACTCTTTCCAGAGCCTCAACATCTCAACATACGCCAGTAGCTAAAAAATGGATGCTGATCAGCTGAGAGGATCCAAGAGTCCTCTCAGATGATCGGCGCGTGCATGTGCAGAAGGGTGGGGAAGTGCACGTGCAGAGGGGAAATGTGCACATGCATGCTTGCGCGTGCGAACACATGCGCACAGTGAACTGGTGGCAACACAAGGAGAAAACCACCCCTGAATAGATGGTATCCAAACAAAATAGGTCTGAAGTAACGCAAGTCTTCATCAAACATAGTACAGCATATGTACAGGTCTTAACTCGGGCCATGATATAGAAGGGTCTACAACTTTTTTATTATTTCCTTTGCAAGGGCCCATGTTATTATTAAAGGCAGAGTATGTTTTAAGCAGCTGAATTGGCAACCGTCTGCAGAGACCGTTTTTATCAGCCCCATGAAAAGCAGGCCACGCCTGGGACAGACCCAAACATGCCATAAACATGCCTGTCACACATGTGGTCATGTTCATCATGCACATGCTCTCTAACACCTCTACAGCACATGCCCAGATGCTAACCACTGGGACCTGCCCCAACAAGTCCTGTGCCCTATTGTCATAAACAAGCATGTGCATGTCCCACCTTTTTATTTTTATTTTTTTTTAATTTTTACATATATTGTCTGTAACCCACTCAGTCACCCTTCAAACTTCAGTTGTTTTTCTTTATTGCTTTATCCTGTTACGTGCCTCTTTGAATGAATTTGTATTTGGTGCATTAATGTTATTTGATGTGACAATCCCCACACCTTACACACCTGCCCATTCTCTTAATTTTATTTTTTTGAGCCTTTTACTCCATCCCTGAATTATTTTGGAAAAGCAAAGCACGTATACAAAAAGGGCTTTTGCAAAATAGTATTTTATTTTTTACATCTCTGCAATGTAAAACACCCTAGAACAAAGAAAGGGCAGTGCCTTACTTCCTTGCATTACAACAGGACATAAGCACTGGGACAGGATCTGCTTACTTTACATTGGTAAAGCCTTTACATCTCACTGTGCGTAAAGAGACTTTTGAATTAATTTTGGGTTCCCCACACGACTCAAGCCAGCAGCCATCCGATCAGCAAAAGCCCCTGTTTATTTAGTATTAGGCATCCTCGTGCTCTAGAAATCCTTCTTTTGATTCGGCCAATGGTTAGCCACTCTGAGGCAAAACTGCAATATCATAGGCAGTTGCTACCAATCTTAGCCTCTACAAATACAGACCAATGAGAAAACTTTCTGGTGAATAGTTAATACATTACAGTACTTCCAGATGCTAGGTATTATTGGACAGGGAATAGCGCAAGTTGTTACAAAACCTCCGGTGAAAGGCCACTATCGGGGGATTATGGATAAGACTGGGCAAATCAGGATTGCGTTATAGTACTTCTGGTGAAAGGGATGGGAGACATAAAGGGCAGTAAAAGGGATAGTAGGTCAGGCAGAGTGTGGGGGGTTATGATGTCACAGTCCTACAAGGGAGGGGGCAGAAGTGATGTCACAAAGAGGAAGGGCTAAAGGCTCTCTAAAAAATGATATGTGCTACTTACTACTGACAATCATAGAACAAGCGACTGTCTAGATAGTGTAGCTCACACTAAGAAGCTGATTAAAAAATTTCCCATGAATAGTAGTAATTGCATATAGAAATATTTGTTTTGTATGCCTTCAAGTCAGTAATGAATCCTGGTGACTGTTACCTTCTTCCTATGGCCGAAACAGGGTGACTGGCCCAGAGTTATACAGCTAGCTTTGTGCTTAGGGCAAGCTTAGAAGTCACAGAGCAATCTAGGGTCGAAACTGCTACTAAACTGGCTCTATTGTAGAAACGTAGAATATTGTAATGTTATTATTAATAGACACCATTTCAGAGGAACCATTTCTCACTTTTTAAGTGAGAAAAAAAATGGAAATTTGAAATCAATCAGACCCTCTTTTTCCCTCTTTGAAAATAGTGGATATTAAAAGCCTGAGAGTTAAATATTTGTAGTCAAGCTTTAAATGGCTTCATTCACTACTATGTTCCTAATATTGTATTGACCCACGTTTCAACTCCATTGTTAAAATAGGGATACTTGCATTAAGCACCAACTTTTATTTTTTATATACCTCTGCTCTGCCTACATCTAAATGAGCCACAATAATATACAGATGCATATACCACTGATACCATATATTTTTTTATAGATCCCCATTTGTCAATTCTAACCTGATTCAATAAAAGTGAGAATGATCTTAGTTGTACTTTTAGACCCTGGAAATAGCAAAAGCCTAAGTAAACTATGATCTTTAGATAACTGTGTTGTTTTTGCAGTGTACAACTTCCTGGACAGTTTATAAAAACAGAGACACAGGGCTAAATTTGTAGGCTGTTAAGACCTTGGACTATGTTATTTTAGTAAGTGCATTTTTTTAAAAGGATGATTTTTGTGTAGCTGAAGCAAAGGGTGAAAAAGGCAAGGGTATTTGAAACTCACATATTTCACGGATCAGTCAGTTCACCAGCTGCTTTCAACATTCCCTAGGGGCATTCCACTAATGACTTTGGGCAGCACAACCAGTAATGCTATATAAGAAAAACCAGCCAGTCACACATTATAATGCCTTCTAAGGGACAGAAATAGCAAAATCAGAAGTAACATGTAAGCCAGTGGCTGGGTAGAAGTCTTTCTTCTTGTGACTCTTCGTATGGGGGAAACAAATAATGTCCCAGCAACAAATATTGTTAATTAAACAAAAGCCTCAACACTAAAATCTTTACCCTATGTTGATGGTACCTTCAAGATTTAGCCATATCTTGTTTCTTTTCTTTTTTTTGTTTTGTATTTTTTTTATTTTTTTCTTATTTTACAAACATATCATAGTGTGAACAGCGTGGAACCAGAGTATCTTACATTTTAAGACAAATATAACAATATTCTTCATATTTAACAGAATTGACAATCTTATAAAATTTAATATTAATACACATATTTTATTAAATTATAATCTTTGATTCTTTGTATTTCATTATGTTATTTTTGTGTCAATCTCCATATTCTAAATATCTCTCTTTTTACTATGAATAAAATATTATTAATTATATTTGTAGTTTTTAACAGACCTATATAATTCTAATAATAATTCACAAATTTCTATTGAATTATAATCTTCCATGATTTATCCCCTATCTCACAGATGTCAAACACAAGGCCCGTGGGCCAAATCACCTCATTGTATGTGGCCCGCGAGAGCTTGAAAGCGTGCACACGCGTGCGTTTCCCCATCCTTCTGTATATGCACGTGCCTACCAGTGCGTGCCTACTGCGCATGTGTGTGCCAATCATTGGTGCACACATGCACAATAGTCACACGCCAGTAGGCGCATGCATGCCCAGAAGGGTGAGGGGGCGTGCGCATATGCAGAAGGGTGGGGGAAGCACCCACGCACATGCACAGAAGGGTGGGGGAGCGCACGCACGCAGAGGGGTAACGTGCACACGCGCACGTTGAGGGCCATCATTACATTGATGTGGCCCTCGGCAGAAATCAGTTTGATACCCCTGCCCTATCTGATTCTTGCTACTACTATACTGAATATGCTACTGTTATATTAAAAAATATCCCCCTTCTAGTCATATGTTACAGCTTATTTAATACAAATAAAATGATATTCATATTTATGTTTGACAAGTTATATATTTCTAATAATTGTATTTGTTTTTCTTAAGTTATAATCTTTCATTATCTTATTCAATCTTTCAGTGTTATTTTTATGTCAATCAAGTTCTACATGTCATTCCTTTTCTTTCAAATAAAATGTTAATATTCATATTTATTACATTCAACAATCTTATATAGTTTAACTATTAATACACATATTTATGTTAAATTATATTTTTCTATTGATTCATTATTCCATATAGCATATTCAAAATTACTCTCATTGAAATTCTAAATTCCCTTGTTATTATTAATTCACCTTCTAGTCTAAAAATATCTGTTCCATTAATCCCCCTTTCTCTAACTTCTAGTCTTTTTTTATTATCCATCATCTCTCATTTGCATTAAAGCTTCAATTATTTGTTTCTTAGCTTTTCTTCCATATTCTTCTCTTGGATCTTTATCTCTATTTGCTTCCACTTCTTGGCCCATCCTCTTAAATATTTCTCCTTTCTCTACCCAATTCCACTGTCTCATTTTCAAATTATCTTCTCTTATTCCTATCTCTCTCCCAAGAAAATCTCCCTGCAGTTCCAATTCCTGTTTAACTTCCCTTAAAATAGTCTCCCCTTGATTTATTTCATTGATCATTGTCATTTTTATTTTTATCTCCTTTTTGTCATTTCTTTTCATTTGTTGTTTAGTCTGTTCTATTTTCCCAACTGTTCTTTCAGTTATTTCCTCCTCTTTCTGAATGTCCTGTTTTCTCTTTGTCATTTGTGTCTTAATTTCTGGCTCTGCACCTATGCTCTGTATTTCGTTCAAAATCTACTCACATCTTCTTGTCAAAGTATCATCCATATCCTGGATTTCCAATGCAATTTCTTCCCAAATTCCATTCATCTTTATTTTTATTTTTTTGGTCCAATAATCCAGTAATCTTTTATTTAAACCAAAGCCACTTCTCAAGCAAAAAATTCAATGTCCAATGTCCAGGAGTCTTTGTATCCCAGGGTTAATCCATCTGTTCTTCTAGATAATCCAAAAATGGAACCTTCATAAATCTTCCTACCAATTCAGTCTCATGTTGAACCTTTCAGGGGTCTTTTTATTAATAAAGTTTTTCTTACTGGTATTTTCCCCTTTAAATCTCCAAAAGCCAGGCCTTTCCAAGATTTTGGGAATATAATGTGCCTTCCTTTGCCAGTAGGTGTTGCTCTTACATCAGTTTTCACTTTGTCTTGTCTTTCTTATTTCTTATTCAATTTTACAAAAAAATTCCAAAATGTAAATAGAATATTAGCTTTTTATGTAAATAGATCCAGCATTTTACAATGTCTATCCAAAGCCAATGTCTGTCCAATTTAAAAGTCCAATTTTGTATATTTTTAACAAAATTTTCTATTTTCTTCTTTTCCTTTCTGTTTTAAAATTTTGAGATTTTACTCACAATGTTGGGTCACCACCACTTTAAAGGTTGTTCTGAGTTTCTCCTTTTCTGAATATTCTTTTTTGGGGTTGCACTTTAAATAAAAAGGATTTTTCTCACTCAGTTCCAGACACTGTCACTAAGTCTACTTCAGCACTCTTTTTAGGTTAAGCTGTCTCTGGCTGTGTGGTGGCCACCTTGGCTGCCTCTTTTCCACAACGTGGCATAGAGGGCTTGAAAAACCCTGGGGCTCTACAGGGGAGTCACATTCTCCTCTGGAACCTCACAGGACACCTCTTCTTTGCTTTGCTGCATCTACAAGGCAGCTGTGGCTCCTTCCAGAGCCCACAAACAAGGAGAAGCCAGTATAGGGGGTGGAGAGCTCTGTTCCCTTGGGACTGGTATCACCACAACGTCACTTCTGTTTCCATATCTTGTTTCTTTTCATCAGACAAGATATTATACATCTTAGCTTAGCCAGTATCTTATGAAAAAATGCTAAAGGGTTGTGAAAAAGTAATGAGTATATAGGTCTTGGAATATTTTTGTTCTGTTTATATGCCACCCAATCCAGAAAATAAATTAAATGTGAAAATCGTTTTGAAAACTGTCCCAAAGATGCTTTTTCAAAAGGCAACTGGACTTCGTTTTTTCCTTGAAGATGTTTTGCTTTTTAATCCAAGAAGCTTCTTCAGAACTCCAGTTGTCGAAAAAGCATCCTTGGGACACCCATGGGATGACTGAGAATCTCCATAGACTTTTTAAAAATTAAAACTCCAAAAAGTTCTAAGTGAAGAGTAAAATTTTCAATTCGCTTCTATAAATTGTAACATACTATCAGGATTCAGTCTTAAATTTGTTAGCCATTTATTCTACATTAAAAATTCCACAACAGGAAAACATAAAATTAGCTGTTGATGTTAAATCTGTTTCACTTATTTGTAAATTAAACCTATTGTAGCTGGAATCATTACATTGAATAAATAAAAGTGCAGGTTGGATTCTATAGGAACAGAAGATCTTGTAGGCAATTGGCATCTCGGGAATACATGTTATGTGCCTTCGGGATAGCATTTAGTATTAATGTGATCAATAAGTAACATAAATTTGTTCAACCACTCTGCATTCCTCTATATTTAAAACTAAAAATGTAGTTATGGGAATACATTCATTTGTGAGGTATATATAGCAATAGCAATAGCACTTTAGATTTATATACCGCTTATCAGTGCTTTTTACAGCCCTCTCTAAGCGATTCACAGAG
>JAOYMU010000077.1:53938472-53957280 GCA_025802295.1 Psammodynastes pulverulentus
CGGAAGTCGAATCGATTTAACAACTTCTTAAGCTTATTCTTAATACACTTTTCTATTAACTTATCATTTTATACATTATGACATTTTTATATCTATCATTACATTCTTTACTTTATCCTTTTAGTTCAACTAGTATGTAACCATCATATTTGCATTTCTAATACACTACCTCTTGCTAACAACAATTCATATGTATCTATTAAATTATACTTCCCCATTTTATCCCCTTTAACTGATATGCCACTATTGTATTAAGAACCATCCCCTTTCTGATCATATTTTAATACACATATAATAGTACTCCATATTTAATCTTAACAAACAAAATTCTGTTTCTAAATCTCATCTTTTCTTGCTTTAATATATTATTATTTATTTTTATGCATCTTTCTTATTTATTTTTACTTTGACTGTTTTATTCAATTCTGATAATAATATACTATATATTTATTGCGTTACAATCTTTCATCCTCTTCACAATTATTAAATACATTTCTCTTTTAACCTCTCAAATATCATGTATCCTTTTTCATTACAATAAACAATTACTGTATTTTTCAGAATATAAGATGCTCCGAAGTATAAGATGCACCTTAGTTTTGGGAGAGGAAAACAAGAAAAAAATATCTGCCTCTGCCTACCAGCATCCATTGGTATTCATCTGGCTAGTGTCTTTGCAGCAAATAGCAAACAGCCTGGTCAGTTTCAGCACGTTATTGCAGCCTGATTCAGGATGAGCAGTTCATTGTGGGTGTATTGGCCTCCGAAATACTCCCAATCAGCTGTTCCAGGCTGCAGGGATTGCCACAGACCATTGTCGTCTTCGTGACTCGCATTTTTGGCCTCTGTGCCTCGTGTTTTTGGCCTCTGTGCCTTGCGTTTTTGGCCTCTGTGCCTTGCATTTTCAATCTCTGAACACTCCATTTCAGACCCATTCAAGGCTGCGGGGATTGCTACAGCAAATTGCTGCTGATCACCACCTCTGTTTTCAGGTAATTCCAGGCAGTGGGGATCAGCGATGATCCCCACCGCCTGGAACCACTCGAAGACACTATGTGCAGAGGCCAAAAATGGGGCATGCGGATGCCAAAAATGTGATGCCTGGAGGGCGGAAATGAAATGCACGGAGGTGGTGATTGGCAGCAATGTGCTGTGGCGATCCCTGCAGCCTTGAACGGGTCTGAAATGGAGCATTCGGAGGCTTGAAAACGCAAGGCACAGAGGCCAAAAACGTGAGCTATGGAGATGGTGATTGGCGGCAATGTGCTGTGGCGATCTCTGCAGCCTTGAACGGGTCTGCAATGAAGCATTCAGAGGCTGAAAATGCAAGGCACAGAGGCCAAAAACACGAGCCATGGAGGCGGCAATGGTCTATGGTAATCCCTGCAGCCTGGAACCAGTCTAAAATGCAATGCGCGGAAGCCAAAAAGGGCCGATGGGTGGGGGCTGGTGGGTGGGCAGGATTATATTCAATGTATAAGATGCACCAAGATTTTCACCCACTTTTGGAGGTGCATCTTATATGCTGAAAAATATGGTAATCTTTATATCTTAATCATTATACATCTTAACTAATAATACCCCCCATTTATCTAAAAATTATATTTTTTTTAGCCATTGCCTCCTTTTCTCATTAATGCTAGTATTTTCCTTTTCTTTGCTTGTCTTCTATTTTGGATTGTTTTCGATGATATGAAAAAGTCAGATAATTTCCTGAATTTTGTAATAGTTTACCTATTATGGTAAACTAATTCTTTGACCTAAGGAGAAATTAGCATCACCAATTTATAGCATCATGTTCATTAATCATTCAGAAAAATATAATACTTTTAAAGATGATGTTAATGAAAAAAATGTTCTAAATGATTCTTTTAAATTTACAAAGATATGTTTATCTCTTTTAACATTTCAAATATAGGGCCTGTAAGGAACTCTTACTGTATGGAACATTTCCAAAGATTGTCTTGTGTACTGCAAAGACTTCTATGCCACAGTTTGTTACAGTGCGTACTTAATCTGTGTTGAAATCTAGCTGTTTCACCCGCATCTATCTCTTCTTGGGGTAAGTGAATCCAGAAGCATCTTCATTACATTTTTCAGGAGAAAGGCAATAATGGTGGGTCAGTTTTCATTCAGGGAAGTTGAGGAATTCCAGCATTCCCTGAAACTTGTTTTAAAGCCACCAGTATGTATGGAAATGCATTGGCCAGGAACAACAGACTAGTGTATCTATTGTTGTTTAACTACATTTTCCTCAGGGAGAATGCCAGCACTACATTTTTGGTATTTACAGTAAGCTAGGCACCTCCCTCCATTTTTTTTCTTATTGCAAAGCCAAGTAAAAGAAAGTTGTTTTGCTGTTGCCAAAAGAAATGCCTGTTAGGCCAGAATTAGCCTGAGGCTCTACTTTGGCATGTTTGATTTAGTGTAATAGAAGGTTAGTGGAACCCAGAGGCCTTGGCTTCAGATCTGAAAGTGGGAGGGTCTATCAGCCTTGAGCAGTAAGGAGTCAGAGAGAAAGAGATGAACGATAGGTATAAGACAGCAATCCAGCTGAGAGGAAATAGGTTCATAGCAGGACCAACCAGCACCAATAGGCAGCATTGGGAACTGCTTAGGGTGCCAAAATTCCGGGAACTCTTGTTCAAGGGTATGGAATTAGTGACCATCCATTGAAGTATAATCCCAACAGTTCCAGCTGGCATATGGAATGGGAAAGATAGAATAGAACCCCTTCCTTCCTAGGAGCAGGAAAATTAGCTTTATTGCTTAAAACAGCTTCTTGATTGAGAGTTTGTAACTGGATATTGTATACCCCCCACTCTTGGAAAAAGATCTTGTCTGAGCAGCAAGATTTTCTTGGCTCTCTGATGTGTTTCTCTGAGATCCATTACACATTTTGGACAGGTTAATGTTTGCATATGGGAGCAGAGCTAAACTTTTTGATCACAGAACTCTTATATCTAAGAATAATAATATCCAACAAGTAGGATTAAAAAAACAATTCACCTTTATGGAGTAAGAAAAGCAGTTGCAATTTGGAAGCCTTTTAGGCGAAGCGGGCAGATGTTCATGCCTTCACAATGTTATGGAAGATATAAAAGAAGCAAGCTTCATTTTCAATAGAAATGCTAAACAGCTTCAACAGATTAAACTTCATAAATGACAAGAATATTTTTAGTAGGTTTAAAGGTATGCATGTTTTCCAGATATTAATTTTAGAGAGAAATAATGGAATGAGAATGATACAATGTCACATTAGAATATATTCTAGATCTCTGGGCATAGATCTCTACCGGTAGATGTCATGAGCTTTCTAAGCACACTCCAATATTCTGTGAAGGGTTTCAGATATTCTATATCTCCATCACATGCAAGGAAATGACATGAGGAATATGTCAAAAAAAGCTAAATGAATTATCTAAACATTTATCGTGTCTGTTCAGTTTATAAATGTAAATTGTGGGTTAGATTTTGGTGGGATCTACCTGGAGGTGCTCACAGTAGGAATTGCCATATGTAGAAAGGATATGTGGGTTTATGCAAGATGTATAAGATAAAACAGGCCCATTCCAATCATGTAAAAGATGGTGTACATGTATTTTTCTCTTCTGTGAATGTCATTGCAAAATAGCATCTTGCAAGATAAAAAAAAATGATATCTCTTTCAGCTATGTAATCCTAATCATGTAAATTGAATTTTTGTGTAAACCAATGCACAAATAACTCCTCCAATCATATCTCCATCTCTCAGCATTGGCTGTAAAGAATTGGATATGCAGTATAACAGATAGTTATTGGTTTGTTGCTTCCTCTAGGATTCCTAAACTAATTATATTCCGGCCTGCCTTGTAATATTTCTTCTAATGAGGCAGTACATATTCTTGTAACTATTCCTATGCATCTATTGTACTAAGTGTTAATCAAGGGCATTCATTATAATTATCTGGCAACCTCTCATGTTTATCAGCATGTTGATTTTCCTTTCACAGATTTCTTCCCCTGGTCCTCTTCCTTCTTGTCCATTCAGTCTGATATGTTTTGGTATTCTTGATTCACCCTGAAGTCAGCAAGCTTTCAGTCAATTGTCTCTAAATCTGTGGTTTACTAATCATCCTCTTCCTCCATTCCAAAAATGCTAACCAAAACTCCTTTTTTACCAACTCATCTGTTTTTTACTTATTTTCTTTTATCCTTGTCACTGTGAAATCACTTATCCCTATTGTTCCTCAAACCTTTCCTAATCAGTTCCATATACAGTTTGTCAATCTGGGAGATTATGTGACAGGATGGCCAACAGTGTCTAGTTTTTCTATTTTTCTATTCTGTCTGTGTGTGTGTAAGTGATAGGAGCTAGCTAAGGAGCTAGCTAAGGTTTGGAAAGCTAAAGCTTAAATATATATATTTACTTCCCTTATTATAAATCTATTTAGGCATTAATAGCCAATTCTCCAGAAAACAGAAATTAAAGTTCAAAAGGGATTTGACAATCTACACATGAGACTAAACCAACCAAAGGAAATGAAACAGAAATAAATCTTTATCTTTAATATGGATACAAGATTTTAAAGGCAGATAAGAAAATTCATGACCCACTGTGTCATCCTTTCATAGATGTTTCCGTACCTAAATAGAGAAACAGAATAACACTGGGCAAATTGCTGTTGCTTTAATTTTAAAATTAAAGAAGAAAAATTTTTATTAAGAAAAATGCATAGCAAGAGATACTTTTTGTTTAATAAAGGATAGTTTTGATGATAAAATTTGTGGTTAATCTAGACTATGTTAGTTTTCATTTCTTTTTCCTTGGCCAAAAGCAACATACACCTGACCATGTTGTAATATTGGCTTCTTCAGAAAAATCAACACATTCTCCATGATTTGTCCTTTGTACACTGAGATAAAGCATGACTATATTGGGAATTAGGAACACTAAAAAGGACGTCTTCACCTTCTGATTAATTCAGTGTAATTCTTGGAGTCATTAAGTATCATCATTGAGTGCACCAATGTTTATCTTTGCTACAGTGAGATCCTCTTCTACAATCATCCTGTTCCATTGCAAAACTTTCGAAGAACCAAGTCCCCATTAACCTGAGAGGAGATCCTACCTTCAATTCCAGTTTATGTGGTATCAATTCAGAGTTTAACTAAAGTAATAAATTCTGTTGGAAAATGAGTAGTGTTAGCTCCTTCACTGTCAACATTGAAAGAACATTATAATTTCATCATTCTGGAGAAATGTCTAATGAATGTTGATTTAATCTTTTCATCATTTCATTAAAGGGAACCAAGATAAAGTATTTTGGGAACAGTTCTGCAGGATTGTCAAAATTTGGTAGATGAAATCTATATATTTTTTTCATTCTTTCTTACTGGCTGAATTATATTTTCTATTTCATCATCTTCATTTTTCTGGATTTTGTCTTCTTCAACAGCCAATGAAAAATGCTTAATGAACAACAATTCCCAGATAATGAGACCATGTTTGTCATGGTCTCTTTTGTTGATAATAATATTAGGATCATTGCTAGTTCTTCTCTCAGTTTCGAGGAACTCTTCAGATATTGCATCCTTGGCCTGGTTTTACAATTGACACGGGTTGCTGATTTCTTCATTTATTAAGAAGATGACAAACATATCTCTCATTATCTGGGGATTCTTTTTTTTTCTTCAGCATCTTTCATTTTTTGTTGCCAATGTTCATCAAACATTGCAAAAATATTTTTCTCTGCAGATGTCTTTGATGGAAAGTTATGACCATTATGGGTCTTCAATGCTTTGAAAGACATTGGCCTTTTATGTGATGGAGTTATATTCTCAAGTAGCCAAGATCACCATTTGGTGGAAAAATGATATACATTCAATCCAGAAACCAGCTTTAAACTTTTTGGAAAATTCCTTTTTTCTTTTCCCAGTTTTCCTTCTTTCCAATCTCTTACTAGTCCAAGGGTAGAATCTTGGAGTATCCACATAGTATGATGTTTTTGCAAATGGATCATGTTTGCAAAGATCCATGAATTACGTTAAAGTGGTTCTCACCATATTGTTATTCAGTTGCACAGCAGCTAGTTTGAAAGAATAGTCAGTACTATTGTACCAGATGCACTTGAAGACAAACAATATTCTTCCTGTTGAATAGCAATAGCACTTAGAATTATATACCGCTTCACAGTGCTTTCCTTCCCTTTCTAAGCAGTTTACAGAGTCAGCATATTGTTGCCCTCAACAATCTGGGTCCTCATTTTACCAAACTTGGAAAGATGGAAGGCTGAGTCAATCTTGAGCCTGCTAAGATTTGACCTGCCAAATTGCAGGCAACAGTCAGCAGAAGTAGCCTGCAGTACTGCATTCTAACCAATGTGCCACTGTGGCTCTTATACAAGTATCCAAATATAACTGGTACAGTTTCAGAGGGGTAGAATACCAGCTGTCAAGTACTGTGTGATTTTGTCTTTTCTGCTCAATGCAAACAATGCCTGATCACTCTTCTTCATGGTATACTTAATCACATATTTGGTGGATTGGACTAATGAGCATATTTCTACAGTGAAATGACAACTGAATATGTTTAATAGTTTTGTGCTTCTATACCAATTTATGCAGTTCTGGATCTTCCTTTGAGTCTGATATTTTGGCTTGCACAATTGAATCATAATATTGGGGTCTTGGTTTGGATACTTAAACAAGCCACAGCATACAGTGCAAATGACATCACTTTTTATATTCTATAATTAGCACCTAAAGATATACTTACCAAAAGGCGCATGTGTTCCAGTAAAACACTTTTTGATAAACTTTCTCTTCATTGAATACCCTTTCAATTAAATCTGGCTGATCATTTGGCTGCTAATTCAGAAAAAATGCTGCCATATTTCTGGCTAGTTTGAAGTGCCCATCATTGTAATGGAGAATGAAACAGTACTATACTTTCATATATACATCATGGTGTTTTGACATTTTTCTATTATATGTCATGGACCACCAACAAGTGTAGAGAGGGCAATGTTCCTTCCTATGTTTCTAAATTACCATCATTATTCAATACATTAATTAGGCTTTTAAACGTTGTTGATGTGGTTCCCGTCTTCAAAACAGGGAGAAAAACAGACACAGAAAACTACAGACCAATCAGCCTAACTTCAATACCCAGGAAGATACTAGTAAAGATAATGAAAAAACAGATCTGCCATTGACTTCCGGTGGCACTTCTATTAAAGACAGGTCGGAGTCCGCAATCGTGCGTGGCTTCGACTTGGGCCTAACCAGTTGGACGGTCTGTAAAGGACCGGAACCACCTTGGAGGAGTAGTGTGAAAAGGGGAGACCGCTGGCTGGGTAGAGGGGAGCTGCATCTCCCCTCCCCAGCTAGGAAAACTCCCCTCGAAGATGGGCGCTGGTGGCAGTCTAAAAATGGCTGCCTCGAAGACGGGAAGCTATCTGGGAAACAAGATTGTGCAGGAGCGGTAGAGGGAACACTGTGTAACCTGACAAGGATTTTATATAATAAGGTAACCCAAGAAAAGAAAAGAAAAAACTTTATCTATCCTTAATTGGGAAAGGGGCAAAACTGAGAAGGGAGATTAATAATTGGCAACAAAAGGTCGGACTTGGAACTATTTTAAAGGGACGTTATAATTACTTAGGCATTATTTGAATGCTAGAATGAGATAAACAAGCCCCAAAAGAGAAGGAAAGAAAGGGACTTTGAATTGTGGCATAGAAAAGATTTTGCGTACCACCTGAGACCTACTATTGGCTGGGAAGAACCGGTCTGTTTAAAAGCTGACTCCGAAGAGGAAGGGAAAAAAGCCTCTTTTTTAAAGCAAAACCCTGTTTGTGGAATACAATTATTTTGTGAAAATAAAAAGTTTTGTGAAGATATCTGAGATTTGGTTGGCGTGTGGTTTGGAGACTGCGTGGGAAAGAGTGGATTATACTTGGAATTAAAGATCCCTGGGACAGACGTGAAATAAATATCAATTATAAGACAGGAGGAATATAAGCATTAATAAAGAATAAAGTAAAAATGAACCAACTCTGCAAAGAAATACGACTGGAATTACAAAATATGAAAGACAGGTTGAAGGGATTTTCAGAACAATGGAGTACCTTGGTGAGGGAGTTCATGATGGCGAAGCAAACCACGGAACAAAGGGAACTGAAGGGGGAGGAGCATAATGGAAACGAAACTAGCTTCAGAGAACGGAAGGCACAAAGACTAAAGAAAAATAAAAAGACATTTAAAAATAAGATTTTAAAAGTGGTTGTGTTAAACAAAAAAGGGGAAGTAATGAAAGAAGGGTAGGGAATCCAGAAGGAGTGGCAGAGGGATCCATATAGGAAGGGAGGTAACAAAATGTATACTGGGAAGAAAAGAAGGGTGTTAACTGGGAAAAGAAGGGGGAGGAAGAAAAAAAGATCAAAAATGGAAGGGAAAAGGGATGCAAACTAAGATGGGAAGGAACTATATAGCTAGGAAGATAAGAGATAATGGTTGAAAAGGGGAGAGAAATGGGATTTCATACAAGAAGGTATTCATTGTATGAATTGTGTTATGAATTTTAAATTGATTAAATAGTATTAATGAAATAAAAGTAATGAATTGTAGATGTAGATTTAATAAGGGAAGTATACTGTGTAAAATTCTAATAGAAATATATATAGGTAAGACACAAACAATAAGATGATTACATTGTTTTTAGTTTTAAGATTTAAGGAGGGGTGGTATGTTTGATTTAAAGATAAGGGGATAATTATTAGGAAAATTTTAAGTAAAATTGCAAACATGATAGAGAAAACAGAATAACTATAAATATGGATAATGAAATGATATAGGATTGATGGGAAAATATATGTACCTATGCAATTACAGTCATGTTTGTATAAAAGTGTAAAATCTGGAACCACATTGTTCACAAAAAAAGACATGGTTATAAAATAAAATAAAAAACTTATAAAAAAAACATACTGACTACATTAGTAGACATGTCAGATCCCTATCATGATACTGCCATTCCTGTGGGGAGGGGGCCTGGATACATTTATTAGCTTATTGTCCTCTTCCTATTTTCTTTTGTCCTGCAATCACTCTCTTTCAAAAGGTTCCTTTTGAAATGCTGAAGTTTCAAGAGTTTTTATTTTCTTGAATGGAGAAAAGAGGCAGACCCTTACACAAAGCAGGGTCTGCAAAAGTGGTCAACCCGGAGAAGCAAATTCACTCTATCAAGGGGATCCTGCAAACGATATCTGAGCAAAGTGTGAGCAAGGAGAGGGAGAATGCTGAGGTGAAACCTCTACCACCACCTAGCTGAAAGCCAGCTCCATCTGCCCCATTGGGGCCATCGAGGCCATCTTGGAAGGCTCCAAGAAGCCAGGTGGTTGATTGGAGTGAGGAAGAAAGACAGCTGCGATGGCACAACCAGAGGAGTCACCCTGACCCAAGGCAGTTGGCAACGAGGCTGGAAATGTGAGCTGGAAGCCTTGTCAGACCTGGAAGAGCTGGCCAAGGAACTGGCTAGAGAAGATTGACTCAAAAAACATGTCATACAATTTGTGATGGAGGCTTTTGAGAACTAGAGTGTCTGTGGAGAACTGGACCATCACTCGAAAGCAGGCAAAGTGGCAGCAATCATTGACGGAGATGAAGCCACCACCCCAGATCCCGAAGCTGCCGACTAAATGGAGGCCACCGTGGGAGTAGCAGCCACCCTGGCAACCCCCCCTCCCTGCACAGCACAGGCCCCTGCGAATGTCCCTGGCCAAACCAGAGCCCTGCAACTGGAGAGGAAACCCAACTCTTGGGGTGAAGTATGATGGCAACCAACAGCAGTTGGGGTTCTTCCTGGTGCATGTCCTCATCTACATGCAAGAGTATGGGCGAGATTTCCAAATCCAGGGTGCCCAGGTCCGAGTCATCACCTTAGCCCTGGAAGGGGAGGCCATTTGGTGGATGGTGACTCTCCACAATGCCGATGCCCCAAGCTGCGGAACTTTGACTGTTTCATGATAGATCTGTGCTGCCATTTTGAAGACCCTGTGGTGGGTCACAAAACCCATGACTGCATTAGGACTGTGAAGCAGGGCTGCCCGCCAGTGGCTGAATACACTGAAGAGTTCTGAGACCTCGCCTGACACCTAGACTAGCCAGAAGATATCCTGGTGAGATGATTTAAAGATGGGCTGAACGATGACCTCTACAATGCCTATCAAGCCCAATGGGCCTCAAACCACCTGCATGATTGGTACATCCTGGCTGAAGAGGTAGAGATCAACATGGCCAGGAACCAGTACTGAGCAGGGAGAGTGTGGAAGATATCCCCACCCCAGGAGAAGTGAGAGCCATTCAAGCCGCAAATGGCCCTTGTGCCAAAATCATCTGCCTGCTTCAAGTGCAGAAAGGAAGGCACCGTGCAGCTGAGTGCTATTCAAAACCCCCCACTTGAAATATGGAACACCTGTTAAGTGGAAAGCCCACAAAAACCCCTCAATTGAAAAACACCGCACTAAGAAGCAGAGAGGCCATAGATTTTCACCCCCTTGCAACACTGGGAGAAGGAACTCGGGCACCACCAAGGGAGGAACTGGGGCTGTCCAAAAGCTACTCTGAAGTTGACCGGCTGGTAAGTGATTTGATTGATCCACTCATCCTGTCCCTAGACTGTTCATCTCCAGTCAGGAGATGTAAAAGAGTAAAACTCTAAGCCCTTTTGGACTCAGTGTGCACTTGGTGCTTAATTAGCTTAATCCTGGTGTGAAAACTGGGCATCCACCTACAAAAGCTAAAAAACCCCATCGCATTCTGCCAGTTAGATGGATTGCTTGTGAGGGGGGGTGTAGATTTTTGCCACAGAATCCCTAGATATAGCCATGGGGACCCATGATGAAAGACTCACATTCATTGTGGCACCAGGAATGGAATGTCCACTAGTTCTAGGACTCACATGGTTGAGAAAATGGAACTCCAGAGTAAACTGAAAATAGGGGGTCCTAAGACAGGGGAATGGCTGGACCACATGGCCGAAGGGAGGAACTGGGTGGATGACCCAAACAAAGGAACAGCAGCAGTCAAAAGGACTGCACCAACCCAGGGCATCCCCAAGGAGTACAAAGACCTAGCTGAAGTCTTCAACCAAGAAGGCTCCAACAGGCTTCTCTCCCACCATTCCACAGGCTGTGCTATCAAAATCATCCCAGGGGCTAAACTACCAAACCCCAAGATGTATAACATGTCACTCAGGGAACTTGAGGAATGGAGAGCTTTCATAGATAAAAACCTGGCGAGGGGGTTCATCGAACCAACCCGACCAAAAATCATTGCCCCAGTGCTATTCTGAGAAAAAAAAAGATGGATCCTTGCACCTATGCATGGACTATAGAAACGTAAACACTGTAAGTGTAGAGAATGTGTACCCCTTTCCCTTCATGAAAGATATGCTAACCCATCTCTCTAAAGGAAAAATCTTTTCAAAACTGAACCTGAGAGAGGCTTACTACCGAATCAGAATTAGGGAAGGAAATGAATGGAAAACTGCTTTTAACATGTCTTTGGGATGCCACCAATTCAAAGTGCTCCCATTTGGACTACAAGGCAACTAATAAATGAGGTACTCTATGAACCATTAATAAATGAGGTACTTTATGAACATCTATACAAAGGGGTTTTGGTATACTTAAATGACATCTTAATATACAACAAAAAATGAACATGTGAAACTGGTCCGGAAGGTCCTAAATAAACTCTGCCCAGCAAAGCTTTATACAAAACTTTCTAAATGTGAATTCCACCAAGAAAAAATAAACTACCTGGGATACCGAATATCCCACAAGGGCATGGAGATGGACTTACAGAAAGTGCAGGCAGTGATCAATTGGGCTCCTCCCAACACATGCAAACAACTACAAAGCTTCCTGGGGTTTCTACTGCCAATTTATCCCAGCCTTCACACAAATTGCATTTCCCATAACTAATCTTTTGAAAATGGAAGAGTGGGAACAAGCCAAAACCCAAACAGCCTCTAAACTGGACCATGGAATGCCAAGTGGCATTTGATAAATTGAAGTGACTGTTCTCAGCCAAACCCATCCTAAAACACCCAGACCCAGAAAAACCTTTTATCATACAAGCAGACACCAGTAATGTGGCCTTTGGTGCCATTTTACTCCAAGAAAATGAGCAGGACAAACTCCAGCCCTGTGCATACACATCTAAAAAATTAACCAACACTGAACAGACATGGGCTATCTGGGAAAAGCAGGCATATGTGGTGTATTGCACTCTCCTCACTTGGAGACACTTCCTAGAGGGAAATAAAATCCCTTTTGAAGTTTGGGCTGATTACAAAAATCTGGAGGCTCTTAAGACCCCATGGAAACTCTCCCCAAAGCAAGTATGCTGGGCTCAATACTTCAAATATTTTCCTGGGGGGGGGAAACTTTTTGGCAGACACACTATCTAGAAAACCACAATACAAGAGCAAAAAACTAAAGTAATCAAACCCCTGCTCCCAGCCTCTCAGCTGGCAACCAGGGCTCAGGCTAAACAAGACCTCCCCATGGACAATGCCACCACTCAAGCATTTAAACAAGCCCTGCTTAACAATGAATGGTTCCAAGGTCACAAAAATACCTGCTTACTTAAAGATGATTTGGCTTGGGTGGGAGGGAAACTGTACGTCCTTGCCAGCCAGAGACTTCCTCTCATGAAAGTGTGCCATGACTCCAAGTTAGCTGGCCCCTTTGGCTTCATGAAAATCCTGCACCTCATCAAACATCAGTTCTGATGGTCATCCCTCAAAAAAAACATAGAAAGCTATGTGGCCAGCCGCCCTGTCTGTGCAGCAGCAAAAAGAAGATAGGGAAAAATCCTGGACTTTTACAGCCTTCAGCACCCTGGAGAGAGAGATCTCTATGGATTTTATTGTCGAGCTGCCAGAAAGTGGGTGGAATACTGTCATTTGGGTTGTAACAGACCTGTTTTCCAAACAGGCCCATTTTATCCCTTATCAAAAAATCCCCACAGCCAAGGCACTTGCCAAAATGTTTCTACAACAAATCTACTGACTACATGGGCCCCCCACAAAGGATAATATCTGATCGGGGGTCCAATTCACTTCAAAGTTCTGGAGGGCATTCCTCAGCCTACTGGGGACCTCCCAGGGCTTAAGCTCCTCCCACCATCTGGCTACTAACGAGGGGGGAGGAAAAGATCAATGGTGTTCTAGAACAATACTTAAGATGTTTTGTTAACTATCAGCAAGATAACTGGACTGACCTCCTGCCTTTTACAGAGGTGGTGTACAATAACTGTGCATTCCAGCACAGGTTTCACCCCATTTTGAGTTACAATAGGTCAAGATTTCACCCACCCCAATGCCAGAACTACCAGTAGAAGAACCAACCATACCCTCCCTTAAGTAGTGGATACAAAACCTGCAAAACATGTGGGCAGTAGTAAAACTGGCTCTAAGAGCTGAAGCTGACAAGAAAAGGGCAGAGCCAAAGCCTTTCAAAATAGGAGATAAGGTCTACTTATCCACTAAATTCCTACAGTCCCTACAACACTCAAAGAAATTGGGACCCAAATTCATAGGACCTTTCCCTATCACCAGAGTCATCAATCCAGTAACAGTAGAGTTACTAGTCCCTAAAACACTTAAGACAAGTTCCCCCAGTGTTTCACTGCAGCCTACTGAAACCAGAAATTACTTCCCCTCTAAGACCATCAACAACCCTTCTCCTATCCCTATTATGGTGGAGAGGGGACAGCATTTTGAGGTTAAAAAAATTTTAGACTCCCGCACACATCATGGCTCCACACAATAGCCTGGTAGCCAGGAAGCATTTACCCCCCTCCCAAAACAAGCGGGTAGCTAAAAAAACATGTCAGAGCTCCCACATTACTGAAAAAATTCCCCTTGAAATTAATAAGTGGAATTGTTAATTGGATTTGGAGTTAGATGGGTTTGAAATTAACATACTTTTCTTTGTATTTCTTTACAGGTGGATTTCACCTTTTTCTAAGGGAGGCAGCATGTCAGATCTCTATTGTGATACTGTCATTCCTGTGGGGAGGGAGCCTGGATACATGTATTAGCTTATTACTCTCTTCCTATTTTCCATACATCCTGTATCCCTCTAGTTTATAGCCTTTATCCTGGCACCTAAGTGCCCTAAGCTTGATTTACCTTTGGGGGAATGTAATAAGGGGGGAGGGTCATGTGTCTCAGTTCTGAAGCCTCCTGCAAGACAAGCCTTGGAACTACTTCTTATCTTTTTCTCAGGCCGGCCATTCTAACAACATCTTCGCACCTGTGTATTGGCTCATTCAACCTTGGACTGAGGCTCCCCTCAGTCCAAGGTTGAATGAGTCGATCCATAGGTTTCTAACTACTTTATCCTAACTGTATTGCCTGAGAGGGACTTTAGATCCTGCTTTTCTTTGTCATGCAGCATAAGACTATACTCCTAAGGCAGTATTTCTCTTTTAATGACCAAGGTCTGAAATGTCTTTTTTTCAGTGCCATTGTAGCTTTGAATTATCATTAAATAAATGGCTGTAAATCAAGGACTACTAGCATGTGATACCATCCAGCAAAGCTGCCTCTTGTACAAGACAAATCAAAGAGATTCTTGATCCTTACAGTAAGCATTCCATATCATGATTGCACTATCAGTGGAAGAATGGATGGGAAATGCAATAGGCTATATGAGTGGTCTCCAAATTTGACAACTTTATGAGCAACAGCACTTAGCCTTATATACTGCTTCACAGTGAGATTGAATCAATTCAATTCAAAGTTATTATTTTATTCTAGATTTTTTTAATTGTATATTTATTGAGTGTTCCTATTTGTTCTGGTCTCTGGTCTATGACTGTAATAATAAATTAAATTGAACTGAAATACTGCTTCACAGTGCTTTACAGCCCTCTTTTAAGCGGTTTACAGAGTCAGCCTATTGCCCACAACAATTTGGATCCTCATTTTACTGACCTCAAAAGGATGGAAGGTTGAGTCAACTGTGACCCAATGAGAATCGAACTGCTGGCAATCAGCAGAATTAGCCTACAATACTGCATTCTAACCACTGCATCACCCTGGCTGGTGAAGTCCATAAGTCTTAAAATTGCCACATTTGGAGACCTCTAGCCTATATTATTTTCCCCATGTTGCTTCCACTAGCAATGGTCTTGAATTAGGTTGTATTCAGAGCCAGCTTTCACTTTTCACTTGATATCCAGAACACACACTTAATACATCCCAGAGATACATCGCAGAGATGCAAGCATGCAAAATTTAGCTTGTGCTCTTTAAAATAAACAACAATGACAAAAAGGTAGAGGAGAAGAAGAGATCGAGTTCTCTAGAAGCCAGATGTAAGCATTTAATTGCACAAACCAGGGTCTCATCAGGGACTATGGATTCCTTTCTCATTATGAAACCTGATTGAAGAAATAACGATGTAGCCCTTTAAGAGGAAGATTCCTCTGAAAAGATTTCTTTTGAAATTCAAATACTACTGCCATTATACTTGCTGTTGTTCAATCAACAAGGGAAGGAAGAACAGAAGCTTGGTGATGGACTGCATGCTTTGAATGCAGAAAGGTTAATTTAAAAGAATCTCAGTTCACAGCTTTGAAAAAGACCTCTGTGACATCCCAAAGAGAAACTCTGCTTGTCTGAACAAACAGTATTGGTCTAGACAATCCACTTGTAGGTTTCACTGTAAGGTTTCTTCAAAAAGAAATTCAGCACAGAAATAAAGAATTACAATGAAGAGATGCTCTAAAAATGAAGTGATATTTTAAAAAGAAGGAAGAATTGCAAATTTGTTTCTAAAATATCCATTTTAGAAGATCACCCTCCCCAACACATCTATCTAATGAGACCAGAAGTTGGTTGGGAGAATTACATTTCCCATTGTACTGAGTTATCAACCACATCAAGCTTTCTATTACACAGGTGAATATTAAGAAATAATGTGTTGTATAATCTCAGAATAACAAATGTGGAGATTATCCCTCCTCTCTCTCTTCTTTGTCTCGCGCTCTCTCTCTCTCACACACAGACACACTAGGAAGGTACATTTGGGGACAGAAGGGCAGAGGGTAGAATTTTTCAGATGGCTAGGTTTGGGAGGCTGATTTCACCACTATTCTCAATGTCCTAAATCTCACTTTGGGTTTGAGAAGAGTAAGAACTCTATGATTTGTCTATGGAGATTCTCAGTCATCTAGGTCATGGTTGTCCCAAAAGTGGGCGGCAACTGGACTTTCTTTGGGTTTTTTTTGAAGGCATTTTGCTTCTAATCCAAGAACTGAAGAAACTTCTTGGATGAGAAAGATAAGACTTCAAGGAAAAACAAAGTCCAATTGCCTTTTGAAAAAGCACTTTTGAAACAACTCTGAGATTTGTATTTAGAAATATACCATATAAAATCTGATGATATCTTATTCCTGGTTACAATTCATAAAATTCTCAGTTCAGAAATTCCCAATGTCCTGGACTGCTTAGTTTAATTTAAGCATATAATTCCTTTTTAGACTCATTTCCCATGCTATATATAAATTAAAAATTGGCCTAATTTAATTTATAAAGACGCAGGTATAATAATGGCATCAATTAATCTGAACTATGTAAACATTAAGCATTTAAAATTATTTACAGATAAATGATACATAATATGTTCAACTTTCATAGAATATATTCTACATTATATAATCTCTATAGTTTATATAGATTAAACAGAACAGTATATGAAAGATAAGTTGAGATGAGCCAGAACTGCTTCTGAGTGTTGCTTCAATAAATAATTAGCATCAGATTAACCATAATTATATATAGATTCCTGTGGGTACTTTCTCTCAACATATACATTTTATTTCTATATATTTAATCATCTGACTGCCTGTGGGGGTGACTGACTGGGCACACAGGAGAAAGGTAGCGGCCCGCACGCCATTAGGCGCGCGAACCATATAATTTTAAACCAAAAATTGTAATAATACACCCAGGGATAGTGTGCTTAAAATTATGATTTATTTTATTTCAAAATGACCGGCTTAGTTCAGTGCAATACCTGTTTTGCAGCTGTCTTTCGCAGCACTCTTTTCAATTTTGGATACTGTCCACTTTGTAAACAAATTACTAGTCTACGTGGACAGATTACCTATCTAGAATCTCTAATCTGCACTCTCCAAGCAGAAATTAGGTGCCCAACCCAGCCATACCAGTCTATTGAGCTGCCGTGCCATCAGCCCCCTCTACCACAAAGATCCTGCAAGAAAAGGGCAGTATGGACAACCGTGGGATCTGGCAGGGTGAGAGCTGTGGACCATAAACACAAAGCTTTTGCTGTGTCCCAGCATAACAGATACAGTGCCCTTGCTGACCTTAATAGGAACATTAAAGTGACAGGTCAAGGTAGTTGTGATAATGATAACCCAAATAAGGAGGGGAACGTGGTCCAAGAAGAAGAACTTACTTTGGAAAGTGGAAAGTACGAATCAGGTATTACACATCAGTCACACAAGAAGAGCAAGGTATCCAAAAAGAGAAGCCACCTTCTGATTGGTGATTCAATTGTAAGGGATGTAAATTTAGGAAAGGATATGGAGGTTTTGAAAGAGGTCAGGTATCTGCCAGGTGCTACTGCCAGCAGAGACAAGAGGTGTATTCTTAAGATAGTCAAGAATGCCAGGAAGGACTGTGATGTTGATGCTATTATACATCTTGGTATAAATGATCTGTCCCAAAAGGATGTACTTTCTGTGCAGAAAGACTTCCAAAGTTTGGGATAGTAGAGTTACTTGGCATTAAATTCACAGATTTTTTGGATAAATGTTTAAACTGAACAGTGGGGACAGAGAATTAATTGGTACAGAATATTTCTGTCCCCAGCAATCTAAAATTAATAGGGTTACCAGTGCATGTAACATAAATGTTGGTGCAGGTAAGATTATCAACCTTCCTGTCAAGTAAAACCAAGCATTTAATAGTGAGTGCCATACCATGTGCACTAAGCAAACAGATGGCAAGAAAGTAGGGATAGTCAGGCACAACACAGGCTTTGTAGACAGTAAACACAGTGTTTACTGTGTTTACTCAAGTGCCTATATACAAATGTATAAAGTTTGGGGAACAAACAGAGTGAACTCAAACTACTAATACATGAAGGTAGATAGGATATAATTGGAATAACAGAAACGTGGTGGGATGAAACCCATGATTGGAACATACTGGTAGTAGGATACAAACTGTTAAAAAAAACCAGACCCCATAAAAGAGGAGGTGGAGTTGCACTGTATGTAAAGGACCACTATATTGCTATGGAAATGCATGAAACCAAAGATGAAAACCTCCTAGAATGCATATGGGTCAATATAAAAGAAAAAAATAATAACATGGCCATAGGGTATATTATAGGCCACCCAATCAAGTAGAAAAAATAGATGTCCTTTTTTCCAACCAACTAACAAACATATGCAGGAAACACACTACGATAGTAATGGGGGACTTAAATTATTCTGATATCAATTTGAAAACTAATTCTGCACCAAGTGAAAATTCAAATAGGTTCCTAACCAACCTAGCTGACAACTTTGTTGTCCAAAAGGTAGAGGATGGAACTAGAGGAACAGCCATACTGGACCTAATTCTAACAAACAGAGAAGAAGTGATAGAGGAAGTTGAAACTGCAGGAACCTTGGGTGAGAGTGACCATGTCATACTGGAATTCAACATAACACAAACACAAGCAATAGAACATAATGACACCAGAGTCTTAGATTTTAAAAGAGCTGATTTTAA
>JAOYMU010000077.1:53995599-54013139 GCA_025802295.1 Psammodynastes pulverulentus
CTAACGCTGTCGCTTCAAGATAAACAAGAATCGAGTTTTTACACAATTTGGAATATATGGTATAAATGGCTACAAGATAAATATAAGATAAATGATTAACCCAACTTGAGCACCGAAATAATAATTAATATTTGCTGATGAAAGTCAATGAATTGAATATTATATGATTATGTATTACAAAGAATTGGAACAGTACTACAAAATGCTATTGATAAATATTTTAATAAGTTTATAAGTAGAATTATGTAACAATTTTCATTTATTTGTTGTATGTGTATGTTTGTGTGTTATTTATGTTTTTTTAATATTATTGTTAATAAACTTTTTTTTTTAAAAAAAAGAGTAATGCCTCAGGAAAGAGAAGGTGTGGTGATGGGGAATGATAAATGTATAAAACTTATACCCTGGGTGTAGCCCGGGGTTTAGAATTTGCCATGTTAATGCTCTGAACCTGTGCACAATAAACCTGTATTCTCCAACCCCTCATAGTGTCTTCTCCTGGATTAATATTCAGGTGATTTATACCTAAGTTACCTGCAACACTGCACCTGTGTATGGTTTGCCAATTACACAATGGCAGATAGGGCAGTGCTTCAGAGGGTGAACATCATTGCCCACAGAATCATTGGTTGCCCTCTCCCATCTTTGGAAGAGCTTTATAGTTCCTTCTGCCTTAAGAAAGTTCAAAACATTCTTAAAGATCCATCTCATCCTGGGCACCCTTTTTTTAAGCATTACCATCTGGCAGACGGTACAGGATAATAAAAACAAGGACAAATAGGCTGAAAAACAGCTTCCATCCCAGGGCAGTAACTATATTGAATTCTACTTTAAAGTTCAATATTAATGCAATATCAGAGGTTTTCAATTCAAGTGTATAGAACAGTGATTTTACAGGTGTTATGCTGAAAGTGCTTACGTGCGCGATAGCATGCATGCACACATGCCAGCACCCACATTCCATTGCAGTGGAAGCCCCTCAGAGACCTTTTCTTTGGAGCCCTGTGGAGGGCAAAAACGGCCTCTCCCCAGCTTCAGAGACTCTCTGGAGGCTGAAGAACAGGCAATTCCGGTTCTTCTGGAAGTCTGTTTTTTAACCTCCTGAAACTCCAGGGGCTTTCCTGGAGCCTCGGGGAGGGCAAAAAGGCCTCCCCCAGCTTCAGAGGCCCTCCAGACAGCTGACAATCAGCTGGCCAGTGAGGAGGCCTCAGGCACATGTGCGGCTAGGCACAGCTCGCATGGCCGCCATGATGGCTCCGCGCGCCATCTGTGGCACACATGCCATAGGTTCACCATCATGGGTTTAGAATGTGAAGGATGTATGTTTGTATTTGTATTTTATTTTTTAGTCATAATGTACACTGAAGATGGCATTCAATTTCATTGTATGAGATGCAATGAGAGTAAAATAAACTAAAGACTAAACTAAAGATTGTATGAAGAAGTTTCTGAGAAGGAACCACACAGAACTTCAGGCTCACAAGTAAAGATGGTCTGACATATTGTTCTGTAATTCAGGGTGTGAGGGTGTGAGATATTAGGATTGGGGACTGAGTAATGAAGCAATATCTTGTGTTCATGAATGGATCACTGCAGATAAAAGGTACATGTTGCCTCAAGAGCACATGAGACACAATAGTAACAATTCTATGGACAGAATTTAGGCATAGATAAATGGTCTTGTACACCCATGGAAACCTGTACCTCAGATAAGGAGGTAATAGACTGGATGATATTAGATTTAAATCTGAAGGCTCCTGCAAGGTTTGTCTATTGCATTTTTGATTTGAACTGTAGTGCAGGAAGAAAAGAAAGCTTCTCCATATTGTCAAAGGTATGCAGCTTATATACTTAGTGCAGACTTACCGGTATATGTTTTCTGAATGCATATACTAAAATATCAATAAGGCTCCCTCCCTCTCCTTTATTTTATTTATTCATTTGGTACCTATTGACTTCTGCCAACTGAGTGGACAATTCCTGCAGTTATTTGATTTATGATTTTCAAAAGTCAATGCCATTGCCTTCTTCCTAAGGATTGATACCTATGTTCTGGACCTGAAAAGAAATGTCTATACCTAACATGTGCTACAACAACCATGCCCCCTAGCTTATGTTTCCACATTTCTCAAGCAAATATTTATATATGACAATAATTAGTGCAACCTTTGGATCCTAGTCAAACCAACCAAATGGCAAAATAAAGCTATGCTAATTTTATTTTCCTAGAATATGTATGTCTTGCTATATAAATAATCCACAGGTTATGATGACAATAGGGACTGGAATTTGTCTTGCTAAGACAAGGGAGTATGCATGTAAGCAACTATGTTTTAGACCCATGTCCCTCCTGGCTTATGAAAGCTTCCGGGGAAATGGCAGGTGGGTGGACTCTGGCAGTGATTAATGCTTTCTACAAAAGGGGGTAATGCCCCAGCACTTTAAGGAGGCTGTGGTCTGCCCACTTCTCAAGAATCTATCACTGAATTCCACCCTTGTTGGATAATTTCCAACCTATCTCCAATCTTCCCTTTTTGGGAAGATGGTTGAGAAGGTGGTTGTGTGGCAACTCCAGAGATTTCTGGATGAAACAGATAATCTATTCCCCTCCAGTCAGGATTCATGTCTGGATATGGGATAGAAATAGCATTGGTTGCATTTTTTGATTATCTCTGGCGGGGGTGGGATGGGGTAGTACATCCATCTTTGCTCTACTTGACCTCTCAGCAGCTTTTGATACCATCAACCATGGTATCCATCTGAAGCGGCTTCAGGTGATGGGACTGGGAGTCTCTGTACTATCCTGGTTCACTTCCTTCCTATGGGGCTGCTCTCAGTCAGTGTTGATAGGAAGTGAGGGAATCATCCCTGGCCCAGTGCTTTGCAGAGTCCTGAAGGGCTTGGTACTCTCTCCACTCCTATTTAACATTTACGTGATGCTGTTGGGTGAGATTATTCATAACCATGGACTGAGATATCATCAACATATTGATGGTGCTCAGCTGTATGTCTCAGCCTTTGGCGAGTTAAGCAATGCCATGACTTCTCTCTGGCAGTGCCTGGAGGCTATTAGGAGCTGGTTGTGGAGCAATGGGTTGAAACTGAACTCTGACAAGACTGACTGGCTCTGGGTTTGGGGTTCTTTGCCCATGAAGAATTGCCACCTTTTGTCTCGGATGGAATGGCACTGCCCCAAAGAGACCCTGTGTGTAATCTGGGTGTTCTCCTGGACTTGTGACTCCTGTTGAAGAGTAGGTGCCAGTCATTGCCAGGAAGGCCTTTACACAACCACAGATTGTGTACCAGTTATGCTCTTTCCTGAACCAACAATCCCTTCTCACAGTCACTCATGCCCTAGGGTTAGGGTTAGGGCTGTAACCCAGTGCCTGCAGCACCAAGTAGGCATGCAGACTGCTGCTCAGAAACCCAAAGGAGACCTCTTCCAGATGGAGTTCTGTGTCCAGTCGGGGAGCGGTTCCCAGGATCACCCAATTATCAACCAGCCAGCTGCATGATGGGAGGGGGCTTCCTGCCCACCTGAAAAGAGGCTGGGTTGCATAAAGGGGCTTTTCCCCCCTGAGACCCTTGCAAGTGCTGGCATGCAGCCTCTGCCATGGGGAACCTCAATCAGGTCCAAGCTCTCAGCACACCCCAGCCTCTACCTGCCCCGCCAGGAGGACGAAGTGCCCCTGAGTGGCCAGTTGCTGCTTAGTGGCCAGCATGGTGTCTGCCATGGCCAAGAAGTGTCCCAGCAGCAGTTGGTCAAGCAGGCAGAGCAGGTGGAGGCTGAGGCATGCCAAAAGCTTGGAACATGGAGGCTGCGGACAAACAGATAGTGGGATGGAGAAGGTGGGGCCAGTGGTAGTTGCACTCCCGCTCCCATTGGCCCCTGTGCTTACTGCCATGTAAAAAAAAGATCTCCCCGAAAATAAGCCCAAGTTCTTATTTCGGGGCTCAAAAGAAAATAAGACCTGGTCTTATTTTCAGGGAAACATGATATTTTTAAATTATTTATATTTTTATATGTTTTAATATTTGCATAAGCTGCCTTGATTCTCCATGGGCTTAAATAAATAAAATGGGGCAAACTGAGTTAACAAATATTTTAGTTAGCAACAGAAATGTTGGGCTCAATTATGGTCAAAGGCGAGGACTACCTGTAATAGAATTATATAATTTAAAACAATGATTAATTTGGAGCACTGTTGTTGAATACAACAATGAACAATTTTACATCAATGCAAACAGTTCATAAAAGCTGATTCTGTAAAATGTTAAACCTAACTTAGATTCAATACAGTACTACTGTATTATTGTCATTTTGTTTTATGCAAGCTATAATGCCACCTAGTGTCTATATTTGGAATATAGGTTACAAGTCAATTTTCCAGGAAAAATAATGTATTTTAGTTAATATATAATCCATAATCCAAAAGTTTTGCTGTTGATAAAAAGTTATTCTCTCGTAATAATTAAAAATAATTATAATATTTAGTTATAACAATGTTTAGTTTAATAACATTGGAAAAGTAATAATATGACAGAGCTGCAGGTCTTTTGATGTGTCATAGAACCAACAGGCTGAACAGGGTGATATTACAATGAGCAAGTGTGAAAGCTCTTCTGGTGTTTGGAGGGATAGTATTGTCAAGAAATATGTAGGGGCAACACTTTTAGGTGGTGAGAGTGAAGGTTCATTTCCCGAGCCTGTGGGTTGGTTTCCAACCTATAAGCTCAGAAAACGAACCTTCATCCTCATCCTACCCCCAAGCTACAGATATTTGCCACTACTTTTAGGGGGATTCAATATTTGTTTTTTACATTTGGGTTACATTTGGAGATTATTTATGTATACTTAATATAAGACACTTAGATTCGATTAGTATTTAGAATGGCATGTTAGCCTAGTAAAATAAGAAAGCAAATTAACCTGGAATTTACTTTTGAAGTAAATCCTGTTAAAGCTCATTCCCCAATAGAAAAAATTAGATTTGTTGTCTAGAATCTTAAAACTGCTTCACGTGGATTATTTTTTAACTTCGAAAGAAATGTTTTGATGACAAAAATACACCCACTCCTCACATCTACTTTTAGAAAGTAAGGCTTAGTAGGCAATCCTACACATGCTGTTATGAAAGGAAGCTTTTTGATAAAATCTGCTAAAGATTCTTTTGAAAGAACTTCTCACTGTTGAAACATGAAAAGATTGATCATTAATCTGTATGAGACATGTGATCCATAAATGCTGTTTTTTCATATTTTTTAAAAAAATATGATTCTAATCACTTTCATTTAGCTTATTAGAATAAACAATGTTGATGGAATTTTTCATAGTGAAATGTTTTAAAATTTAATTGAATCAAATTAGAGAATACTAACTCTAAAGACAAGTAATTTTATTTTTATCAATGTTCTGATTTTATGGTACGATTAAAAAGAATCCAGGTTGGATACTGGTGGGGAAATATAATGAATTTGGTCAATATTTAAACATTTCATATCCTAAAAATCTACATTAGGCGAATGGAGAAAAAGCCAACTTATACTTTTGTCTCTTCCCCCTGAATAAGTTGCCTGAAGCATTTCCAAACCTTGAATGTTTATAAGAATTTGTACCTAATGCTATGTGAGTTAATTTATTCCTAAACAAAGTATACCGCTTATGGAGAGAGAGCCTTTAAAAATAGAAACATTCTCTCCTTATTTCTTCCTTCCCATTTTTACTTCCATTAAGGGTTGCAGATGACCTTAAGATTGATCCATCCTTTCTCTAACTTTCATTCAGGATCAGAATTCTAGAATTTAGTCAGTTTGGGAAAAAGTCCAAGACAGAGTTTGGGAATGGTCTTCGAGAATTCTTGTCATTTCCTCTGCTCCTAAGGGATTGCTGGTATTCCTTCTTCTCTAAATCCCTAAGATTTTTTCCTGGCTCCATACAGAACTTTTTATCATCAACTATGACTAAGTCTTTCTTTTGTGCTCCCTCAAATTCACTGCCATGTACTGCAGTGCCCTCTTCATTCATTGTTTTTAGAACAGACTCTGAAAATTGTGCTCCATATTTATTATGTGTTTTTTCCAATATTTGATTCTGTGCTTTGTCCAGTTCGCTAGCTTTATAAGCTTCCTTCTGCTCATCTGCTGTATTATCATGAACATTCTTCAGTTCCACAGTTTGAGTCTTTGCAAATTCTTCTAAAGTAAAATGAACTTTTTTTTGATCATCAAAGTCTTTCATCCATGTTGTCTGCTGATCATTCAGGGCTTTTCTCTGTTTTTCTTCCAGCTCCTTAAGCATCATCTCAGCCTTGTGCTGTTCTGCTAAAGCTATTTTCTGAGCTTGCTCTTGTTCTTCCAAAACTTCTCTTTGAATCTTGGCCAATTCATTTATAGCATGATGAGCTCTTACTTGTTCATCTACAGCTTTCCTTTTTGCTTCTTCTTGATCTTCCAGGGCTTTTCTTCGTGATTCTTCTAGTTCAATAAACATTCCCTTAGTTCTCTGCTGTTCTTCAAAGGCCAATCTCTGTGCTATCTGTTGTTCCTCTATAGCTTTAGCATGTGCTATCTCCAGCTTTTTCATAGCCAAATGTATTGCCCTTTTTTCTTCTAATGCCCTCTGCTGTGTTCTTTCATTTTCCTCCATGGCCAACTTTTGAGCTATTGCCAAGTCCTCTAGAGCTTTCTTTTGAGCAACTGCTAATTCTTCTAGAGACTTCTGCACATTTCCCCTTTCTTCCTTGGCTCTTCTTTCAGTCCTTTCTTGTTCTTCTTTAAACTTTCTCTGAGTTCTTATAAGTTCTCCCAAGGCAGCTTCAGCCAATTGCTTTTCTTCTTGAGATTTTTGTTGTACCTTTTCTTCTTTTTCCAGCATTTGTTTATGAGTTCTTTCCAGAACCTCCAAAGCTATCTGAGCATTCTCCTTTTCTTCCAGAGCCTTCTTCCGTGCAAGCTCTAGTTCTTCTAAGGTCTCCTGTGACTTTCCTGTTTCTCCCATTGTTTCTCCTATGGTCCTTCCCTGCTCATTTTGGATACTTCTCTCTGCCCATGACAGTTTTTTCAGAGCAGCTTCAGCCATTTTCTTTTCTTCCTCATTTTTTTTGTATATTTGTTCCAGTTCCATCTGGGCTTTCTTCTGCTCCTCCAGAGTCTGCTTATGAGCTTTTTCCAGAGCACTCAAAGCTTTCTGAGCATTTTCCTCTTTCTCCAGAGCCATTGTCTGAGCAATCTCCAATTCTTTTAGTTGTATATGAATTATTCCCTTTTCTCTGGTTGCTTTTTGCTCAGCTTTTTCCTGTTCTTCTTGGAATTGTCTTTGAGCTTTTGACAATTCTTCCAGGGCTGCCTCAGCCATTTTTTTTTCATCTTGACACTTTTGCTGCACTTTCATTTGAGCCTGAGTGTGAGCTCTTTCTACATTATCCAGAGCCTTCTTAGCATTATCTTCTTTTTCCAAGGCCTCTTTTTGAGCTATTTTTATTTTTTCTAGCTCTTTTTGTGCCTTCTCTAATTCTTTCATTACTTGAATCTTAGATATTTCTTGCTCTTCTTGTAATTTTTTCTTTGTCTCTAAGAGTTCTTCCAAGGCTGCCTCACACATCTTCTTTTCTTCTTGACACTTCTTTCGTGCTTGCTCCAGTTCTTCCATAGCAGCTACCTGAACTTTCTTCTGCTCCTCTAGGATTTCTTTATGAGCCCTTTCCAAAGCCTTCTGGGCTTTTTCCTCTTCTTTCTGAGTTTTTTTCTGAGTAACTTCTAATTCTTCTATAGTCTTCTGAGTCCTCTCATTTTCTTTCATTGTTTTCTTCTTAACCTTTTCCTGTTCTTCATGGAATGTTTTCTGGGTTCTTAAGAGTTCTTGCAGAGCAGCTTCAGCCATCCTTTTTTCCTCTTGAATTTTCTTTAGTGCTTTCTTCTGTTCTTCCAGTGCCTGCTTATGAGCTCGTTCAAGAACATCCCGAGTTCTTTGAGCTTTCTCCTGTTCCTTCAGGGCCTTCTTCCGGGTATTCTCTAATTCTTCTAACTCTTTCTGTGCTCTCTCTGTCTCTTTAATTGCTTTCTGCTCTGCTGAATGCTGCTCTTCTCGGATCTTTTTCTGAGCTTTTGATAATTCTTCCAAAGCAGCCTCAGCCATCTTTCTTTCTTCCTGAGATTTCCTTTGAGCATTTTTTTGTTCCTCTAATGTCTGCTTATGAGTTCTTTCCAGAATGTCCAATGCGTTTTGAGCTCTTTTCTGTTCTTCCAGACTCTCCTTTTTAGCTGTCAATATATTTTCTAAAGCCTTCTTCTGAGCAATGTCTAATTCTTTTAGCAATGTTTTAGCTTTCTCTCTTTCTTCTGTTGCCTTTATTTCAGCTGTTTCTTGCTCCTTTTGTACTTGTTTCAAGAGATTTTCTAGGGCTGCTTCAGCCATTTTTTTTTCTTCTTGAGATTTTGCCTGTGCTCGTTCCTGTTCCATCATGGCAGCCAAATGAGCCTTCTTCTGTTCCTCTTGTACGTGTTTATGGGCAATTTCTAGAGCATGCTGAGAACTCTGGGCCTTCTCCTGTTCCTCCTGAGCTCTCTTCTGGACTTCTTCTAATTTTTTAACATTTATTTGAAGTCTCTCTCTTTCTTTTGTGGCTGTCTTTTCTGCTTTCTCTTGTTCCTCTTGGAAAACTTTCTGGGTCCTTAAGAGTTCTTTTAGTTTTGCCTCAGCCATTTCCTTTTCTTCATGTGATTTTTTCCATGCTTGCTCTTGTTCTTGAATCACTAACTGAGCTTTCCTCTGTTCATTCAGGGCACATTTATGGGCCCTTTCTGCAGCCTCCAATGCTTTCTGAGCCCTTTCCTGTTCCTCCTGAGCATTTTTCTGAGCTATTTTTAACTCTGCTAGGACAACTTGAGTTATTTCTCTTTCTTCCATGATTTTTTTCTCAGCCATTTTCTTCTCTTCCTGGAACCTCCACTGAGTTTTAAAAAGTTCATCCAAGGTCACTTCAGCTATCTTCTTTTCTTCCTGGATTTTTTTCCGTATTTTTTCTTGTTCTTCCATTGTTGCTATCTGAGCTCTTCTTTGATCTTCCAGGGCCATTTTATGACATCTTTCTATAGCTGCTAGAGCATTCTGAGCTCTTTCCTGTTCCTCGAATGCTTTCTTCTGAGCAATTGCTAATTCTTTGAGGCCCTTCTGTATATTCTCTTTTTCTTCCATAATTTTTTCCCCGGCATTTTTCTGCTCTTCTTGAAGTTTTTTCTGAGCTCTTAAAACATTTTCCAAAGCAGCTTCAGCCATCATTTTTTCTTCTTGAGATTTCTTCTGTGCTTGCTCCTGTTCATTGAGGGCAGCCATTTTAGCTTTCATCTGATCTTCCAGTCCTTCTTTTTGAGCTTTTGCAAGAGCTTCCAGAGCTTTTTGAGCTTTTGTCTGTTCCTCCATGGCTTTCTTCTGTTCAATCTGCAATTCTTCTAGGGCCTTTTGAATTCTTTGTCTTTCATCCATGTTTTTTTCCTCAGCTCTTTTTTGTTCTTCTTGCACTTTTCTTTGAACGCTTGACAGTTTTTCCAAAGCTGCCTCAGCCATCTTCTTTTCCTCTTTAGATTTTTTCCGTGCTTGCTCAAATTCTTCAATGGCAGACACCTGAGTTTTCTTCTGTTCCTCTAAGACTTTCTTCTGAGCAATTTCTAATTCTTTAAGAGCCTTTTCTGCTTTCTCTTTTTCTTTTAGGGCTTTCTTCTCAGCTTTTTCCTGCTCTTCTTGCACTTTTTTTTGGTATTGTGACAGTTTTTCCAGGGCTGCCTCAGCTTTTATTTTTTCTTCTTGAGATATTTTAAATGCCTGCTCCTGCTCTTCCAGTGCAACCGTATGAGCTTTTTTTTGTTCCTCTAAAGCCTGTTTATGAGTTCTTTCTACTGCTTCCAGGGCATTTTGAGCTCTTATCTGCTCCTCTCGGGCCTTTTTCTGAGCAATCTCTAGTTCTTCTAGGGTCTTTTGAGTTTTCTCTCTTTCTTCCATTGCGTTCTTCTCAGCCTGCTTATGCTTCTCTTGCATTTTCATCTCAGCTTGTACAAGTTTTTCTAAAACTGCTTCAGCCCTCTTCTTTTCTTCTTCAGCTTCTTTCCATGCCTGTTCACATTCTTCAATGGCAGCACTCTGAGCTTTCTTCTGTTCTTCTAGTGCCTGTTGATGAGCTTTTTCTACATATTCCAAAGCTTTCTGAGCTCTTGTTTGTTCTTCAAGAGCTTGTTTCTGAGCAATCTCTACTTCTCTGAGTGCTTTCTGAGCTATCTGTTTTTCTTGTATTGCTTTTTTTCCAGCCATTTCCTGATCTTTTTTTAATTCTTGCTGTGTCCTTAAAAACTCTTCCAGAACTGCTTCCACCCTTTTCTTTTCTTCTTGCATTTTCCCCCATTCTTGTTCCAGTTCCTCCATGGCTTCCAGATGAGCCTTCTTCTGCTCCTCCACAGCCTGTTGATGAGCTATTTCTACTGCTTTCAGGGACTGCTGACTTTGATTCTTTTTCTCAATGGCTTTCTTTTGAAGAATTTGTAATTCTTCTAGGGCCCTCTGAGTTTTCTCTCTTTCTTCCATTGCGTTCTTCTCAGCCTGTTTTTGTTCCTCTTGCATTTTTATCTCAGCTTGTGCAAGTTTTTCTAAAACTGCCTCAGCCCTCTTCTTTTCTTCTTCAGCTTCTTTCCGTGCCTGTTCACATTCTTCAATGGCAGCCATCTGAGCTTTCTTCTGATCTTCTAGTGCCTGTTGATGAGCTTTTTCTACATTTTCCAAAGCTCTCTCAGCTCTTATTTGTTCTTCAAGAGCTTGTTTTTGAGCAATCTCTAACTCTCTGAGGGTCTTTTGAGCTATCTTTTTTTCTTGTATTGCTTTCTCTTCAGCCATTTCCTGATCTTTTTGGAACTGTTGCTGTGTCCTTAAAAGCTCTTCCAAAGCTGCCTCCATCCTTTTCTTTTCTTCTTGCATTTTTTTCCACCCTTGCTCCTGTTCCTCCATGGCTGCCAGATGAGCCTTCTTCTGCTCCTCCATAGCCTGTTGATGAGTAATTTCTACTTCTTTCAGAGCCTTCTGAGCTTGTTTCTGTTCCTCAAGGGCTTTTTTTTTAATAGTTTGTAATTCTTCTAGGTTCTTTTGAGCTTTCTCTCTCTCTTCCATTCCTATTTTTTCAGCCTTTTGCTGCTCTTCTTGAAGCTTCCTTTGAGTTTTGAAAACTTCTTCTAGGGCAGCTTCAGCCATCTTCTTTTCTTCTTCAGACCTTTTCCTCAATTTTTCTTGTTCTTCTATGGCAGCCATCTTAGCTTTCTTCTGTTCCTCCAGTGCCTGTTTATGAGCTTTTTCTACAGCTTCCAGAGCTTCTGCTGCTCTTTCCTGTTCCTCCATAGCCTTTTTTTGAGTAAACTCATATTTTTTTAAGGCTTCCTGAGCATTTCTTTCAGAGGCTTTCTCTTCCTGCTGTTCTTGAATCTGTCTTTGAATATGTGATAGTTTTTCTAATGCTTCCTCAGCCATCTTCTTTTCTTCTTAAGATTTTTTCCAGATTTTTTCCTGTTCTTGTATCACAGCCATTTGAGCTTTCTTTTGTTCTTCCAACACTTTTTTATGAGCTCTTTCTACATCTTCCAAAGTTTTCTGAGCTTTTCCCTGTTCTTCCAGTGCTTTCTTATGAGCAATTTCTAATTCTTTAAGGTTTTTTTGAGCTAACTGTCTTTCTTCTGCTGCTTTGTTTTCAGCCTTCTGTCTCTCTTCTTGTATTGTCTTTTGAGTCCTGACAAGCTCTTCCTGGGCGAGCAAAATCATTTTCTTTTCTTCTTGAATTCTTTTCCATTTTTGTTCTTGTTCTTCTATGGCAGTCCTCTTAGCTTTGTTCAGCTCCTCTAAAGCCTGTTTACGCATTTCTTCTACAACTTCCAATGCATTCCGAGCTCTTTTCTCTTTTTCTAGGACTTCCTTTTGCATCATTTCTACTTCTTTTAGGGTCTTTTGTATAACTTCTCTTTCTTCCTTTGCTTTCATCTGAGCACTCACTTGCTCTTCTTGGGTCTTCTTCTGATTCTTGAAAAGCTCTTCTAGGGCTATTTCAGCCATCTTTTTTTCTTCCTGAATTTTTTTCCTTATTTGTTCCTGTTCTTCCATCACTGCTCTCTGAGCTTCCTTCTGTTCCTCCAGGGCTTTTACATGAGCCCTTTCTAAAGTTTCCACAGCATTCTGAGCTCTTTTCTGTTCCTCGAGACATTTCTTTTTAGCAATCTCCAATTCATTGAGGGCCTTTTGTATGCTCTCTCTTTCTTTCATGGTTTTTTCCCCAGCATCTTCTCGCTCTTCTTGGATCTTTTTTTGAGTCCTGAAAAGTTCTTCCAGGGCTATCTCAGCCATCTTCTTTTCTTCCTGAATTTTTTTCATTATTTGTTCTGGTCCTTCCATCAATGCTGCCTGAACACTTTTTTGCTCTTTCAGAATCTTTGTGTGAGCATTTTCTATAATTTCCAGAGTGCCTTGGTTACTTTCTTGTTCCTCCAGGAAGTTCTTTTGCACATTTTCAACTTTTTCAAGGACCTTTGATACTTGCACACTTTCTTCAATGCTGTTTCTCTTACCTCTTCTCTGTTCTTTTTGAATTTTTCTGTGAGCCATGGAAATTTCTTTCAGATCAACTTCAGACTTATTTCCTGGATTTCTCCCCCTTGTTTGTTCTTGTATTTCCATTAATACTATATTTTGTTCTGACACTGTCATTTTTGTTATTTCTACCACTTCTGGAGCATTCTGAGCTCTGTCTTGTTCTTCCAGAAATTTATTTTGAGTAATCTCTAATTCTTTGAGGGTCTTCCATATGTTCTGTCTTTCCTGTTCCTTTATAGTTTTCCTCTGAAGAATCTCTGATTCTTCTGAAGTATTTTGTGCACTCTGACTTTCTTCCATTATATTTTTGTCAGATCTTTTCTGCTTTTCCTGTTCCTTTATCTGAGCTACAGAAATGTTTCCCAGAGCTTCTTCCACCAACTCCTTTTCTTCTACAAATATTTTCTTTTTAACCTCTAAGGCCTCTTTATGATCAATTTCTAAGTTTTCCAGAGGTAATTCTTCTAGGGGTTTATCAGTTCTTTCTCTTTCTTCTTTTGCTGCCTTCTGATTCTTTCCCCATTCTTGGACTTTTTTCTGAACTGCTGAAAATTGTTCCTCAGCTACCTTTTCCATCAACCTTTCTTTTAGAACATTTTCCTGTGCTTTCTTCTGTTGGCCTAATGCCCACATATGAGATTTTTCTAAAGCTTTTAGAGCTTTTTGAGCTCTTGCTTGTTCCTCTAGGGCTAACTTTTTAGCAATTTCCAATTCTTCTATGGCTTTCTGACCTCTCTCTCTCTCTTTTACTGCTTTTTTTGCTGAACTTTCTTGTCCCTCATGAAATTCTTTTTGCATTCTTAAAAGTTGTTTCATGGTGGCTTCAGCCATCTTTTTTTCTTCTAGGTAACTTTCTTTTGCTTGTTGTTGTTCTTCCACAGCAGCCATCTGAATCTTTCTTTGTTCCTCTAAAACCTGTTTGTGGGCTCTTTCTACAGCTTCCAGAGTTTTCTGAGCTTTTTCCTGATCTTCCAAAGCCCTTTGCTGAGCAATCTCTAATTCTTCTAAAGCTCTTTGTGCTTTCTCTCTTTCTTCTTTTGCTTGCCTCTCAGCTCTTTCCTGCTGTTTTTGGACCTTTCTTTGAGCTTCTGCAAGTTTTTCTAAAGCTGCCTCAGCTATCCTTTTTTCTTCCTGTGACTTTCTCTGAGCATACTCCTGTTCTTCCATTGCAGCTATAAGGACTTTTTTTTGTTCCTCCAGAGCCTTTTTATGTGCTCTTTCCAGAGTATCCAGGGCCTCCTGTGCTCTTTCCTGTTCTTCAAGAGCTTGCTGCTGAACTCTCTCTTGTTCTTCCAGGGCTTTCTTTGTGGCTTTTTCAAGCTCATCTAAAGCCTGTTGTTGAGCTTTGGCCAGTTCCCTCAAGGTTGCCTTCTGTATTTTTTCTTGTTCTTCCAGGATTATTTTAAAAGCTTGTTCTTGTTCACAGAGTGCCTTTTGCTGTGATTTTTCCTGCTCATCTAATAATCTCTGCAAAGTGCTTTCTTCTTCATCAATTTCTTCTTGATAACTTCTGAGCTTTTCATCCAATTCTTGTTGAAGAGCTTTTAGTTGTTCCTCCAACTCATTCTGATGGACTTGGTGTTTCATTTCTTTCTGTTTAAGGTTCACTTGTTCTTTCAGTAAATTATCTTGGCATTTTTCTTTTTGTTGTTTCCCTTCTTCTTCCTCTTCTATTTCTTCTTCTTCTTCCTCCTTCTCAAAATAATTACTTTGTTTTCTTATGCTTTTCTGAAAGCATCTCCCTCTGTTGTCTTGGGCCATACTCTTCTGTTTTGTCAGAACTATTTGCCTTACTCTTTGTTGTTCTTTGGTGTTTTCCCCCCAGTTTTCACTCCATTCCTCCACAATGTCCTTGTCATTACTTCCTAGTTCTGCAGATGTCATTTGAGATCTTTCTTGCTTCTTAGAGGTTTCCTGAAGTTCACTCAAAAGAGCCTTATCCTTCTTTTCATCAACTTTCTTTTCCTGCTTCCTCCTGTGCCTGACGATTTTCTGGGCCTTTGGTTGTACCTCTTTTAGCAAAGCATAGGATTCTTCATCATAATCTAATTGACAGGCCAAAGCAAGGTCTTTAGCTGCCTTTTGCCAGTAACCAAGTATTTGCAGTGCTTTTCCTCGCCACTTGTAAGGCTGGGCTGAGTCAGGATTTATTTGTATGGCTTTATCACAGTCCCTAATTGCAGCAGTTGGCTTTTGCAGCTTCAAATAGACCCTGGCTCGGTTTGCATATAAGATGGTAAGATGTGGATTGAGCTTAATAGCTTCTGTGAACAAATCTAAAGCTTTAAAAAGTTCTCCTTTATTGACTGCATCAAAAGCTTCCCTCTTCTTTTCATTAGCTAGTTTTCGCATTTCATCAGTTACTTTCAAGTTTTCATTTCCCATCTCCTGAGGAAGATCTTCATCTGACTCAATAACCTCTTCTGTATCTATTTCCAATTCACTGTCCTCACTTTCTGACTCAGTTTCATATTTTTGCTTCCTCCTAGGTCTTTTCTCAGCCCTTCTTTCATGCAATTCAATGTGCTCTTGTTTTTCATAATCCATAAACTGATCTTGCTCTTGTACTGCAGACATGGGATAAGTTTCATTTTGATCCTCTGAACAATAAAGAGGGAATATTTTATAGTTTTGGGAATTATGCAGAATTGTCTTTTCCTCAGAAATGTGAAATGTTCTTGGGTCCAGTTCTTGTCTGCAAGACTCATGAAAAACTGATTTATCTTGGGGATTATTTCCTTGTATTTTCCCAGAAGCTTCTTTCATTTTGCTCATCTTCTCTTTAAATTCTCCCTGGTTAGGTCTTTCCTCTGGTTTTTCCCACCATTTCATAATTTTCTCAACTTCTGTTTGTATTTCTTTCATCTTGGCATAAGTATCTTCATCATAATCTAGTTGACAGGACACAGAGAAATCTTTAGTAGCCTCCTGCCAATAACCCAACATGCAAAATGCCTCTCCACGGCACTTGTATGGTAAGGCCATGTTAGGATTTAATTTTATGGCATTGTTACAATCCTTTACAGCAGCAATTGGCATATGAAGTTTCAGAAAAGCATTGGCTCGGCAAACATACAAGTTAGTAAAATGGGGGTTTAATTTGATGGCTTTGGTGAATAACTCAGCTGCTTTTTGATATTCACCTTTCTCCATTGCATCCAAAGCTGCTTTCTTATTTTCACTGGTCTGCTTCCATTTCTCATCTGTCTCCACATTTTCATCTATTATTTCTTGGGAGTCTTTATTATGGTCTAGCTTCATTTTCTCTTCTTTATTCCTTCCTACTTTGTTCTCCAGTTCTATGCTAATACTTACCTCTCTCTGGTCTTGTTTTTGATCCTCTAAAATTATCTGTGCTTTCTTAATCTTCTCCAATATCTGAGATTCCTTATATGTAAGGATACACTTTGCTTGCCTTTCAGAAATTCTTTGAAATCCTGATTTTAATTGCTTTAGTACTGAATTGGCCTCTTTGTCATATTCTAACTTAGAAGCTGAAGCAAAATCACAGGCTGCTTTTTTTAAATAGCCTAATTCCTTGAATGCTTTTCCTCTCAATTTTAATGATTCTGATGATTTGGGATTCAATTCAATGGCCATGTTGCAGTCTTTAATAGCAGCATTTGGTTTTTGCAGTTGCATATAGACATTGGCACGGTTGATGTAAGAACTGGAAATGTTTGGGTTGAACTCAATAGCTTCAGAGAACAGATCAATGGCTTTTTGAAGTTCAACTTTAGATAGGGCTTCGAAAGCCTTTTTATTCTTTTCATTGATTTGATTCCTTACCTCATCAGATATATAAAGGTTTTCATATTCTATTTCTTGGCTATTATTCTGCAATTGTTCCATGTTTTCCACATTACAATTCTCCAAATTGTTCTCATTCCATGCATCTTCCTGAAGCTCACTGTGTCTCTCTTCTCTACAGATGTCATTTGCAGTAAGTGAGAAGGAACTGACTACAGTGTCTAATGATTCCCGGAGGAAAAGACGATCTTCAGAATTTGTAAAGCTGAGATCAGACCTGAACCTTGGAAGATTACTTGATCCCATGATGAGGAAAAAAGGTTGATGTAACTGGATCTTAAAGGGAAGGAAGAATTTTCTTAAAATTATCTAAGAGAGGATTTAATCCTTATTCTAATGAATGGTCTTATGAAAAATGGCCTTCATTCCTCTTTGCCATGGTCCTACTTCTTCTATACTACCATTACTACTTAATGAAGTAAAACTTAGTGTTAGATTCAACAACAAAGAAAGTTTTGTGATGTCATCAATCATGTCATCACTGGAATCCTCAAGTATTGTGTTTTAAGAAGCATCTTATCTCCTTTATTGATTGTTCTTGAATGAGCTTAATGGTAACATATGTAATGGGGAGGGGTTATTTTTTAAATGCACAAAAATGCTTCTAAATTACTTTATTATACAGAAAATGGCACTGTACTGGTATACTGAAATGTCTTACCAATATTTTTCATTAAAACTATGAAGTATCATGATTTCAGATGTCATTTAGACTTCAAAATTTGGTATGTCACATTATGGCAGATTGACTATAAGGTGCCAAAATAAAATGTTATACAGGTAAAACTCAAAAAAATAGAATATCATGCAAAAGTTCATTTATTTCAGTAATGCAACTTAAAAGGTGAAACTATTATAGACTCATTACATGCAAAGCAAGATATTTCAAGCCTTGATTTGTCATAATTGTGATGATTATGGCTTACCGCTCACAAAAACCCCAAATTCACAATCTCAGAAAATTAGAAAATTATGAAAAGGTTCAATATTCTACACTCAGTGACCCACTCTAATCAGCTAATTAAGCCATAACACCTGCAAACGGTTCCTGAGCCTTTAAATGGTCTCTCAGTCTGGTTCAGTAGGAATCACAATCATGGGAAAGACTGCTGACCTGACA
>JAOYMU010000077.1:54095726-54106938 GCA_025802295.1 Psammodynastes pulverulentus
TCTGGCAGAGCTCTCAGGCTGCCACAGGTGCCCCCGACACGAGAGAAGTCAAGCTGGCCACGCCCCCTGTGGCCACACCCATGCCCCCCCCAAGGTCAAACACAACCCTGATGCGGCCCTCAGTGAAATTGAGTTTGACACCCCTGTTTTAGACCCATTTTTGTTCCATCAGCTTGCAGCTTCAACCCGTCAATTGATTAAGTAGCAATCTGTATGTGGATAATAAAGTCATAATAGGTTTTGTAGAGGCTGGATCCCAATAATGACAGCTAATGCACAGAGATCTTGGATCGGTCTTCCTGCTTTTTATTCTGCTTTTTAAAGTAACTCAACCAGTCATTGGATATGAGATGGGCATCAAATACATTTCATAATAAATAAATAGAATCAAGGCTAAAGTGGGGCAAACAGATTTAAGATATTCAATCATGGTTCTCTGCTCTCATATCTACTTTTTGTTTTTGTGTTTTTAGCCCAGTCATTTGGAATATCCTCTGTCTGACAAACATTGCACGTTCACCCTTTGTATCTTGATGTATAATGTCCTATTTTGAGACATTTTTGTTGCAAGCACAAATATTTGGCTAGTTCTTTCAGTTCTAGGTGTGTCATCATCCTCGGCTTATACTGATCTCATTCTTTCAACGTAAAGCTAAGACGTGGCTGATTAATACAGATTTGGCTTTCTTCCTAGCTTTAATTTCTTAAGAAAAGAGAAGCTATCCTTTTTGTGAATGTTTTGTACCAAGGCTGTTTTACCGTGATCGGTGACTTGGACAACATCCGTATGCTTAAGGACTGCTCTGCTGCTCTTCTAACATTGCTACCCTGGAATGGGGGGGTTCTTCTTATTAGACCTACCCGATGGCATAAATTAAAACTCTGGCTGCGCTTCTCTTGGAAAGAGTGAGTAAACTCTTTGAGAATCCTTCCTCCATCGGCTGCTGCTTTCATCAAGGCTGCACGAAGCTTGAATTCTTTTCTTCTCTTCTTTTTCTTTTTTCCTCTCCTGTTTTGTTTTGTTTTTTAAAGAAAACTGAGAACTGCTTTCTGGAGAGAGAGAGAGAGGGAAAGAGAGACAAATGGAACTTGTTTGTCCAAGAGCAAAGAAACAGCATGGCAGATGGCAATACTGGTTTTTTTTTTAAATTATTATTATTATTATCTTCCAAGAACATGGCTCTGCAATTGGAACAGCAAAGATGGAGAATGGCTATGCAGGTCTTGTCAAAATTCTTGCCGGTTTTCAACTTCCCTTCTCTTCGCTTCTTTCTTTTTATAAAAAAAATAAACAAGCTGCACTAGCTTTCTGTATGCGTTATCTTTCTCTCTTCGGGGAAATCTGATCCTAAAAGTTGCCAAGAACTCTCATTGTAGCTGTCAATTGGAGTTGCATGCAAAGAAGCTTCTTTTTAAGATCAGTTCGAATAGCATCCAGCATCTCTGCACTGCTTGGGACTGCAGCTCTGTTGTTTTCAGACGATTTCTCCTCCTCTTAATACGTGGTTCATTCATATCTTCCCTTCCACTAGTTTTTTTTTAAAGCCTTACCTCACACGTCACAGCACAACGGTCATGGAAAGCATATAGCTAAATGATATCCTATATCCTATCTAAGGATATCCTATAATACAGGGAGCAAATGCCAGGCGTTTCCCCTCCTATTAAAGATCAAAATGAATGACAGGTCAATACTTATGACTTCCGCATTATCCAGTTAATAATGCCATGCCTTCTTGGAGGTCTTGTAAAAACTGGGCCTGCCTCCAGCTGCATGGAGTTGATAGTGACTAGGAATTCAACAGTATAAAAATATTATATGAACGGTTTTAATTTATTCTCTCCAGCAAAAGAGAATTGGTATCTTACTGTTATTTAAATAGTGAAACATTGACGAGTTAGTACAATTTAAAACATAAGTATGATGGACATCCAGTAATAGCAATAGATGTAATAGCTACTACTGATGCTTTCTTTTTCTTGATTAACACGGAGGCTTGGATTTTGCTGGCTGTATAAAACCTTTAGCCAGGTTGGTATCAATGTATTCCCTTAGTTCCCTCATTTTTCTGGGAATCATGGAATAAATTTTTGGTTTAGGTGGCACAAACTCTACCACACAGTCTGAAGCCAGGTGGTGGGGTAGTACATTGCATTCTTCTTCGCTAAAAACATCTACTAAGTCTCTGTATTCCCTGGGAATCAAAGGCATTCCTGGAGGTTGTGCCGATAATGCTGCTGATGCTTCATTCCAATCATTTGGTGCTTGGTGCTTGCTGGCCTGTTCATCTGGTGGGTTTGGAGGTGGTTTGGGGCCGAGTGCTAGTTTGAGTTTCCGACAACCACCTTCCCAAGTAATAGTGGGACACCATTTGTCTAGCCAGGTGAGACTCAAGATTTCGGCAGTACTATAAAGCGAATCAGCTCCCAGTGCTTTCCCATCTCTAGTTTTAGCTCTTTGGTGACAAGTGTTGCAGGGTGGCCTCCTGTTAGTGACCCATCCACTTGTTTGAATAGGATGGGACTTTTAGGGGTTTTGTATTTATCACCAATTTTTCTACTGTGGCCAGACTGATGAGACAGTGGGTGCAACCCATATCTATGATGGTCTCTATGTCCCCATGAGTCCCTGTTCTGGACACGGTTAATTTTGCTTTTATTAGAAAAGAGTGGATAGCTTCACTTACCATCGGGTTGCCTTTTTTACTTTCTGCGATTTGTATTATTAGTGCATCAAGGGCTGGAGTTCCTTCATCTCCTATGGTATTGGGGAACCCCCATAGCCTGGCAGACAAATTTTTCTTTCTTACCAGCCTTCTGGGAGCCCTTTTCAGTTTGGCTGGAGTGGTTGCTCTTACTTGGGGCACAGGGGCCAGCACAAACACTCTGAAACTCAATGATCCTGTTGTCCACATTGGAAGCATTTGATGGGATTAGTCGCCATTGCCCTGGGGCGCTTTTCTATTTGATGAGGGGTAGTGCGATGACTGAGTTGTCTTTGGGGCTGTTTCTCTGGTGCCACGCGACAATGCTGTCTTATTTCATTATTCATGGCAATGGCCACTCAGCACCACTCGAGGCTTCAGTCTCCCGGTACTCTACATAGGCATATTTTTAGCAATTCCTCATCCAGGCATTCTTTGAAGTAATGCATCAGGATCCGCTCAGGCCAATTTCTTAATTTCCTGGCCAGGCGGTGAAATTCTTGTACAATTTCTTTTGCGGGCCAACCCTTTTGCTTAATCATCTGCCTCTGCTTCTTGGGCTTGGAAAGAATTCACGAATCGAGCTCAGAGCTCTCTGGGACACCTTCATCATGGAGTTGAGTAAACCATTCTGATGCCTCCTCTTCTAGGTTGTTGCCCAGGATGGGACAATTTCTCTATCATTATGGAACTCATCTCCATGACAGTCAGTGTAGGACCAGCCTCGATTTAGAAAGCAAACAAGCTTACTTGTGGTCCCATCAAAAACAGACTTGAAAGGTGGGAGTGCGTTCAATCTCTGGCAAGAGGGGATTATGGTTGTGGCTCCAGTGCCTGTGCTGGAACCATTTGGCCCTGATCTCGCACCCATCCTTGGCCAGGGTAAAACGCTCATCCTGGGGGTATTTGGTTGGCTGGTGGGAACCTCGGCTGCGGAGGGGGGCTGATTCCTTGGTGATGTCTTTGCTGACTTTTCTACGTAGCACGAGTCAGACCCAGTGCTGGAGGACTGGTCACTTGAGCTCCTACCACAGCTTCTACAGCAGTAACTGAGCCCTTCTGGGAGGACTTCTTTCACCAATCAGTTGTGACAAGCCCAGGGTTGTTGGGCTTGAAGCTCGGGTAGATTGGTCCCTCAGGGGAGGTATTTGCAGCACTAGTTGATTACGAACTTTCTGCCCAATACTCAAGTTACTCAAATTGGTCAGGTAGTCCCTTGAACATCTGGCTGTGCACCGTGATTTAATACTGCCATTCTCTTGTCTCGCTTAAGTTGATTGTCCCAATTGATCTTGACTCCAGGATAGTGGCTCTTGATTCTAGGGAAACAGTGAGAAAACGATCCATCAGCGGGTCATGATATGCAGCTTGTCCCAGTAGGTCCCTCTCCATCAGCTGGATCCCTCCTCCTGGTCCTCAGCCAGCTTGTGTGTGTGTGATGTCCTCTATCATAGCTGACACTTGCAGGGTCTCCATAGGGATCAGCAGCTTCACACAGGGTTCTCCACAAAGTTTACACTCTCGGGCAACTTCCTCAGGTGTTTGTGAAGGATGTTTTCCATGGACTGGAGTGTGTGATTTTACATGCTGCGTGCAAAACAGAAACTGACAGAAGCATAAATAAGGTATTTCATACATAAAAACTTCTGAAATCCCAAAGCACCATTTTTCTCGCAGAATACTGGAAAATAGAGAGACAGTTCCAAAGGGAGCTTCTTGATGCACAGAGGAAATGAAAAAGCTACAATGATTGTAAAATGAAGGAGCAAAAGTAATTACTCACAAGAAGGTAGCAATGGCAGCAACAACTGTTCTCTCTTTTCATATAAAGTCACCTGAAAGGTAGGTCGTGACTAGGACACAGCTCTGTAACTGGCAGCACGACTAATCCCTAACCAGCAGCTCACTGAATTACTGTACTCTCCCCCTCTTTTTTAGTGGTTTAAATCCCCCCTTTCTTTCATCTCCTTTCCTCATCTCCTAATCAATCACATCTTTTGGGGACTATATGTCCATGTTTTCTTGCCTGCCTACTGACTACATTTAATACATTATGTTCTCCAATGTCTTCCCTTATTCCAGAGGTGTCAAACTCGATTTCATTGAGAGATGCCTTCGGGTTGGTGTTTGATCTCGGAGACCCAGGAGCGTGGTGTGGCCAGTGGGCATGGCCATGGTGGGCATTTGACATAGGTTCAAGATGCATTTTTTTTCTCTTTGCATTCAAAACAGATATTCCAGACAAAGGGAGATTTACTTTTTGGCACAAATAGTATCAAGAGATTAAAGACATGTACAGTCCCCAGCTGCTATGGGGCTTGACTCTTTTGTATAGGAGCAGAGCACAAATGAACTGACAATTTCTCCAGATATCTCTAAAAACTGTCTGTCTAATAGTCTACCAATCTTTGTTACTACCACTGACAGAGCCATAAAGGAGGACTTAATATTAGTAATAATTTACAAAATTGATATACCACCCAATTCTCAATGATCCTGTGTGGCTCACAACAATAAAAAAAATTACAATTAAATAAATCACAGGTAAAAGATTAAGATAAAAGATGACAAATTCAGTGATATGAGGGGGCTCACTCTTTCTCATCAAAGACCTGGGTGAAGAGCTAGATGTTTTTGGCTCTTCTGAACAACAGTCACCCAGATCTTGGAGGTTACCTAGTTCTAGTTGGTAAATGCCAACTAAAGAGAAGGTGAAGAAGTTAAACAAATAACATAAACAGAACTTAGAGAATCCTGGCAATATTTTGTCACATTCTTCCTTTTGTAGATGCAGCTAATTTAAAAGATTTGCAGATAGCGGTTATTTGTTCATGGCTTCATGCTAAAAAGAATCTTTTGAGAATTGAATCTCAAGTGCTGCACAGACCCACTAGCAGAAGAAAGCTAATCAACAGAAAAATGGTAAATTCCCAAACAGCTACAAAGATGTTTACAAACAGACAAAACTTGCAGTTGTGATCAAAGGAAGGGAGAAGAGAGAGCATTAGGAAGAGAATGCTATCTCCCTCATAGAAGATAGCTGTCCAGGTTTCAAGGAAGAAGAGAAAGCCAGCTCTGGAGCACTAAGATGCCTCACTTGAGCAAGAAGAAAGGTTCATTTCAAAGGAGCAGGTTCGCCATGATTGGGTTCATGGTGGAAGGCTATCCACCATGAATCCAGCATCACGAAGCAAAAAACAATAACCACCAGACTGCTGTTCAAGATAAGCTTTTTCCTCCCTCTGATTTTGAGTCACTTTAATCTAACAACATTTTCCCTTTATTTTATCCCCACCACTAGAACCTCATGTATTCTCCTTCTCTAGTAAAGTCACAGTTTACATACCCTTTTATATATGACAAATGCTGCCAGATTCTAGGAAAAATAAACCTGAAGCACACAGACCTTCCACCTCTTCCTTCAGTTGAGGATATTTCTGCTTCCTTAATATAGGAAGAGTTCTGAGACAATTTTTAAAGAACAAAATCTACCTCTAGTTTCATTTAAATCAAGCAAGAATATGATGTCTAGAGAAACTTGCTTCCTTGCCATGAATTTTTCGGCCATTTTCAACAGGCAGAATGCTACAGGAGGCTGAGAATGGCCTGTTGGGGGTTTCCATGTGTTCTGTTTTTTGCTGGCAGAATGATTCTGGAGGTCGGGGAAGGCAAAAACAGGCCTCGTGGGGCCTCCAGGTGTTCTGTTTTTGGCCAGTTTTTGGTTGGCAGAGTGCTGCTGGAGGCTGAGGAGGCCAAAAACAGGCCATGGGAGGACTTCACAGGGCCTCCTTGTATCCTATTTTTGGCTGGTAGAGTACGTAGGCCAGGGAGTCCAAAAATAGGCCGTGGGGGGCTGCGCAGGCCAGTCCTTTGATATTCCCAAGCTGGCCCCACGAGGCAGATTTAAACACCCCTGCGTTTCCAAAGTTATATATAATGTTGCAGCCCCAGAGTTATAGTGTGTTTGACATGGCCATAAGCAATGTATGCAATAATTCTGCCCATATATGAAAATAAGAAATGTTTACTTCACCGTACTCTCAAAATGAATCATTTAACCTATGCTCAAGCTAACTGAGCAATATTATTAAAAATGAATAGTGACAGATTTTCATTGAGCCTCTCTGAAAAAGTAAAAAAAGTAAAAAGCAAGCCAAAGCAAACACTGTCACTATATGTGACTGCATTTTCAGTTAAATCAACCTGATAGAAAAGAGGCATGATTTAAAAAATACAGAAGCAATACAATATATCCTTTCCATTATTTGTATCTTTGCAAAAGCAGCATGTTCATACTGATCTCAAAACTGCTATCCACAGCTGACATTACATGTAAGTTGTGTGACAATATAATGAAGAGAAAAGTTACACTGTGTATTGTAACATGCAATACAATTCTATTCTAATTCCCAAAAGAGATACTTCCCTCTTTTGTCCATACTGTTAGTTAGCCTTCTTAAGTTTCAAAGATCAGAAATTTGTGGAAAACAACATCCATCACCAGCCTTAATGATGTATTCCATTATTAGGAAAAACACGTGGTTGTAGATATATTACTGAAACACCGAGGCAGACCTTGTGGCTTGCATTATTCATACTTTAAAGTTTGCTTTTAGAATTCTTTGGAGAGATCACAATCTGAGCTAATAACCCATTCTTTCATAGAAGTTACAACGAACAAAGCAGCAGAACCTAAGTAAATATATTTTCAACCTGGAGTTCAAATATGCTAGACTAATAAGAAAATTCACTGTATTTTTTATAGAAGAATGCAAATGAAATCCTAAGAAAAGAGGGTTGCTATTTTTTCTCCAGCAGTACTGCATATATAAAATTATTTCTAAGCATCAAGGAAAGAGTAACATATAATGAGTGAAAAAAACAACAACTGGCATGTGCATCTACAGAGTGGACTAAGCAGTCTTTGCACAGCTTCAGAAATGAGTTTAATGAGCCATTGCTCTTTGCAAAGAAAATTTGCAGATAGCTTTATGTGGGAAATGGTCTAATGAATGCTTATGTTAAGAATAGAGTTCAACAAAAAATACAAGCCTATCACCAGCATGGATGACAAACCAATATGAAAAGGATAGGAAAATGGGAATTGCTTGGTATTGCCTTTTACTGATGAATTACTGAAACTGAGTAGTGGAACAGTTTTGAAGTATTATAGGATTGGTTTCCAAAGCTCAATTAATTTCTAGGAACAGATATATTCTGACCATTCATATTTCTGTCCCACCTGGAACTAGTTATGATTCAATAAGCATGATATTATCCATAGAGAGTTAAGAGTGACCGCTTCATTGCCAGGTGAATATTTGTTCATTTTCCCAACTGTCTGGAAGAACAAGGATTTTGATTTACTACACAGCCCAGAAGAGAGGAACTAAGTGACAATGTTTGATCATGCACAAGTAGAACAAATGAATCACAGAATAATATTCAGTACTAGATAACAAGTGATCCTTTGCATCGTCCTTTCAGTGGTATTTCCTTACCTAAACAGAAAAATACAATGACCATAACAGATTGCTATTGTCTGCTTTTAAAATTCAAGAAGAAAACATAATTTTATTAAAAAAGAGAGGTATGCAGCAAGACAAACATAGATGCTTTTTGCTTAACGAAAGTTACTTTTGATGACAACATGTGTAGTTGATCTGCTATGAATCTAACATTTTCATTTCTGTTTTCTCAGTTTAAAACAACATTCATCTGGCAGTATTGGAATATTAGTTTCTCCAAATAAATAAGCAAATTCTCCATGGCTTGTCCTTATCATGTAAAAGAGGAAGTTCTATTGTTTAATGTTATTCCTGAATTCATTTGCAATAGGTTCATCATTGCTACATAAATTTTATTTATTTATTTATTTATTTATTTATTTATTTATTTATTTATTTATAGATTTATATTGCCAATTCGCCCAAATTGAGGAGCTCATTAAGTAGATGTTGCAAATTACCTATCTTGACCTTTTCCTTCATACAGCAGAAACAAGTAATTACTCCAGGGAATAGAAATACATGATAGTGGGATAGACTTTGGCCATGGCACCAACATCAACAGAAATTTTACATTGTGGAAGTCATGCATTTTGCCTAGCTCTTTCTCTACTGAGGTTTTGTTGATGAAGGTGGGTATTTTTGTGTTGAGCTTACCTTCTCTTTCCTCCGGCATCTTGTCTCCTTATTTTGTACCTTTCCTTGTGATTCTGAAAATCTGCAGTCCTTTCATCCTTTCTTCATCTGTACTCTTCCTTGCAGCATCTCAATGTTCAACATCATCTTAATCATGAGGTTCCCTCTCTCTTTCCATATGGAACAATTATGCTGGCAATATTTTATTTTAATTTATTTTACCACAATATTGTATGTTGCCATTCTCACCTCAGAACAGTTGAGAATTCTCCCTCTCTTCTCCATTTTTCCATTGAGTTGTTGAAAGCCACCAAAGACAATTTAAAAATAGATATAGGTGACTCCTACAAGCTAGAGTGGAACTAATCTACTTGATCTCCAACAGCTGAAGTGGCGGGAGCTGATCTACATTCAATTTCAGAATGAAAGCATTTGAAAATGGATTAATGTATTCACCTGACATCAGAAAGATCCAGTTTCTACTCAATTTGCAGTCACAGTACCTTATTTTGTAACTTTCAGCTCAACCTATTTCACAGGATTGTTTTAAAGAAATATAGGAGAATGGAACACTGTTATGTCTTGAGTTCCGGAACAAAAATGGCATATAGATACATATGCATACATATGTACCACAGAAGGGGAATATAAACAATACAAATATCCAGGCCTTTCTTCATGTACCTTAAAGTTATTGCTTCTTTAAGAGCCACAATGAGTCAATTTCTTGCTGCTGGGTAAGGGAGAGAACAATGGAATGCAGGACAGGTTGGGAAACTGTCACCAAATATTGAAAAAGAAGACCACATGATTGTAAGCAGCCACAACTTTCCTAGGTTTCATTCCCTCATGGGTCATATGATACACCATTTCACCCAGGTAAACATCATTAGAGTTTTAGTAGTTTTAATAATATGTGCACTCAATTCTGATCACTCTATTCAAAAGCCTTAGAATTTCACCAGCAGAAATAAGAAGAGGTATCTTCTTGGCAGTTAATGATTTCTTTTGCTCCTGCTTCCTCTGTATTTTTGTTTGCCACTATGTTACAGAGTGAACATACCCAGGAAGATTCACATGCCAAAATGTGTATAGACAGAGGTGCTAGCATTACCTGCAAACTGCTTTTTTCTATCTTCTGCTGAAGTATCTGAAGGCACTTGGTGAAATCTGTTAAGTCTTGATCTGGTGTCTGTATGAGCTCACATCCCTGCGGAGAGGGAAATTAAAAAAAGGAAAAATTTGTATGACCTTACAATTTTAGAATGAAGCAAAGTTGTTTATATAGCTAAATTCTGTGACATCTATTGAAACACAGTTGAAACTGGTTCCCATAATTGCTGATACAAAAAAATCCAGTATTATTTAGAGCAGCATTTGAAGATGATTTAGGAATCACATTTAAATCAGACTGTGTACAGGAAAGAGCTTGGATCATATTAAAAGTATAATCTTTAGGATGGTAGGACTTGCTCAGAAAATGGCATGCTGATTGGTGAAGCATTTTTTCTCCCGGCTGAAAAACAACTGATTCTGCTGCCAAAGCCAGCTCTTTGGCAGTGTGCTCCCCAGATTTGAACAGGAGTAACTAACATGCTTCCTCAAAAATAAGACCTGGTCTTATATTTTGGGGGGGAGCTCCGAAGTAAGCACTGTGGCTTGTTTTCAGGGAAATACAATTTCAGCGTGAGCAGCCCAGCTGGATGCCCTACCTTCGGGTGCACACACAAGAGGCAGCAAGTGCACGGGGACTGAAAGTATTTGACAGCAGCTGCAGCCTGCTGGCCTCTTAGTTGGCACTCTCTGGGGCTGCGCAGCTCATGCAGTGCATGTGAATTGATTCCCTTTCCAAGCAGCAGATGGAGGCAGAGGCATGGGGAAGGCAGACAATCCGGATGCCCTGTGGGAAAGCCGAGAGTCAGTGGCTGGAGTGAGTGGGTGGCTGCAGGAGGCCTGTCTTTCCGGGGTGGCACTTGCAGCAGATGGAGGCAGAGGCATGGGAGTAGAGGGCATGAGCCGCAAGTAAGCTGAGAGCTGCAAAGATAAGCCGGCCACCCGCTGCTCCTGCCCACTGATTCTCAGTTTTCCCACAGCCTGTGTGGCACATCTGGATTGCCTGCCTTCCACCCTCACGCCTCTGCCTCCATCTACTGCTTGGACAGATAATCCACTCACCTGCAGCAATTTTAGATGTGCCTCTGTTTTTTTTTATTTTTATTTTTAATTTTAAGAAAACAAGACATAATAATCCAAAAGAAAAATACAATAATTCACCCATTGCTGTACTGAAAGAAAGGAAGGTTTGGTTCAGCGGATATATCCTCATCGATACCAAAATCCACGATCTCTGGGTACATATAGCGA
>JAOYMU010000077.1:54559549-54570687 GCA_025802295.1 Psammodynastes pulverulentus
GGTGCAGGGGTAGGGGGGGTGAAAACTGGTTGGAAAATAATTGTAAAACTGTTTTAATAAAAAAAAGATGCACATACATTTCCCCCCACTTTTGGGGGTGGGGAAGTGCATCTTAAAGTGTGAAAAATACGGTAGTTGCTTTTGGTTGGAAGATGGGCAACACATTAATTAATCTTTCAATCTTTTAAACTTTGTTAAATTTTTGTTATCTAGTTTAAAGGAAAGCATTTAATCAATGAAAGATTTATAATGAATATATATAGAACTGTACTTCTAGACTGAATTTTATTCATGGTTATTTTTAAATTATTTCAGCATTGTTCCTAGTATGCCATCATTGATTTCATTCACTTTGTAGTGCCTTGACTCCATTGCCTAGTATTTATTTTGCTGTGGAACTTTTCTGGGTGTTGGAGACAAAGAGTTGGGTGGTTTACCTTGTATTTGTTGTCCTTCCCATATTTTACACACTGACTGGACTGTAGTCTGCTAGGAACAGACTCCTGAAGGACTGCAGTTGTAGTCAAAATCTGGGGAACGACAAGGGAGCTTGATGATGTTTAACAAACATATTGAACCCTGCTTGTGTTTGCATGTGTGGATTGGTAGAGGATATTAGGCAATGGCAAACCACTTTGTTAAGAGAAATGACGTACTTGGCAGTTACCAGGAAACAACACTGACTTGAAGGCATGAATGTATGTATTCTTTCAGAAATGGAATGCATGGTCCTCCCCTAAGACAGGTGAATTTTTTTCTCCTGCTGATGAAGAGCTGATTTTGTGCCAAATTTGATGGACCCAAATTGATCTTTGGATGAGGGGGTCCTCATGGCCACAATTCTTAGTAGGATTGATTAGAAGCTCTGATCCCTTGCCACATTTCCTTTCAGCTGCTCATTTTTCTTAAACACGCCTGAGCTTTACTGGCACATTTGAAGCTTTACAATCTCTTGATTTATGAGTAATTGACCTCTGATCTATATTATAATTCTTACTGGACTTTTACAACTTTTTTCCTGTTTTTTCATTGCTTACTATTAAATCCCAATTATTTTCACTTTAGCCAAAAAGAAGTTTGCAGTGAATATGTATATATTTTTGGCAGTGAAAGCCATCCAAATAGACTTTCATTTATACATGATTATATTACAAATTTTGCTCTTTAAAACTTTTTTAAAAAGAGCCTTAATATTTCTCTCTTAATTTTTGAAGGGAAAATCCCCAATGCTTCTGGATGCTGGGCTACAACTTATCTGCTTCTCTTGTCCTTGAAGAAAGACAGAGTATATATCTAATGGAAATAAAGACATTTGAACAAAGAATGTTCTATAATTAACAGATTTAATTTGAAAATATAAAGAAAAAATTTGATAGGTCAATAATGGTTGTACAAAGTCACAATGATATCCAAAAGGAGGAAATAACAATAGGACTTGGTTTCCAACTTTGTTGCTGTCAGATGTGAAGAAAAATACATATCTGCCAGAAAAGATTAACTGACTGTTAACACAATGCTTTGAACTTTATCTTTTCAGTTCTTAAGCAGTTAACTATTTTTTCTTTCATACATGTAGTGTATGACAGGTGGGTTTCAAATATATGTAGAAGCTTATAAATTTTGGATCTGCTCTGCAAGGAGTAGAATCTATTATTGTTGCAGTAGATTTGTGAGCATTCAACTGGAAGGGGAGATATGTGCTTTTATCTTTGTTTTTTTAAATTCACATTATTTTTAATGTTTTAGTCTAGTTTTGTTTTCTCTGTTTAATTTTTTTCTTTTGGGCTTTATATCTTAATCTTCTGAATAAAATAAAAAATGGAATGCATGATAACATTTTAATAAACCATGTCTCTATTTTTTCTTTCAACAGATCAGCACTGCATGCCTAGTGAAGAAAATCTCAAAACTTCAGAACTGACAACTTACTATATTGCTCAGTCATTCTTGCAGCTTAGATATTTTATCACTTCCAACAGCTAAACTCATTGCTCTTCTCAAGAAAGAATACTACACAAACTGAATGCTATATGGCTTGTCAGATAGTTTAGATTTCTCAGTGTATGTTGTTGAAAAAACAGACATCCCAAAAACTTTTCTGGTGCATTTGATGAGCTACATTTCTCAAAACACTTTATTCAATTTCCTGCTGGGATCCTTGAGATAGACATGGGTATATGAAAATTACCTTTCATTCCCTCACCTCTTTTCTTGCCAATCATCAAACATATTTCTACTCTTACATACTTCCCTGTAGAGGTTTCAACTCTGAAATTGTTTCAGCATATGATATATCCAAGAAAGTATATTTGCATACATATCTGCACACATACACTAAAAGAAGAAAACAAAACAATAATAACACATGTGCACTTTTTAAAAAAACAGTATTCTGCTGAAACAGTTAATCATGAAGGTGTAATTTAAATTGCAAAAAGCAACTTCAAAGATTCAAAATAGGAAGATAGTTTCATGGTTTCTTTTTTTGAAATCTCTTTCTGTTTCCACTTGGATTTATAAATTAATTCATATAACCTGTTATCAATTACCTGTAGAATCACCTGCAGCCCCATTTACTGATTTCATTTTTAAATATCTATCTTTGAAAGATTTGAAACTTAAAGTGTTTGTATTTTTGACACATTGAATATGGCAGGAGGTACAAAAAATTTAGAGAGCATTATTTTCTCATTTGAAGGCATATCTTGCTTTTGCAACTTCTATTTTATTTTCACCTTTTATCCTGTCATTATAGCACCCATTTAGTGACTTTTAGTTCATATGATACTTTTCATATGACATGAACAAAACATTAGATTATAGAAATCTCCAAAGCTGGATTTATTCACCTTATTCAAATTATCTCAGTGTTCATCAGGGCAGGATCTTTTTGTTATTTTGATAAAAACTATTTTGTGAGCAGCGGAGATGATTAACCATTTCCCTAATAATAGATAAATGAGCAGGTGTTTTAATCAAGCATGGTTTGGGAAACTGCTAATCACCTCGGGTTGAAAAAATGATACATATATAAACAATATTGTAGTACATTCATTTTTTTTCTGATAATGGCATCTAAACTATAATAATATATTTTGCTTAATATTTTATAAATATTTTATAAATCATTAACTCAAAAGCCTGGGGTTATGTTTATGTTGCATATTCCTTTAAGACTTAGTCAGCAAAAAGAAATTTGACAGAAAAAGAAAAGACAAAAAAAGGGGCAGGGAAGGTCACTGTCTCCCCTTGACTTTAACAAATTTGGAAATGTAACCATTTAAATGGTGATATTTTATAAGAGCATAAAAGCATGTTACAAAATCAGATGTTCCCAAATTCAATCAAGACTGTCAAACCTTAACTGCTCCTGGTTCATTGATTGTTTCTCCAACTCTCTTTAAAACAAATTATAATTGTATTGGATTTTAAATTTCATAGACAGTGAAAATTATTTATAATGAAAAATTTGGGAGAAATTACAAACCAAACCTTACAGAGACTTCATCTCCATTATCATATCACCAGGACTATGTTGCTAAGGAAAGAAAGGGGAGAAGTTCTTACTTTTCTGGTCATATTCATATCATGTTCCTATTCATATATCCTCGGACAACTCAAGAGAAATATAACCTTTGATTATCTTTAAAGAATATTAAAATACTGGGGTACAATAACAATGTACAGAATCTAAATCTTGTACTCTTGTTCGTTAGTTCGTAAACTAACAAATTGGGTGTGGGTGGAGATGAAATATATTTTTTAAAAATTCTTTATGTCTCTACATAGTGATTTATATCCACCAATGTCTTTGCAAGCATCCCCACATGAGTTACTTGACTCTCTATATTACTCTGAATCCATAGCCAATTTTATGGAAAAGACAGACTGATTTGGATTACCTTTGAAAAGGTCATGATCTTCATATCAATTTATGAAGAAATATAATGCCAGCTGTTCATAACAATTTCATTAAAGGAGATTAGGTTGTGTAGTAAACATGTAAGCAATTCAGTTTATTTTTCTTGACTAATCACAAGTATTTCCACGTGCATTTAATAAACCAGGGAGAAAAATGAGAGGTTTCCTGAATTTAAAACCTCTTATTGGAGGTTTTTTATAGATATAAAACATTTCTTTGATAAAATGTTCTATTAAAAGTTTAACAGTATCATATAGAGAACTCTTTTAGGTTGAAAATTCTACAGTGGATCTAAGGCAATGTGTTCTAATGTAATAGAATGCAAAGAACTAAAGTTCCTGCTAGAATTAAGGTGAAATATTATTCTTTTAGCATTTTTATAGATATTAATTTTTTGGACCTTTTTAACCACTCTCTTCATTTTATAATACCAGTCAGGAGCATGTCAGAAATGTTAAAATCATATTGAGGTTTGTTATAAAGTAAATATACTCATCAGTCATTTTATTATCTATGAATAACATAACATATGCTATAATACCAGTATTAAAATATTAACAATTATGCTAAGAAGTATTTTCTCTGTGGATTAAACTTTTATAATCACTGTGCTTATATACAAAGAACTGAGCTGTGGCATATCCCATGTTCACAGTTTATAATAACTACACAAAAGAATACTGTTATTCAGAAAGGAAAAACTGAAGAAATTAAGAATATCTAATTTTTTCAATAAAAGGTAAAGATTGTTAAATTGCCAGGACAGACAAGTATCCTGAATAGAATTAGGTTATAATTACTCTATTTTAAAGATGGATGTGTGTGGATAGGAGAAGCAACTGCATATTTAATTGAATGCCAATTACTAATAATAATGTATTTCAGTCAGATCTTCTCTGTAAAAGATCTGCATTGCTTTTGTAGATAAGTGTTCTACACATGTTGCCATGTAGGTGTGAATGTATTCAGAAATAAAAAGGCAAGATTAGGAAGAAGAGTGATAGATAAATGAAATTTATGATTTCCTATGACATAACTAGGCAAAACCTGAATATATGTGTGAAATGATCCTCACTGAAAATTCAAAAAAAGCAAAATAAGGAAAGTTGTTGTACCACAAAGTCTACAAATATTTTAATTCAGATAATACCACTATGTAGCAAGAAACTAATAGCTGAGGTTCCTTCAGAAAAAAGCTAACTTTTTTATTTCAAGGAAACAATAATAATAAGTGATTTAAAATCACTTATCCCACAAAAATGGGATTGATGTTGTAACCTATCTCCTCATTGATTTATCTTGTTTTACATAGTTTTCTGATAATTTCTCCATCTGATAGCACCATTTTCTAGCATAGCTCAGCCCTGCTTCAATTTTAAATTTGTTTTATATTGAAACAGAGTTTTGTTACCACAGAGTTTCAGAACATTCAACTTTCCAGTATAAAAAAATTGGATTTCCCCTTCTTATCTTTTCCTTATTTAGGTAGAAGACTTCATACTTACCCAGATACATATGTAACAAGCCAAAGTTAGATCATTTATATCCAGTAAATCTTAGAGAATTTAGAATTCAAGGGATGGTTGATTGATACATATTACAGTGCAATTCATACACTGGTTCTAGAATCATAAAGATACACTAGCATGAATTTCAATAGAACAGACATAAAATCATAGAATGTTCAGCACAATAGGACTTTATGATGAAAATAAAGCAAAGCAAACTGTGAATTTGTGTATGAAGAATTTGAAAAGCTGTCAGCCGTTAGCCAATAGGCTTAAATTATTTTCCCGTGCGTAGTTCGGACCAGAGTGAAACTTTCCTCCATGCACACACATACACAACACACCTTCCACCTAACTGGAACCTTTGATTTTCAGTCCTTACATTACAGGTGTAGTCCTCTAAGTAAGCTGGTCAGCAGCGATTGCATGTTGACTTGCGGTTCTCCCCTATTCTCGGTGAATCCTTATGAGTCACCCTCATTCATGAATTGTCAGCAATGGGATCAGACAGGTTGTTGGAGTCTTCCGGAGGAGTAACCTGGGCAGGGCCTTCATCTGGAGTTGATCTCAGCAGTGGCAGGGCGGCAGCAGCAGATGTCTCATTCATCAGCCCCAAATGTAATAGTGCTTGGCTGTTTCATTCATCCTGTCCTTTGGTGTTGCTTTGTGGGGTTGTCTCATCCAGTCTGCTGTGGCCAGTGGTTCCCAACCAGCTCCGGAACTGGTTGATGTGGCACTGCCACACCCTGCTATGTTCTAATTCTACATGATAGGAGCAGGGGTTGATTACTTCCATAACTTGGGCCAGCAGCCAGGTGGGGCAGGGCAGCCCACTTAGTTTTGGACATATACTCGGTCGCTGTTGATAAAAGTTCAGGCTTGCTTGTGCCCATCACTGGGGACTTCTGTTGAGTAGTTGGGGTGCACTCTGTCTAGGCTGGTCCATAAGTGGTAGCCCATGAGTAGCTCTGCTGGGCTCTGGTTGGTTGTGGCACTGACTGGGCATGATGTGTTGTGTTAGTAGATATCTAGAGATTTTCTCATGCCACTCCCTGGGCCCATTTGGGCTAGTGCCTCTTTTGTGGTACGCACCATTTGTTCTGCTTATTGGCAGGATGGAACTGTGCAACGACGGCATGGCATATTGCCAGGAACAGTTCAAATGGTATGGCTGTGAATTGTGGGCCAATGGGTCATGAACTTTTGTAATGTTCAGATGATGGTGTCTGTCATGGTGGATTACATCAGTGCCACCTCTAGCTATTTAGAGTATGTGTTGATCATGACTAGGAAGGTTTGCCCTTGGCCTGGCCCTGCAAAGTCAATATGCCCCTGGGACCATGGAATCTTTGGTGTCTCCCATTTCTGAGGCAGCACTGCTGAGAGTGCTGGCCTTGATTCCTGGCATGGCTGGCATGACACTACCCATTCTGTGATGTCCCTGTCCAGTTAGGTGGAAGGTGTGTTGTGTATGTGTGTGCATGGAGGAAAGTTTCACTCTGGTCCGAACTACACACGGGAAAATAATTTAAGCCTATTGGCTAATGGCTGACAGCTCTCTATAAAGAACGCTGCCAGCCTGCAGCCAATGTAATCATTACTATGTAACTGTTTGGAGCTGAATAAAAGACACTGTTGCAGAATCTGGCTTTGCATCCATTCATCGCCCGATCTAACAAATACTTTAACAGAGAGTTCCTTTGAGATAGAGTCATTGGTATAGAGAGAAAAGAATAATGGAAAGAACATACAGCCCTGGGGATGCATGTTCTAATTGTGCAGGTATCTGATGTGATTTTGCCTAGCTTCACCTGCTGCTTCCTATTTGTTAGAAAACTTATGATCTACTTACAAGTGTGGTCAAGCACAGCTGAGTCAGTTTAGTGAGACAAATATCTGAAATAATGGTATTGAATGCGCTGAGCTGAAGTTCACAAAAAGCCTTTGCAGAGGTCCTTGTAGATTCAAGATGTTGTAAGATATGGTGCAGTGTAAATGCAATGTAAATATGACATTAATAGTGTCATATTTAGAAATATGCAGTGACATATTTAGGAATACATGAATTTCTTAAGATCCTGTGCCTCCAGGTCTCAAATGGGGGTTATAATATTAACTATTATTGATGTCCTGAAAATATTGAGTGATGAGGTGTTAATTCATGATTATTTTTGTGACTGTTAAGTGCCATATAAGCTAGCTAGACTGCCTGAATTATGGCCTAGGAAGAGCCATAAACAGATAGTATACTGTATAATGGCAGTCATGAAGAAATATATAACGAATAATAAAAAATTTAAATATCAGTAGCTAGGGCTGTCTGATGATTGAAATCTCAGCATAGACTCCTTTATTTTTGTTGTTTTACAGCAGGAATAAATGGTAATCTCATTGTGATTCAAGGAAGGTAGTATTTCTACTAAAAGAAAACAGAGAATATATCCATATAGAGCCTTCCTTTCTTCCTTTTCACCAATCGGTACTCAAGGCAATATATAATAAAATAATTAAAAAGACATACACATAAAAGAATTCCCAAACGCTGGATGGAGCAGATTATGATTCAGTAGAAACATTTAATATCCTCATCACATTTCACTCCTGACTAGCTGTTGGAAAGAACAGAAAAAATAACAGAAAAATGCTAATTGTTCTTTCCCTGTTATCTGATTGAAGGATCCCACAACTGTAGATGTAGAAATTTATTGAACTCATAACTTATGCAGAACATAATTTCATAACAAAATAGGTGCAATTCATAATTATATTGTTGATTAAAGAAATAGTACATACTAAAATAGATTTATGTAGAAAGAACTTTTGAAAATATTGTATAGTATAAAATCTGCTTCTTACGAAATTGTAACACAAAGATTAGAAGAAAAATAGACATCCAGAAAAATCCACAGTTGCCTACAGCTTTTGTTTTTAATTTTTCAAGCATTTAAAAAAACAAAGCATTTTTAAATAATTGTAAATGGTTTGGAATTCATGTAATATTAGTAAACTAGATGAACTTGAACATCCATATGTTTAAGGTATATATAATACTTATTCATTAGATTGCCTTCCAATGCAGCTCTCAATGGAGGAATACGACATATTCATGGCTTTTTTTAGTTTAGTTTATTATTTTTGTTTCTAAATTCAGATTTAGGGTGATACTCAAGTTCAATAAATGTCTTCCGCTTTCTGGTCTTACCTAGAAAGTAAAGCAAATAATCTAAACTCTACTGATGGAATGTTCCTATTCTCAAATGCAGCCAGTGTTTTGCATTTTCAATTTGCTGCCAATTAATTCCTTCTTGAAGTAAGAGTGAATGCAACTGAGTTTGCTTATCAGGAAATTAAAGCTAATGTATGCAAATAATTAGAATTTTTCAGTAATAAGCAGTCAGGGTCTTAGTTTAATGTCAGCAATTAACTACTATCAGATAACATTGCCTCACAAAAGGTAGAGAAAGGAACCAGAGGGTCAGCAATATTGAACTCACTAACAGAGATGAAATGATAAAAAGGGTTGAAGTTACAGGAATCTTGAGGGAGGGTGACCATGCATTATAAGAAGTCAACATAATGCAAGCACAAGCAAGAGAACAAAGTCAAACTAGTGTCCTGGATTTTAAGAGAGCTGATTTTAACAAACTTAGAGAGTACTTGGGAAGGATTTCGAGGATAGAAATTCTCAAAGAGAAAATAACCCAAGAAGCTTGTTAAACTTTGTGAGTTTATAAGTGAGATTATAAAAGTGCAGTCTTGCACAATACAACTGAAGAAAAAAAACAAGAGCTTCCAGAAGAAACCAATATGGCTGTACAAACAACCCTCTGATAAACTGAAAGACAAAAAAGACAAATAAAAAATGTGGAAAAAAGAACACATACCTAAGGAAGAATTATCAATAAATAGCCTAAACCTGCAAAGATGAAATCAGGAAAACCAAGGCTCAAAATGAACTAAGGCTTGCGACAAAAGTTAAAAAAAACAATTTAAAAAAGCTTCTTTCAACATGTAAAAAAACAAGGAAAAGGGTTAAGGAAATGATTGGTCATTAATGGGAGAAAATGGCAAGAAGTTAATGAGTATCAAGGTATCTGAATGTACACAAAAAGAAAAAAACAGTCAAGTCTATTAAAAGTAATCGTATAAAGTCAAAATAGGCAAGAAAAGGATGAGATCTATCCACTCTAGATGAGTTAAAATTACCAGGTCCAGATTAATTAAATCCCAGGGTTCTGAAGGGTTTGGCAAACTTGTTCTCAGAACCACTGAATGATGTCTTCCAAAGACCCTTCAGCACTAGGGAATTACCAGAGGATTGGAAAAGAGATGATGTAATTCCCATTTTCAAAAAAGAAGAAAATAATGGACCAAGAAACTGTTCACCTATCAGTCTGACATCAATACCTGGGAAGATTCTGGAAAAAATAATCAAGCAATGAATCTGTGAACACCTAAAGACAAGCTAACCTGAAGCTAAATGTGTTTTTCAACAACAGATCATGTCAGACAAATCTTATTGAATTCTTTGACAAAATGGCTAAAATATTGGACCTGTTAAATGCTGTGGATTTACTTGGACTTTAATAAGGCATTTGATAAAGAAGACCACAATTATTTAGAAACATTTAGATTAACCAGCAACACCAGCAGATGGATTAGTAATTGGCTGACCAACCACACTTAATAAAACTGCATCTACATAGAAGGAAGTATGCAGTGGGGTCCATTAAAGTTTTATCTTAGGCCAATATTCTTCAATATTTATTTATTTATCTATCTATCTATCTATCTATCTATCTATCTATCTATCTATCTATCTATTTGGTTGGTTGGTTGGTTGTTTGTTTATTATAATTTGTCAAACAAAAACAACAAGAATAAAAAAATAAAAATATAATGACAGGAATGATAGACATGTTAGTGCACTTATTCATGCCCCCTTCTTTATAACTGATTTAGATGTGGGGACAGAAGGGGAACTCATTAAATTTGCAGATGACACTAAGCTGGTAGGAATAGCCAACACTCCCGAAGATAGATCAAGATCCAGAAGGATCTCAGCAGATTTGAACCCTGGCCCCTATGTAACAAAATTACACTCAATGGTGAAAAGTCAGTTTTTACATTTAGACAAGAAAACCCAAATGCAAAGGTACAGAATAGGTGGTACCTGACTCAACAGTAGTATCTATAAGAGGGATCCTAATGAACAATGAATATAAGCTATTTGAATATGAATATGAGCCAACAGTAAGCTGTGGCTGCAAAAAATGCTAATTAACAGGTTATCTGACTGCATTAACAGAAGGATAGAATCAAGATCTAATTTATAAGGCCATATTTTGAATTTTGCATCCAGTTTTGGTCCCCATGATATAAAAACAATGCCGAGACTCTGGAAAGAGTGCAGGAAAAACCCCAAATATGATTAGAGGACTGGAGGCTAAAACATATGAAGAATGATTGCAGGAATTGGGTATGTTTAATCTAATGAAAAGAAGGATGAGGGATGACAGGATACCAGTGTTCCAATATCTCAGGAGTTGCCACAAAGAAAAGGGAATCAAGCTATTCTCCAAAGCATCTGAAGGCAGAACAAGAAGCAATGGATGGAAACTAATCAAGGAGAGAAGCAGGGCTTTTTTTGAGCCGGAGCTCAGCGGAACGGCGTTCCGGCACCTTTTCGGAGCTGTCGTCACGTGCTC
>JAOYMU010000077.1:54709112-54719924 GCA_025802295.1 Psammodynastes pulverulentus
AAACGTATGAAAAGAAAAATCTGTTTTTTGTTAAGTAACTGTTAAGTAACTATAAACAGGCAGATGCATAAGTTATCCTCAGGAGAAGACAAAGAATATTTAACAGGTTTTAAATCTATAATATAAAAGGTACATGAGTTAGAAAATATGCTTGTGGAATGGCTGGGAATGGGATTGCTCAAGCACATTATGTAAATACAGATAGTCCTCAACTTACAACCATTTGCTTAGCAACTATCCAAAGTTATAGTGGTGCTGAAAAAAGTGATTTAAGATTGGTCTTTGCACTTATGACCATTGTAGAATCCCTGTAGTCATGTACTCACTTGGCAACCAGCATGTATTTATGATGGTTGAAGGCTCCTGGGGTCAAATAATTGCCATTTGCAATTTCTTCAACTGGTTTCAAGAAGCAAAGTTAGTGTAGGAAACTGGATTCACTTAACAGCCATGACAGTTTGCTTAACAGCTATGACAAAATAGGTCTTAAAATTGGGTACAACTCATTTAATGGCTGTCTCACTTAACAACAGAAGTTCTGGTCCTAATTGTGGTTGTAAATTGAAGATTACCTGTACAGTTTTAAAAGATTGTAGTAACAGGATATGGTTGTACAACTAAATAAAGATTTGTAGATCTTTGATACCTCTCATGGAGGTGGATTAGGTTAGGTTAAATCAGATTAAAACCCAAGTGACTTGGAATCAGTGTTTCTCAAGCAATTCCATTTTGCATAAAAATTTTGGAGGTGAGGAGAGCGGGCATGAAAGGCGAGGCCCCTTCGATGTGAGTGATGTTGAGTTGGCCACACCCACCCAGTCACATGACCACTCAGCCATGCCTACTCAGCTAGTCATTAGGGCAGAGAACCAGTTGTTAAATTATTTGAATCCCACCACTGGTAATATATATGTATATAAATGTATAACTGTAAAGCTAGTTATAGTCAAAATATAATAACTGAAAACACTGTGACTTAGGTTAGTAATTGGAATATATATAGAATAGAAATGTATATCTCATTAATTTCATTTGATGTATGAGAATATAATGCAAGAGTGAGAATTTACGCATATAAAAGATGGAGTCTTTGATTAAGAAACGTATTTTTGCACCTCTATAGCATACAAAATATCTCCTAAGGCAAGCTTTATATTTAATGATTTCCCATGAAGCTTTTCTGACAATATTAATAAATAATAAAATAATATATAATAAAATAATATTTTAATAATACAATCACCCAGGTGTTCCCATGCAATTTTGAGGTCCTATGTGTGTGGAGAGGAGAATCAAGAAAAGAAGAGAGTTCAGAGGAGATAAGAGTTCAGATAGGAGGTGTGGAGACACAATTTTTGACCTCTCTCTCTCTCTCTCTTAGATATTTTTAAACATCTCTACTTAGCTTGCAACTTTTGAAGCCCTTAGTGATATTTAAGAATATACATTATATAGAATCTATAATCCTCTCATTTACATCTTATCTCAAAGAGATGAAGAAGAAGGGAGAGAATGCTTGCATTTTATCATAAATGAAATTTATCCACCTCATGCTGGCATGAAAGTGATGCTGAAAATAAAGTTGCAGTGTGAGTAACCCTTTTCCCCACTTGTTCTGTTGTGAATGAATGTATATATTTTATTTCTTCATAGTGAGGCTGGTCCAGAGGAACAGTGCCAGTAACATTACTGTCCTTTGATGTTACAAGTACAAAATTATTCTCATATGGTAACTCCATTCTACAGTGATGGCTCTACATTCCAAAAGTGAATTGTGAAAGTCTAGCTGCTGCATTACAAATATAGATGATAAATCAGTGGAACTATGCCAAGTGGTTTCCAAAACCTAAATATTTTCCATACTGATTCTGTTGTGCAATGGCTCAATATAGTTAAATCCTGCTTGTTTCTCAAGCAGACATGTAGCTTATGTACTTTTCCCATTACTAATCATTTTTAGCTTCAGAAATCTTCCTATATCTCATCGATAAGAACTGCTTTCACAATACACATTCACCCATCTCTGAGAATTTTATGTTCCAAGAAATGGTGGGCATGTTTTCCTGACTTCATTATTTTAGTGTGTCAGAAAGAGGAAATAACCATTACCACAACGGCCCTTCAATCTTTTTCATGCTTTTGTTGCTAACAGCTATAAATTGATACATTTTATTCAGTACTCATACTTTATTCCATATTCAGTATTTATACTTTATTCAAAAGAAGAGACATGAGGGCCTTCATTAATATCAATTAATCTAAATTAAAAATCCCTAGAGAAAAAGCTACAGCAAAGAAAATGGCCACAGCCAGGCCAGCTTCAGGGTTGACACTTTGTCTGACTTCTAATTGCTGATCAGAGGAAAATGGACTTTGCAACTGCTCTTTTTAAAGATGCTATTGCTGTGCAATAACAAAGTACACTTTTTAAAACTGTATTGAGTCACAATGATCGATCTAATCCTACTGCTAGTAGAAGTAGGCAACAATAATCAAATTCTACATTTGTTTATTCAAGTCTATTGAGTAAATACAAGATATTTTTACTATTAATTCAATTAAATATTTTGATCATTGATTCAATTAATTTCCACAGCATAAAATGACTATTAGCACAAGCTGAAAACTTGAGAGTTTCTAAACTATAAGCATTCAATAGCTTTTTATTTGTCCAAACACCTTCTTTCAAATTGTGAAGTATCTGTGATTGTCTATTGTAAACAATTCCACTTATTTGGAATTTTCCTTGAAAACTGGCAATTGTACTGTGTCAAGTAGGAAATTGCATAAAAGGTAAGCACCAAAATAACCTTTCCTAATCAAATGAGATTGTAAGATTTAATAACAAAATAACTACACTTAACAATTTCCTAATCACTAAAGAGATAAACATGTCATTTCCTGATAGCCTCTGGTGCTAAGCTGGGGTCAGGGTAGGATGGGAATAAACCTAAATCAGAACTCTTTTTCGGAGTCTTCATCTTAATATGGGGAGGCTGGAGAAACTAAGGATGAGGATTGTGTGTGGGCCTTGATTTGTCACCAAGTGACAAATTTACAAATTCATAAAGATTACATGAAAGAGAATAAATACAATGATTTCACTCACAGAACAAGAATATGCTTAAAGCTACTTTTACTTAGGGATAATAGAAAAACTAGTAGATATGGAATGTTCCTTCATAATGAAAAAAATATACAGATGGCAGTGGCCAGTGAAAAAGGAAAGAATTGGTGTTATTTACATTCTGGAACAGAATATTAATCTGTTTCTGAATGGAAAAATCTTTTAAACTTTGTTTCATATGTAAAATTTATGCCAGCGTTCAATGCTGGGTAGGGCTGAATACTGAAAGAAAGTCATGCCAATAAATAAATAAACAAATAAATATCATTTAACATTAATGACTGATTTCATTGGTGGATATATAGATGGTTTTCAACTTACAATCATTCATTTAGTGACCGCTTAAAATTACAAGGGCACTGAAAAAAGTGTTTTTTACACTCACAACAATTGCAGCAGCCCATGGTCACATGATCCAAATTGGCAACTGCCCTGTATTTATGATGGTTTCAGTGCCCCAGTTTTCAAACCTTCTGACAAGCAACATCAACAGATTCACTTAACAACCATGTTACTAACTTAACATTGCAGTGATTCACTTAAAGTGTGGCAAGAAAAATAATAAAGTGGGACAAAATTCACTTAACAACCATCTTGCTTAGCAACAGAAATATTGGGCTCAATAAGATGAAGACTACCTGTAATTAGTTAATTTACATCTGACTCTCTTCATAGAACAAAGCTAGGAGAAAATGCATATGCACAGATTTTGATCTTGTCTGGTTTATTTCATTAAATAAATCACAGTTGGGTGAATTTGCTTATACTGTAACCCATAGTTTGCAAATCATGATTGGCAGGCTCAGAATCTGGGCAAAATAGGAAAACAGGATTCTTCTCATTTACAAAGGAAGCTACATTCACAGCATCAAACTAAATACGTTGTTCCATTGTCAGTTTTATTGGATTTAGACTTAAGATATAGAATTAGTTAAATGAACTGTCCTAAATTAATGGTTTGCTAAATTTTTCAGATATTGTTATTATCTAAAACTATATCTGCATTATTTGTTCAGAAAACTCAGTTCCTAGACAGGTATGTTGAACCTCTGGTATCTGCTATTTCTATTGATGCATCATATGTAGTTAGTGTAGCAGGTGATGATAGCTGCTTTGTAAATTTGCTGATCTTGATATACAGTAATGTGATGCAAAAAGAATATTATCAAAATAATTTTGCAACACACATTGCAGTCTCTTTTTTGTGCATAATTTGTCCACACAGTTTTATTTATAGTGTTTTATTAAGAATGTTCATTACATGCCAAACTGTCTTCCATCAAAACATCACAGAATCAAAATGTGTATATTCTACCTTCTAGTAACAATTAATCCAACTCAATTTAAATCCCAACTCAATTTTCATTGTTAAGTTTTTCTAATTATTGTGCAATAGACAAGCACCACTGAATGTATTTATGATTACTATGATCATGATTCGTCACTTATATCTTTTATGTATACTGAAAGCTTATGCCATAAAGACAAATTCCTTGTGTGTCCATTCATACTTGGCCAATAAAAAATTCTCTTCTATTCTATTTCAACATGTTTATAAAAATATCAGTCTCAAAGTTATTTAAAAAAATAATAATCCCCAAATTCATGTGGAAAAAGCTTATTTGAATATGTTTGATATGGTGTTAATAAATTTTTTACTTTGTCTCCATTATCCTCTTAAATAAGAATCAATACTACTTAATTAAGATCCTACTTAAAACCCAATGAAACAAAATGCTCATATAAATCAAGCTTCCTCACTTTGGATGTCAGTGTTATATTGTTAATTAAGGAAACCTCAAACAAAGAAACGTCAAGAAAATTGAACTTTCTTCTATTCATAATCATTTAAGAATTTATGAGGACTGAATTATATATTTGATAAAACTTTTATTTTTTCATTCTTATTTCAAAGATTAGTAGATACTGTATTAAATACAACAATATAAAATTGTAAAAATGTCTTTTCTTATAAAATCTAGCAATGTTATTTTTCTAGTAAAATATTATTTCAAATTCAAACATTTTAAAAGGTAGGAAAATTGTCTTCCCAATACTGTGAGATCTAGTCAGCTAGTGTCATTTATCTTTTGAAAACTTGGAACTTTGAAAAATTAGTTGATTGAAATAACTACATCTATTAACTTTACTAAAAATAAAAAGAACCCATACTTTAGAGAAAGAATTCACAAGTTAATTAGCTGACAGGCTTCAAAGTACACCTACTTCTTGGGGATTTTTGAGGTTGCTGCGGGATTTTTGAGTGGTGGCAGTGATTGCAGCTTTTGAAAGAAAAAGTGTAGTTGGATGAAAAATTCTAAAAACATTCAGTCTAAAAGGTCACATCCAAATTGTATTTTGGTAAATATCACATGCTTATGTGTAAAGTTTTGAAGTCCTGAATACTTTCATTGTTGGAAGAAGGTGGGAGGCCTGACAATATTGGTATCTGAAGAAGATAGTGCTGATCTACAGCATAATAGTGCTGATAAATCTGTTTATAAATTTTTATTGCATAGGCAAAAATAAATCTTACTGTCTTTTTGAGAGTTTAAGGGGTCTTCCCAAATTGGTCTGGACAATTTGGCACTGCCATAATGCCATGCCTATTTAACCCCAACCTCCCCAGAACATCTGTGTGGCTCCTGACGTTTCTTCACAGCTGGCTCTTCCCCAGTGCCTGAGGAACCTGGGACAACATTATCCTCAGCCCCTGGCCTCTTCAAACATGCCAAGGGAGATGTGCCCTCCCTGCCAGATGGTACTGGTTCCAACTCTTCTGAACCAGATTCTGATAAGGCCATGACACGGGTCTAATCATCCTGCGGGAGGAATCAGCAATGGAGATGTGTGCTGCTCTGCATCATCATAAGTAAATCGCATGGGAGACATGGCGGAGGAGGTATTGATGGTAGTATAGTACCTAGGTAGGGCCAGCTATGGACAAAGGCCCACAGTGGGTGCCCTGGGACAGGAGTGCTGGGCTTATGTGTCCATGGAGGGCCAGACATGGAAGAACACCAGCTATGCTGAGGAGACCAAGGTTAAGTAGCTGTAGCATTATGGCAGTGCTGAATTGTCCCATTTCATCTTAAATTTTATTTTCTTACACTATAAAGTAGTTGGGCTAAAGGAGACTATTTGGTATTAATTAACTCAATTACCACTATGGATACTCACAAGACTTAATCTGGTTTTGCCAATCCAAATCAGTTTTCTTAATACACTATTCTACTTTCAAACTTCTTTTCTTGAATAAAAAAATTAAAAGACTCTGTGAATTGAATTCAGAGAAGTAAATATCTATTACTTTAAAAGTGTAATTGATATTGAATTTATCAAACTACTCTGATAATTACAAACATAATGAAGATTTCATGTACTTTCCTGCATGCCATCTATTTACTAAATGCTAGAGAGCAAATGTATTATATTAAATATAGGGGGGACATCTCTGCTGTTTTTACTAATAAAATCATCATGAAATTTACAACAGCCTAATGTCAAAACTAATTTAAAGATTAGTGAGTTCAGGCATCTCATTTAACATATTAATCAACACAGTGTTAGTCAAACACTGTTAGTATTTCAGATTTAATATGGGTAGTGGTAAAGCTTTTAATAAACAGAAACAGCATAGCTGAAAAATGTTACAACCATAAAAATATATTTTTATATGTACTATGTTAATTTACTGGCTATTTGATTCTATTTTCTGAAGGCATATATCCAAGAAAGTGATATCTCATATAATTATTGCTTTACAGTAATAATTCAACTGGACTGAATCATCTCTCACATTTTCAAAAGACTATTGATCAATGGAGGAGGAATATTTGGCAATTTTGAGGGATGATTTTTTAAATACATGGGTGTTAAAGGATTTTGCTGTTATTCTTGGGCTTTGCTCCTATTTCAAGCATGGTCTGTTTGCTTGTAACAACCAATTGCAATAAACATTCTGGAAAATAATTAGCCAAAGGAACAATAATGTGGAAATCCAACACATACATACAATTAAGCTGCCACTGAAGTAGTTTGTGTTGTTTGTGTTAGCCACTTGTTTAACTATCTTAAAAAAAATTCATCTAAAATTGTATTCAGAGGGAAGAAGGGTTCCTAAGAAATACCGAATACCACATTCTATGAAATATTGAAAAACCTAGGCTGAGTAATTTTACTTAGCAATACTATGCATCCAATTTAAATTGAATCCATAAACAATCACCAGTATGTACTTAATGATTTCCTTCAGCATAGTTTTACTAGTTTCAAATAAAATATTTTGATTATATTTTGTACTAAATAATTTAAAAAGGTGTGGACACTTTTTCAAGCTCTAAGTCCATATTTATTTATTCATATTTATTTATTTATCAATTTTTATGGTACTTATCTCCCTATAAGGTCACTCTGGGCAACTTAAATCATTCAGGAATGTCATTGCTGATTTAACTTAATACTAATGGTAGATATTCTTCAGAGTACATAATAATTTTGTAATGAATTAATATTTGTGTATTTGTGACAAACTCAACTCTTATGTACACTCTAGCAGTCAATGTGTTATTTTCTACCATGAGGAACTTTTAGTGGGTTATTCTAGGATAACCCACTAAAAGTCTTAAGGATAAAGATTCCACCAAGAAAATATACCCCAAAATAAATCCAAATCAGAAAGGTAAGGAAGACAGACTGAACTGATCTATATACAAATCAGTAAGTATCCTTAGCACTTAAACTTACATATCAAAAAATAATCAACTTATAGACTAACAGAACAGTTTCTACATAATAATCAAGCACAGTCCTAGCAGATATAACCTTTTGAATTTTTTTTTGTTTTAATTGGTGTCTTTAAAGTCAGGATTGCTGGCAATTACATGACAAGTATATGTACTTTCCTGGCAATATTTTTCAGAAGTGGTTTGCCCTTGCCTTCCTCCTAGGACTGAGACAGAAATTGATCCAAAGTCATCTAGCCGGCTTTGTGCCTAAAGTGGGACTGGAAATTTCAGACTCTCAGTTTCAGGTTCATAGTTTTAACTACTACATACAACACATACTAGATACTCCAACAAACTTGTTATCTTAGACATAACCAGTACAGCAGGGATGGGATTCTACTGGTTCAGACTAGTTCTATAGAACCGGTTGTTACGATTCTCGCCAGTTCAGAGAACCAGCAAATCATGCCCCTGGTGGCCTCTCTGCCCTTTGTAGCTGACAGCTACAAAGCTTCTTGGGATTCACAAACTTCTACAGGTAATTCATCCCCTCCTTTGTGAAAATTGCCAAACCTATGACAGGCCTTCTAAAAACAGGGAGCCCAGGGGTAAAGTCCTTCCCTGGGCAACCCCTCCAATGGGACCTCACTTGCCAAGGGGCATTTGAAACACTAAAAAAGCTATTTGCAAAAGAACTGGTACTGAAACATCCCAACCCCAAACAATCCTTCATCATCCAAGCCGATGCCAGCAACGTAGCAGTGAGAGCCATCTTATTGGAAAGAAATTGCCAGGGGAACCTACAGCCCCATGCCTATACATCCCATAAACTTACTGACACAGAGAGACAGTGGGCTGTGTGGGAAAAGGAAACTTTTGGGGTAAAAGGATGCTTTTGCAGCCCAGATAGCAGATAACAGATAATCAGAGTTGGAAGGGACCTTGTAGGTCATCTAGTCCAACCCCCCGCCTGAGCAGGAGAACCTATACCATTTCTGACAAGTGGCAATCCAATGTCTTCTTGAAGGTCTCAAGTGATGATGCTCCCACCACTTCCGAGGGCAACCTGTTCCATTGGTTGGTTGTTCTCAGTGTCAGAAAGTTTCTTTTTGTTTCCAGGTTAAATCTCTCCTTGTTCAGTTTCCATCCATTATTTCTTGTCTGGCCTACAGGTGCTTTAGAAAATAGCTTGACCCCCTCCTCTCTGTGGCAGCCCCTCAAATATTGGAACACTGCTATTATGTCTCCCCTGGTCCTTCCCTTCACTAGACTAGCCATGCCCAGTTCCTGTAATCGTTCTTCATACCAGAGACTCCTGTCATACCAGAGATTCCTGTATTCAAAGGTTTGTTTCAGCCAGCCTTATTCAAGTAGTTGTTTTATAAGGCCAACAATACTTTGCAGTTGGCAGACTTATCTGCAGCTACACCTACGGCTTCCAACGCCAGGGAGATCCATCCCCTCTTGTTGGAAAAGGCCAAGAAGGAAGAAGGATTGCCTGCTCCACAGATGTTCCTTGATGTGGTAGCATGGCAGTGGGCTTCACTAGCTTCAGGGCCCAATCCATCGATGTATAGTCAAAAAATTTTCGACGTCAGCCCAGAACTCATGGCCTTCTTCAGAGCCCGGGGATAGATGCTCCAGCAGCGGTACTGAACTCAACATCTACCATCCCAGGGGATCTGGAAGAAGGCCTCAAAGCAGAGGACAAGTGGGTGGATCAGACACTCCAACGAGGTCATCAAGCTGCGGCATGGGCGGTCAAGGCCTCCACTATTGCTTCCTACTTTAACAGAACCTCTCTGGTCTGGCTAAGGCAGTTACGTGATAGATGATCTGAGGACCATCAAGGATCTCAATAAGCTGATAGCTGCAACCCAATTCTACAGTTGCCCATTCAGAGTGGAGTCTTCATCTATCTCTGCTTCAAGAGCTGTTGGTCCCTTTCGGGCAACTAGCGGTGGATAGCCTTGCCAACACGCAACCCTAGGTTCGGCATGAGGTTTGAGGAGCTGGGGTAGAGGGATCTTATGTCCTCGCTGCCTCTGGCCCAGAATTTTTTCTCTATGTCTTCCCACCTCCTCTCCTCATCCCGAGGGTGGTTCGGAAGCTATTGCTGGATTGGGCAGAGCCTCTTATTCTTGTGACACTTGGCCCAGGTGACCATGGTTTGCTGACCTGGTCACCCTGTCAGTGGCCAGGCCTTGGAGGATACCACTGGAAAGAGTCTCCCTCAGTCGGGGGGCATTGGGCATCTGGCCCCTCAGTGGCTCCAGTTGACCGCCTGGCACTTGAACTGAGTTTTTCTGACCTGGGACTATTATTCCTCCAAGGTGATTAAGACCATTCAGGCCTCCAGGCGGCCTTCCACTAACCATATTTGACGCCATCTGGGAAGTCCTTTTTTCCGGCTGCTTAAGGTCAGGATTAAAACCCATTACAGCTTCAATAGCCCAGATCCTGTATTTTCTCCAGGAGAGTTTAGACAAAGGACTATCCACAATACCCTCCGGAGACAGGTTACTGCCATCCTTCCTGCGGGCTCAGGATTCACTGGGTCATCTCCCAGCTGTCCACAGGTTCCTGTGCCCTTGGGAGGCATTTCCATTCTGTGGCCTCCTATGGTTCATAGTTTCCCTACAGGGACCTTCCTAAGACTGCTATTGTTAACTGAAGGGCCATTTGAACCACTGAGAGAGATTTCCCTGTTCTTTGACATTTAAGGTGGCCTTTCTGATTGCAATCACATTGGCCCGAAGGATTTTGGAGTTGGAAGCTCTGTCCATCAGGAAGGACATGTATCTTCCACTCAAACAGAGTGGGTTGAGGCTGGACCCGTCATTCGTCCCAAAGGTGAACTTGGTTCACAGGGCGCAAGAGCTACAGTGGGGCAAAAAAGTATTTAGTCAGCCACCAATTATGCAAGTTCTCCCACTTAAAAAGATGAGAGAGGCCTGT
>JAOYMU010000077.1:54806638-54822895 GCA_025802295.1 Psammodynastes pulverulentus
AGGATGTGTGTTTGTGTTTGTGTTTTATTTTATATTCATGTACACTGAAGAAGGTATTTAATTTCGTTGTACGAGGTGCCATGACAATAAAGTGAACTAATACACAAAGCTCAACTCAACTCAACTCATGTTGGCTTGCTTGGGTCTTGCCTTGTGAAGTTGTCAGGACGAGCGTTTTCATCTCCTCCTACCTTCTTCGGAGGAAAAACTGGGCAACCGAAATAGCAATGGCAATTTTATAATAACAACAACAACAACAACAGCACGAGTGGGTAATTAATATGAAACAAGGTACAATAAAACCCTGTCATAATTAAGCAGCGGTAGAGAACAGAAGCTGCAAGGAGACTCCCCAGGCTGTTTTTCAGGGTCCCCCAGTGGGATCAAAGCCAATTTTAATTGAGAGGCAATAAGAAATGTGCCAGAGAAACTCATTTCCAGGTTCAGGTGTTTGCAAGGAGAACCTCCTTCGTCCTCTTCCATCTTGGTCTCCAACACCTGGCGTGGAGAGGCACCATCTTGCTGGACGTGATGGCCCATCAGATCGAGATGCTTCTTCTCACCCATCAACTCCAACAAGAATCTTTGGCTTGGCTGCCACTTCATTTATTACCTGTTAAACAGAGAGTTGTATTATTATAACTACATTAATAAAATGGAAGTGGGATCCATTGATAGAGAGATGCATAGAGGTAGAAACAAAATCAAACAATATAACCAGGTCTGCTTTCTTGAACAAGTACATCAAACCAAATTATATGCTAACATATCAGAAATTAGTTGTGCAGAAAAGCTCAGATGTCCCTTGCTTTATACTAAAGTTAGATTCTCTTCAAACTTCAAATGAGGTAAATTTGCATAAAGTGAAAACCTGAACAAAAAGGGAAATCCCCTTCAGGTGTCCAATTTTATAATCCAAATGTAGTGACAAATATGCTTAGCACCAGTTTTTCTGCAGCATGTGTCCAACTTTTTTTTCTGAAGTTATGTCTTTTTCAATCACAAAAGAGGTAATTCACATAAAATGAGGGAAACCGCTTTATCTACTGAAGTGATAGTGAAATAGTAAAAGTGATTTGAAACAAAAAGTCTTAATGCCTAACACCTAAGTGTTCTTATTTGTAAATCTTTTTGTGAATGAACCTATTTTGTAGATCTCCCTTGGCAAGAAGTTATATATTGGATTGACCTCTGATTTTTATCACTTGCTTGTTTTGACACAAAAATGAATTAAGTAATTGCATTATGGGAGAACATTTTTTGAAAACTGTTTTGAAGAGCAGTCTTCTGAATGTTATGCATACAGATTGGGTATGATCCATATCACTGCAGGATCAATTATAGAACTCTCACAATGTAACTCAATGATACTAACCGCTAATACTATTTAATAGAGGAATGCAATGGTTCAGATTACATTTTGAAAAGGTAACATGTGATATGTCGGTGTATGAATATAACATCTTTAAAACAGGCCTGATTCAGCCTCCCATCTCACCCCCAACATCATGGCAGTTTTCTGTAGCTTCATGATGTGTTTAGGGTACCCCAAAAATCTTCTATACATTATGTTTGAAATGTTACATAGCTTTACTATGTAATACAATATGACTCAACTTTATTATTAACCATGTATGTGTGTGTGTGTGTGTGTGTGTGTGTGTGTTTGTTTGTTACAGGGATTCCCAATCTTTTTTAGAACATACCTAGAATGCTTCTGATATATTCTTGCATCCCTTTAAAAGAAATAATTCTATCCCTATAATTATACATGTACACTATAATTTTGAAACTTTTAAACCCAAGTTTTTGCACCCCCTGTAATATCATCTCACACCCCCAGGGGGTGTGAGCACCCCTAGTTGGGAACTCCTGGTTTATTGCAAGGATAACCACAGTTAGAGAGATGCTGATTAATTCAATGTACATAGTCACATATAACTTGGCACAAAAAAATATTAAATCCTAGAGTTGCTTTATAAATAAATATTTTACTTGTTTCACTTAGTAGAATTAACTAAACTACTAAGTATTTCTCTATAAGACTAGGATTAGGGTAAATATATACATTTTGAATCTCATATAAGTTCTCATACAAATAAAATATATGATACCATTTAATCCTGTGCTTTGATAATTAATATTACAAATACCATTTTTAAATGATTGCAACAGTTAAACTACCAATGGACTGATAAGATTTAAAAATGATGAAGTGAAGATACTGAACTATTTATTTTAAAGATAATGAAAAGCTTAGCCAGGAGAGGTCATCAGAAGACAAAAAGTAAAAGAAAGTAATGTTTAAATCTCTTTCTGCCATTTCTTTATTTTCATATTTAGGAAATAAGAAAATGGAATGTAAACATGGCTTTTTGGAGGAAGAGTAAGCAGTTGGCAAAAAAAATATGATTACATCAAAACAATGTAGGCAAATGAGCATTCTTTCAGTCTGCTATGAATAGGATAAAATAACTTGCTTCTTACAGGAAAACAATATGATTGCTATTGCAGAAAGACATTACTATTCCTTAGCACATGCTTGATGAAGAATAATATGATAAAGATATAAGAATAAAAAAGCAATTTTATGTATGTATACATTCATTGTCTAATATAAGTTAAAAAGAATGCTGGGTGTGTAACATTTGTAACCTATATTCATACTGATGAGCATACTGAATACAGGTATAAATGAAAAGAATGAAAAGCTTCACTTGATATGGGAGAATACATAGAATTGGATAATGACAACCCAACAAAGTGCCTGTCAGCCACTCAACGTTCATATTTTCTACCTGGTACTATGCTTTTTTCTCAGACAATACACAGAATGTCTTTGGGGGCTATTCAAATTAACATGTAGGTAGAATATATCTGTGATCAATTTGCATTGCTCAGCATCAGCATCATCTATAATGAATGGGTGATGTTAAAAATCCTATCTGCAGACTGATAATGTTTGCATATTTTTTATATATCTTCAGAGACAACTGAACAATTGCACATCTCACTGGCTTTCTCAAATCTGAAAAATAATATATAGTGAATACATTAGAAACATAAATTCCATTTATTCCTTCTGGTCAAGGAATAAAGTAAAGGAGTCACATACTGATATTATGCATTCCTTTATATTTATAAAAGTGTATATATAATGAAAAAGTAATACTTGAAGAATATAATATTGGTTTTATTAGTAAATACAAAGTCTTGCAGCAAATAGTATAAATTAAGTTCCAATTGGTTAGTTGTTTATTTTACTCTTTGCAGTCTGATAAAGATTTTAGTGTTTTGTTCACACAAGATCACTGAATGAAGATGCATTAGTCACAATATATAGTTATAGCAAACAACTAAGGCATCAAATTGAGGAGAAACCTCAAAATGCAAGGCTTTAGAAATCCAAGCATTGCTGGCTTTTAGATGCTACATTTTATGTTATTCTCCAGCAACTGCATCCAACTGATACCTCATTTACTCAACATGCAGCAGACAATGACTTTTATTGACTTCCCATGCTACCTTGTACAAATGCAGTTGTTATCCATAACAACTGACAGAACATAAACAATGCATTTGTCAGGAAAAGCCAATTTATGGTACTTGCTCTCAATATTTCAAAGAGCTGTTGGCCTCCTGTTTGTGATTTCTAAAAATCATGTCAAGCTTCCTCTGATGACTTTCTTGTTTAGGCTTTTATCCTTTTAACACATTTAATTTCAGATAACCATCTTTCATCTACTGTAGTTGTTATAGGAACTAATGTTAACTTTCTTCAATGTTCTAATCAGAAGCCAAAAGCTTAGTAACCTTGGCTACCTTTGACAAATTATTTAGTCTTTTCTGTCCAGATCTTGGAAAATCTTTTGAAATATCATGTAATATGTTCAGTTCCTGAGAAATGTTTAAAACTATTTCAAATTTAGGATCATTCTAATAAGACAATTGACAGACTGTGATTGTCTTCTGTTTTGGAAAAAAAATCCTTGAGCATAAATTAATGAACACTTATTATTTTCTTTTTCAAATGTAAAACTTCTGTTTCCCTAACATCAGTATGCATCCCGCCCCGAGTCCCTTGAGGAGATGGGGCGGGCTATAAATTTGATTAAATAATAAATAATAAAATAATCTATTCATTGCTAGGTCAAATTAATTGGGAGAGCTATCTTAGACAAGTGTTGAGTCAAAAAACCCACTGTTCAATAATAATCCTTGTTGATTGCAGGAACTATCTGAATGCTGGTAATCTTGAAAAACTAAGCTAAGTGATAATCTTGATTAAGATTTGGGTAGGACACCACCAGGAAATCTCTGTCCTGTAGATTAGGAAGCAAAAGAAAATCCCAGAAGACTATAGGAAATTTCTTTTATAATATTGGCAAGGAATTGGTGTAGATTCATTCAGAAAGTCACCAAGAGTTGAAATTAATCTGAAGAAACCTTCCGGAAGATTGTTCTCAGCCTAATTAGCCTGTGTCCATTTTATTGAAAAATGTCAGTGATTAAACTTGGAAGCTTCTGAGTGCTTATTGACTCTGCCTGGATGCTGTCTTAATTTGTTCTCTATAAAATACCTATCTGAACTAATTAAGATGCTTTTCATGCTGTGTCCTGGCATTTGCCTTGCAACTATGGAATGTAGAATTGTACTTTGAATTTTATTCTATGAAAAGCATCCTTCAATGTGCATTAAAGCCTACAGGAATCCCTGATCATGTAAACTGTATTTTTGAATTAGAGATAATCTGGGGCTGAAGGTGGGGTGGGTGAAGGGAGGTCAGAGAGCAAATGCTAATTTCTTTAGTTCACTGGAACTGGCAATGGATGAAAATAAGAGTTTTCTATTTCTATTTATAAATATATGAAATGGGTAAAAATATAAAAATAAATTTACATTAATATCTATTCTTTATGGTAAAGGATGAAAATAGAGTTCTTGAATTTATCAATAGTGTTGCTAGCTGAATTTCATTCTTCTTTCTAAAAAAAATCTTGTTAAAGGTAATACCAAAGAATTTGAGGTTGGTAACCATAGTCAAATTGGATAAGGAAAGTTTTAAGAAAAAAAATAGAATACAATGCTGAGTGGATTGAAAATTCCTGCCTTCAGTGAAGGAATCTGAAAGCAGATATTTTTTTTTACTAATATTTTCTACTTCTACAGTTCGCAAGACTACTCGACATGATTTTTGGGATATTCCTGTAAGTCTGATAAACATAATTTATGAGTAAATGGGAACAACGATATTTGAATGGAATGAAAATTTGTCTCCTTCCAGTTCACTAAAGGAAATATGGTTCTAGACATAAGATGGAAATATCATTGTTCACACTTTTAGATGATCCCTGATGAGGATAGAGCTACAGCCATCTTTGCCTATTTGACTTCTCTGCAGATTTTTATATCATTGACCATGATATACTTCTGGATCAATTTAGGGAATCGTTGGCAATGTGTTGGTTCATCTCCTTTCTCTGGGATTGGTTCCAAATGGTGATGATTGGGAATCAGATATATACCTCATGTATGGACCCTATCATGTAGGGATCTGTTTTTTCCAATATTTACATGACACTGTTGATGTTGTTACTATTCAAAACAAGCTCATTCTCAGAACTCTCTCATAAATAAACATGTTTTGAGATTTCTGACAGATAAAACTGCTTGGCTTTGGCATTTCTTTTTAACCATAAAAACAACTATATAGATTATTTTTATTTCATAAAAGTTCTACATCTTTCTTCAAAATTTTTACCAAGAGAGGTTATTAAATAAGCAGCCATGCTTTGAGGGATCATTTTTCATCTGCTTTCATAACAACTTTTTTTTTTGGTAATATAAAAGGTTTAACATGCTAGAGGCCCAGGTAGTTCAAAACTGTTGCTTATTGTGTTTGCATTCAACTGGGAATTAAAGGCCCGTTCCTGATTATTTAAAAATATTAGAATAGTATCACAATTTGTAATCTATTGGACAATAGGTTTAGGTTGTAATAAAATACAGCTCACAATATATTCATGGAAATATCAAATGTCAGAGTTGAAAACAATAACTAGGTTTGGAAATAAAGCATACAGTAAGTCACAGTATATTGGTGTTCGTTACCATATGTCATGTTTAAAAATATTCACCATGATTCCTCCCATTCAATGTGAACATTTAGTGGGGATTTAATAGATATTCCATTTGTATATTTATGTAACAGCAAGTATTAACAGGTTTTATTAAACATTTAATTTGTTTTATTAAACAAAATTATTCCATTTCAGCAACTTTTATCAATGATTGTTGAATAAACTGTATAATACTGTTGAATCTAACTAGCCCACAGATGTACACTTCAGCAAGCTCTGATAACTTTGCTTGAAAGCATTGAAAGACATAACTTCCCTTTTTAAGATCTTGGCATCTGCCTGGTTGCAGAAGCTGAGACAACCATACATATTTTCTGGAGCTGTTCTCTGTACCACTTAAAGAATTTCTCAACACATGCTTGCCTTTCATCACAGATTTTTTTTTCTTTTGAGCAATCAATAGTATCAATAGAAACTCAATAGAACTCAATGTGGTGGAATGCAGTCTGGATTCTCAGGAGTGAAGAGATGCATTCCAGAGGACCAAGAGACAGCAAAATTTAAAAAGTTTGATTGGGAGAAAGAGGTCAAGATAGCTTCTCCCTAGAACTTCTCAAGAGTATATTTAATGATACAAGTAATTGCTTTAATTTGGCAAGATTTATGTCTGTAAGTGAGAAACAATAAAGGAAACACTATATGTCTTTCTTGGTTTTGAGAGCTGATACACACACACACACACACACACACACACACACATACATATATACATACATAAATACATATATATGTAATATTTTAATATAAGCCAACCATAATGATAATGTTGGGTTCATATAAATGGGTTTTATCCCTTCTTTTGGCTAAAATAAGATGATAAATTATTTTTATTTTCCCTTCTGTATTTTTTTAATTTTTTCTAAACAATTTATGACAAGTAGAATAAAATATACTTTCAACTGATTGGTTTCCCTGCACCAACGGTTCTATTTGGAAAATATCTTGTCTGTAGCCCTTCTGAGTTGATAGTGTAATAAAAACTTTGATAGCTAGTGGAATTAAAAAAATCCTTGTTTTTCATAAATATTTTGTTACTTTGACTTTTTTTTTGACTTGCAAGGAAGGCAGTGTTAATTGGATAATTTCCTCTGGAAGCTTCATATATATTTAAATCAAAATAACAGAAGGAACCCTGACACCAACATTTCTGAAAGCAAGCCATTTCACTGGTTAATTGTTCTCACTGCTAAGAAATTTCTCCTTAGTTCTAGGTTGCTTCGCTCCTTGATTAATTTCCATCCATTGCCTTTTGATGCTTTGGAAAATAGGTTGACCCCTTCTTCTTTGTGTTAGCCCCTCAAATATTGATACACTGCTATCATATCACTCCAGTCCTTCTTTTTACTAGACTAAACAAACCTAATTCCTGCAACCATTCTTCCTATGTTTTAGTCTCCTGTCCCCTAAGGACCTTGTTGGTCTTTTCTGCATTTTTTCCAGTGTCTCTACATCTTTTTTTTTTTATAATATAGGACCAAAACTGGATTCAGTATTCCAAGTGTGATCTTATTAAGGTTTTATAAATGGTACTAACAGTTGATGTGATCTTGATTCTATTCCTCTGTTAATGAAACCTAGAATTGCAAAAAAGCATTGGCTTTTTTGGCTGCTGCTGCCCATTGCTGGCTAATATTTAAATGATTGTCCACTAGATGTCTGTGGAGATTCTCAGTCATCCAAGTCATGATTGAAAAGAACACTTTTGGAATTGTCCACTAGGATTTCAAGATCATCTCATAGTTACTGCTGTTGGGCCAGGTTTCACCTTATCTGTAACTGTACATTTGATTTACCTAAGTGTAAAACCTCTACATTGAATTTCATTTTGTTTGATAGTGTCCATCTGGATCTTGATCCTATCTTCTGGACTGTTGGCTATTCCTGGCAATTTAGGGTTACCTGCAAATTTTATGAATTTCCCTTCTATTCCCTCATCTAAACCATTTATGAAGATGTGGAAGAATACTGGACCTAAACAGAACCTTGGGTACCCCACTACTTCCTTCCTTCCTTCCATATAGATGTACTGTAATTCCATTGAGCACCACATATTGACTTTGATTTGTCATCCAGTTACAAATCCATATTATGGTGATGCTGTCTATCCCACATTTCTTTTAGCTTACCAAAAAATAGGTTGTGGTCCACTTTGTCAAATGCCTTACTAAAATCCAAGTATACTTTGTCCACTGCATTTCATTGGTTCAATGTGGTCTACTAATTTAGTTACCATATTTAGTCAAAGAATTAAATAAGGTTTTAGCTCATTCTTTGTTTTATTTATTTTATTTGTTCCACATTAGGGCTTAGTATGAATGGGGAAATATGTCTTCTCCTTAATAACTAACTGCTTGTACTGGCAATGATGAACACACGATCCTTCATATATTCTGAAATCTTCACCCATGTATATAAAGCACAGCAGGAAAATGTTTGTCTGCCAGGTTCAAGATATGTAGCTCCATCCCCAATAGACATTTGATGAGGAATTTATATATGCAAATGTGGAGTGAGATACATTCTTGTTGTATCCTTTTGATTATTTTTATGGAATCTGAGAGCTGCATCTTATCTTAATTTCAAAATCCAAACAACAAGTACAACTATGCTCTCCAGTTAAATATAAATTAGATAAATCAAACCTTGGACTTTTTAATTTTTTAGAAAGGTAGCATAGCAACAATTAAGAAGGATGGAGACAAAGTTGATTGAGTAACAAATTCTGTTGAATCTGCAACCCCTAAATTGGATTTTGTCAGTAAATGTTACACTTCTTTCCTTTTATAGTTTTTCCTGTAGCAATTCCTTGAATGGATACTGCAATACTTAAGGAAAATATTATGTTTTATCTTTGCATCTGTATTAAAATTGTATATTTAATCAGCAGTGATAGAAGTCAATATGTAGGGAAGCAACAAAATGAATGAAAGCTTTGTTTCTTGAAATTACATTTATCTTAATAAACACATTCTTGCACTGTTTTCTTTCCTTCTCCTCTTCCTCCTCATATCTTAAATTCAATAACCAGCCAAAAAATAATACAATGAATAATTATAAAATGCACAGAGAAAAAAATGAACTACAAGTTATTTAATAATTTTAAGAGCAGTTGCATCCAAAGTCCTCTTCAGCCACCAAATCAAGACTTACTGAACAGTTAAGGTCATTTTTCTTCTTCTAAATAATTAGCAAGTTAATAATTAGCAATGTTTGCATAGATTTTTCTAAGGAATGGGTTGTATTATAATGTTCTGGAGGAATACATGTGAGTTACAGAATATTTTAAGTTCGTTATAAGTATATACAGGTTAACTTACATCCAATACATTAGCCACTCCATAAACTTTGTAAAATAACTGGACACCTTATATTAATATTATATATTAGATTTATATTTATTGGGTTTACATTTCCACTCTTTGAACAGGATGATATACTATTATAATAGTATTCCCTCCTCCTATTTTGCTCACAACTCTGGAGAATAACTCGAACTAAGGAAGAGTGACTGTTTCAAAGTCACTTAGTGAACTTCCATGGCTGAGAAGGGATTAAAATTTGGTCTGTCAGCATCTGGCCTGATACTTAATCATTACACTGGCTCTCTATAATAAACTTAGGCAAAATAGTAGTTTTTATACTATCCTTGCAACACTGTTTCTTATCCATTTGCACTTTTAATATACCTTATTTTTAAATATTTTAAAGAAATATTTTAAGATATTGATACTAGATTATGTGAATTACATGCTTGGCTATGATGGAATAGATTTTAACATTCATGCCAATTTGTTTATTTTACATTCATGGCTATTAGGTGAGGAAAAGGGAGAAATGACATTATGTGTGTCGTGATGTGCAGATGGTTATGCAATGTGCATGCTGACACCATAATTTCCTTTTGGTTTTTTAGTTCCCTAAATTCCTACATCAGAAGAACATTTACAGAAAATAAGGGCTATTACTTCTTCATTTTCACTGTATCACACAGATGAGAAGTTGAATAAAGTCATTAGCCCATTGAGCACTTTCATTCACTTCAAATCTTTTGCAGACTTTGCTGTCTAAATTACCACCAAATGTTTTCAATTTCACTTGGCATTTTCCAGCTTCTGTCACCAAGTCAATCTTACCAACATTAATGGTGCTGAGTCCACCAATCCATCACCAAACAATTAAGTGTGCCATGTAATTTTCAGCATCTGTTTTCAGCTTCTGGATATTTGACTTTTGGATTTTCCAAAATGTTGGCATATAATTGTTAATGATTTATTATCAAGTACCTGGATTAATCCCTTTATTGCTTTAAGACTGGACAAGCATGTATCTTTGTGCATCTATATGCATGATATATATCCACACACATAAATATATCATTCCTTATGCTGCACCCACTTACCACCATTCAGATGCCTATTCCATCTTGCCTGAATCAAACCTTTCTAGGTGAAGCAATTTGTTCCTCTTTGCTACCTTTGGTAACTTGCCCAGCTTCCAGGCACTCTATGTCCTGGACTATGGGAAATGAGTAAGAGTAACTTAGTTGCATCCAAGACATTCAGAAAGCCTTTTTTTTTCCCCCAATATAGAATAGATAATAGATTATAGAATTCTTTATTGGCCAAGTGTGATTGGACACACAAGAAATTTGTTTTGGTGCATATGCTCTCTATGTTCATACAAAGAAAAGATAAATACGTCAAAAGTCATAGGTATAACACTTAGTAGTAGTCATAGGGCACAAATAAGTAATCACATCATACTAGGAAACATAATAAGCTAGGGCCTATTAAATCATACTTGTAAACAGTCAATTAAAATATGTTTAAAAAAACAGGACTAGGAGATGGGTGAAAGGCAGGATGAGAAGTCAATAAAAATCATAACGATACAAGCAACAAAGTTTCATTCTTACAGTTATTAGTGGGAGGAGATGGGTGAAAAGAATGAGAAGATTAATAGTAATAGTAATAGTAATAGTAATAGTAATAGTAATAGTAATGCAGACTTGGAAGTATTTGTTTAGCAATAGATGAGAAGAAAAATATATAGATTGAAGAAAAAGAAGAAAAGCATGCTCCCCAAAGTAGTTATCCTCTTTCTGATGATAGTTATATTAATATTCACCAAGAACCTCATTAATTTAATTATAAAGATGATTTTAATGGGAAGGAAAGGAATGTTCTGGGGGAAAAAACATTTAAACATGTTTTTAAAAGTTTCAAGTTTCAATTATTGATTATACATCATTTAAATGGTTGGTTTTATATACAGAGAGAGAGAGGGAGAGGTATGAGAATGGGTTGCATGTTGTGTATTGCAACTGAGCTTCATGCAAGTAATTATGATGGATTATAAAATTTAGATGAACAATGGTGAGAGCTAGTCTAATAGCAGCCATGCAGATGTAGTAAAAAAAAAATCTTTTGATTGTGGAATAGTTCTATTTCTTAAAATTTGTTGAAATTTGTAAAAGTATAACTATACAATTTATTCTACTATTATTTAAAAATGCCTTTAGTTTTGGAACTAATTTGCAATCAACAGACAAAAGAGAGTGTCCCATGCTGTTCATATCCTATGTGAATCATATAAAAAGGCTGCAAACATTCCTGATGGTGGCAGACAAATTTTATGAAGTAATATATCCTGTTAGACCAGAATCAAAAAGAAGACAAGATAGTTGTAAATCAATGGTGTATATTATGAAGGCTGAACTAGTTAACATGCACCAGAAGGCTCACTCTGCATTGAGCAAATTCATCTGAGCAGTCTGTTTTGCAAAACATCTCCTAGGAATTTGCCTTAAACTAATAGTACTGCATATTAAAATGTAAATCATTTTTCAGTGATGAATATGAATGATATAACTATTTAACAATATGCATGTTTGCAAAAAAATAATGGAAGAAGTAGTGCCATTAAAAACGATTTTCCTTGGAGGGCCATGACTTACAGATGGGGTGGCATGCCTTTATGTGGGACACCAAAACCAAATTGCATAAATATTTTTATAAACATATATTAAGGGATTCGTTGAGACAAACATGGCAAGGGATAAAAAATAAACATTATATGAAGATTCCCATGTAGGCAATGATCCACCCCAATACATTAGACATAGGTAAAATGGTTAAATACCAAGAAATATTAGATGCCCAAGGAAATTTGAAGTCTAATCAGGAGCTAAGAGACCAGGGGATAATCATAGAGTGGTGGCCATACCTCCAGGTACAGTCAAGGCATAAAAAAGATAGAGAGGAATTCGGAATTGATATAAACCCAAATCCATTAGATAAATTGTTGGTAGGAGCAGAAGGGAAATTAGTGTTGTAAATATATAAATATTTGTTAAACGTTGATATGGCAGAAGAAATCGTAAAAGGCCCAGTGCTTAGGTAAAAAATATTGGCCATAGTATTCAATTAGAGGATTGGGAAAGAACTTGGGGGAAAAATTACTCAATTACAAAATCAGTAGCTTTCAAAGAAAATCAACATAAAATGTTCTGTCGCTGGTATTTACCACCAACAAGATTGGCTAAAATGTACCCAAATTTAAGTCCAAAATGCTGGAAGTGCAAGTCGGCCCAAGGTACCTTCTTCCATACCTGGTGGCCATATCCTAAAATCCAAGAATTCTGGTCCAAAATACAAAAAAGGATACAAGAAATTACAAGTAGGCAAATTGATTTTAAGGCAGAACTGTTTCTTTTGGGGATCATTCAGAGAAAGTATTTCAAAGAGATAAATTATTTAATTATACATATTACTACAATGGCAAGAATAATATTGGCACAATATTGGAAGACAGATATAATACCAACAGACAGTATGATAATTCAAAAGGTCTTAGATTGTGCCAAACTGGACAAACTAACGATGGAATTGAAAAATAAGGAGGACTCACAATACTACAAAATTTGGGGAAAATAGTATTATTGGTTAGATAATAGAAACAAGAAGCATGTAACCTAAGATATAACTTATAAATAGATAGATAAAAATAGGAATGGCTAGGGAAGTAAGTAGAAGTAATGAGAGTGATAAGCAATATGGAAAATATGATAAATGTATTTGTAAATACTGAGACATGCCAGCACCGCCAAAGAAGATTATGAATTGTATATAGTGTTTATTATTGATTTTCTTTTTAAAATTGTATTTTCAAGTGTTAATTCTAATAAAGGTTTTTTAAAAAAATTAAAAAATAAAAAAAATAAAAATGATTTTTCTACATTTTTCCCTACTAGTTCTTATTCAAAGCAATTTAACACTATCTCCTCTAGACATCAAACTTCTGGAGATCTATTAGATATGAAGAAGGAGTTTCAGATGGCTATATCTTTTTGTGGCTCTCTTGTGAGGTCTGCAGTGCTGGGAAAGATAGAAGGAAAGAGAAGAATGGACAACCATCAGAATGACGACTAAATTACAGCTATGATTGATATAATGTGGAAAAACTTAAAGAGACAGTTTGGAATCCATAATCTTGGATTAGATTTATTTATGTGATCACTAAGAATCCACATAATTTATAATCATTAAAGGTGCTGAATTTGTCAACTGGAAAGGTGACAGCCCAGTTTTGAGACCTAAATGCTGCACAATAGGATGAGTTCCTGTTACTTGCTTCAGCTCCTTCTCACCAAGCAGTTTGAAAGCATACAAATGCAAGTAGATAAATAGGTACCACTTTGGTGGAAAAATAAAAGTGTTCTGTACACTTCAGCATATACAGAAATATCTTTGGATAACACTGGCTCCCTTGGCAAAGAAACAGAAATGAGGACCATCCCCTAGAATCAGACGCAATTGGCCAAGGGAAACCTTTATTAATCAGTCAAACAAACAATATAAAGCATATCATTCTTGCTTGATGTCCCTGCGGTATTGTCTAGATTCTGTAATAGCTTTGTATCATATAGTGTTATCCTTGTTAACTCTCAAGACTTTTTTTCTGCTATGTATTCAAAAGGAATTGTGATCTCTTTCTCTCTCATCACTTTATCATCTATCTATCTATCTATCTATCTATCTATCTATCTATCTATCTATCTATCTATCTATCTATCTATCTATCTATCCAATCTGCCTGCCTGCCTGCCTGCCTGACTTGGAATTTTATTTTAATGTATGCCATTGTGTACACAGAAAAATGATAATAAAGGTCTTGTCTTGTCTTGTCTTATCTTGTCTTGTCTTGTCTTGCCCTGCCCTGCCTTGCCTTGCCTTAAAGTTCAGATTACTCATGGCAGACTCTTGGGAAAAGGGTTCAAGAGCAGAGTCAAATGAACAAGAAATTCTGTCCTCATAGTTATGGCTTTGAATGTGTCAGATGTTATATCAGCTTTCTGTGTAGATGACTTAGATTATATGGCAAGTTTCTAAACCACATTTAACTTGCCATGGCCTTTGCTTAGTATGAAATCATTTGCCATATAAAAAATATTTATGCTATGCTCTGTTAGGGGCAGTTTTAAAATGCAGTAAGCATAAAACACAGACTGTTGATATTTTGATATGGCTATTTTGATATATTTCTGAATGCCTCATAAGTTCTGCTTAAAACTAATAGACTGGAGTAAAATAAAACTAATTGTGAAATTCATGGATTTTTAAAATTAATATATGTCTCTGTTTTAATAGAAATTAAATTGAAATAAGGTAATATGTTTTAGCCCTATGTGTTTTGACTGCAGAAGGTAATCAAAATGTAAGCAATTTCCTATCTCTAAGGAGTTCCTGTTAAAGTAAGGCAGATGGTTAAATACTACTGAGAAGACTGTAACTCTCTCTCTTTGATATACTCTTCTAAACCACTGGATTAACCATTACATTAGCAGTTTTTGGTTCTTCCTTTCTCTTTGAATCAAAAAATGAATCGTAAGAACAGAAATAGTATATAAAAGAGGAAACACCATCTGCAGTTTTATTTGGATGAAAATATTCATGAATCAAACACAAAGAATTACTGCAAGCCAATGAAATGCAGGCCAATGAAACAAAAATTATTTTAGGAAGAAACTGAAAACCTAATTTCATAATGCTTGCTTTTGAGACCATATAAATAGAAACGACAGACAGAGGGACCATAAAAAATAGAGTCAAAAATTATACATTCCCAAATAGGCATATCTCTAGAAGGTGATAAAAGGTGGTAATATGCTGTCTCGATATTCCAGATATTAAGTGTAGTACCTTTTTGCAAATGTAACTGCCCTGGGAATATATGCTTAATAATGATTACATATTAAATAGGTCATTATTTGGGAAAAATGAAGTTTAACCTCAGGTTTATAACTACATGCCAGCTGTGAGATGTGGATTATTACAAAGGAAAGTGATTTGTCATTGCCTTCTTGGATATTGCTTTAGACACATGGCAAGCCTGAAATCCAGGATTTCCATCACCCTCCTTAATTTTTCAAGATCACACATGGGAGCTTTGCAATATTAGGAAAAGAAGGATATAAAAAATATGCTATTGTTAGCTAGTTATTTTATGGCTGAAACTTTTTAAATGATTTAGAAATTGTGATATAGAAAATGATTGGATTGTATTAATACAACACTGCATTACATGTTCTTTGCAGTTGTGGTCTTATATTTAGGAAAAAGGGTGTCTCTTTTTGCTTTAGATAAAATACTACTTTAGAATAAATGTTTGGATAAAATACTATGCAGGAAAGTATGTCTCCAGGAAATTTAAGTGCCCTCCCAGCCCTATGATTCTAAGAAGTGTGACTGCTAATGGCTTAATTGAAACATAAACAAACAATCAGATCTTTGAATGCAGAGCAGTGGTTCAAAAACATCGGACAGTACTCCAATTCATCATTCTGCAAGTCTACCTGATGAAAGGACAGGTTATGAATATTTAACATTAATACATGGGTCAATTACTTTATTTTACTTTAGTTTATTTCTCTTTATCTTTTGGTTTATACAGCTGTTTATTTATTTTACTTTGCACTGATTTGCAAACTGTTTAAACAAAACAAAACAAGGGCCCTTTCTTTCAACGCAAACAGGAACCCATGATTGCAGTAATTGTAGTAATTGCAAGACTTCTGCTAACAGTCAGCTGCCTGTAATTAGGCAGATCGAATCTGAC
>JAOYMU010000077.1:55117413-55128968 GCA_025802295.1 Psammodynastes pulverulentus
TTGACAAAGGTGGGAGGGCAGGAAGCTGCAGAGAGCTGCTCTGTCTTAAAAACATGTTTCTCCTTTTCTCATCCAGGGAAATATATTCTGCCTTTTTAATATTTCCTACGATATTTCATTTTTCTAGGAGAGAGGTAAATGCTAACTTCCCACAATCCCTCCTTTTTAAAAAAAAAAAAACTTTTTTTTTTGACAAAAGAGTAAAAATTGATCAGATCAGGGAGACTTGATTGGTACTTTTAATTTTTCTGATGCAAAAGGGGAGGCATAAAGAGGGAGGCATTGATAGAGGCAACAGAAAAGGATTCCTTCAGTGGCTCCCAAAGACTTTCAACCATGAAAATCTAGCAGCCAAGGGAAAAGTTCTGGCTGGTGTCTGTTCCAATAGTGTCCCATTAAAAATAGACACTGTGATCTGAGCCAACTTCCAAACTAGTGAACCATCCAGTGATTAAGACCTAGCTTGTACAATGTTTTTACAAGTTCATTATGTATAACCGAACAAAAAGTTTTGCTAAAATCCAGATAGGCAATATCCACAGCACCACCTTCATTGAAAACATTTGTGACATAGTTGAAAAAGTCAATCAGATTACTTTGATATGATAAGTAAAGACATATTGCTTTGAGTCCATCATAAGTCCCTTCCAATTCTAGTCTTGTTGTCTTATAATGTATATGCAAATCAATTGCATATATAGATATATAAACTACATGCCATTTTACCTTGTTCCTGTGTGCAATACATTTAAATTAGGATATATGTCATAAGATAATAGTAGAAAGATAGTAATAGATGCTAACATAAAAATCATTCAGAGAAGCAATTACAATAAGTTAAAAAAAATTTTTTTAAATAAACCAATCCAGATATAGTTTTGTTTGTATATTTCATTGATATATGAAACAGAAGTGCCAGCTTTTGAATGGCAAAAAATTGATGAGTCAATCCAAAATAAACTGATATTTTCTTATAAAACTAGCAGAGAAAGGCTAGCATTATGGTTAGTCAATATATTAAGTGGTCTTTATTTCTGGAAAACTAAAAAGAACATGAGTTTAGTAATCCCAGTCTAGTCCTACACCCTTACTTAAAAATATTTGAAATAGATAATCTTAGAAGATATTTGGGTAGAGAATCAAACTATAATGAGAATTAAGAAATGAGGTGTAGTAAATTTACTGATAACTTCAAAAGTATCTGTTTTAATATAGCTGCAAAAATTTTGGTTCATACTTTGGAAGAAAGAATGCACTAAGAGGGCAAAACAAAGAAGAAAAAATAATGAAGAAAATAAGACAAAAGAACCAATGTGAAGAATAATAAAAAGTACAAAAGGACAGTACTCCTATCAAATAATTTTATAAAATCAGCTCCCTCCTAAATTTATTAAAATTTCCATGTCTTGCTCTACCACAATGCTAATTCATAAATTGAAACTTTGCTACTCAGAATAGAATAGAATAGAATTTTATTATGGTCATAGACCAGCAATAGATGTCACTATTTACAATATATTAAAAAAAAGGAACTGACACATTGTAGTACATTAATAATGGATAATAACACCCCTGTTAAGAAAATACATGTCGAACAGTTAGGGTTACTCCCTAGTTTATGTGAGTGGAGAGCCGATAAATATGTGAGTGAATATCATTTTCCAAAAATTGTTAGAAATATCTCCAAAAAATTGGCACAAGTTGGCAGCTATAATTCTGTAACCTTTTTTTTTCTTCTTGCAGACATTGCAGCAACACAGAATTTTGCTGCTGCGCACGTAATAAACAGGTTTGAGTCCTGGAGGAGAAAGCCTACATAAAAATTATCTGTCCTCACTGGCAATCTTTCTAATAGGGGGAGAATATACACTGACCTATAACCTCTGTATAACTCACAGTACAATAAAACATGTGAGATATCTTCGACTTCTCCTCTACCACACATACATATCCATTCTGCTATTGATATTTTCTTATACCTGCCCTGAAGGAATGCAGAGAGGAGAATATTAAATCTGGCTCTGAAGAAAGCTATTCTTTGTTTTGGGAAGATTAGATCATTTAGATATCTTGCTGATTCCCACACTCCTTGTTTGATTCTGTCCCTGCTGTAGAGAGGCAATCTATTTAGTTCTTCTTGGAACTCCATGTCCTTCATTGATTACTATTTGCTTTGCCTGGTCAAAGCCTAGGGACATTAAGACTACCAGTGAGAGTCCATAGGAGCCCAGCTTATGGTCTATTGCCTGTTTCCAGGGGGAGGGATAGACCCAGCACTAGCGGAGTCAGTCCCTTTGAAAGAAATGCATTTTTAGCCAATGAATAACATCATCTTCCAGGCTCTTATCTGAATTTGAGACATGCCTGTCTCGATTCTTAAGTGAGCATTTGAAGTTCCTTTGGGTGCAGCTAAGATGGCTCGTGGGAATTTGGTTTGTATAGTTTCTAGAGAATCTTTCTTTGCAAAGATTCCAGTTTGTGCCCCATATAGAATCTGCGCCAATGTTTTGGCCTTAAAAAGTGTTAAGGCCGCAGGTACCAATTACCCTCTGCCTGTGTAAAAAATGTTTAATTGCATTTGAGGACCTATAGGCTGCTTGCAATGTATGATCCAGGTGTGCCTTCCATGTCCCTTGCAAGTGTAAAACCACCCCAAAGTATCTAAATATCCTAACCTGTTCTAAACTATGTCCTTCTATTTTTCAGGAGTATTGGCTAGGTCTTTTAGCAAAAACTAAAACTTTTGATTTATCAAAGTTAAGGACCAACTTATTCTGTCTACAATATTCAAGTGTTGCCTTAATTGCTCTTTTCAGTCCTATGGGAGTTTGTGAAATAATAGTAGCATCGTCAGCATATAGGAGAATCAGAATTTTGTGTTGTGCTAGGTTAGGAGGATATAGATCAGAGTTCTGTAAGAGATCGATCAGAGGGTTAATCTAGAAGTTAAAAAGGGAGGGGGACAGAATGCAACCCTGCCATACCCCTTTTTGTACCCTTACTGGGCCAGTTAAAGACCCTTGAGGATTACACTCAGTTTCAAGGTGGAATTAGCATACAATTTTTGTATGAGGAAAAGGAGGCATTTATTGATAGTAGTGCATTTTAATTTCTCCCAGAGGGTGTTCCTGGATATTGAATTGAAGGCCTGCTTAAAATCAAGGATGGCCACAAAAACAGAGGATTTTTTTTCATTCATGTATTTTTGAAGCAGATGGTGAAGTACCAAGATATGATCCACTGTTGATCTTCCTTCCCTAAAACCAGTTTGTTTGTCTTTGATTATCCCCCTGCAATCCTGAAGTTTATAGTTTATAGTTTAGGTGTTTGGCATACAATTTAGTAATAACACTCAGAAGACTAATGGGTCTATAGTTGCCTAGGTCATTTCTATTACCTTTTTTATAAATTGGTATACTTTTGAAATTCACCACTTCAAAAATATTACAAATCTAATACCTGAGTTTTCCAAGATGCCAGCTTACAACCTATAGAACACATCAAGATGGTGCTTGATCTCATCATACTTTTCCTACCAATTTAAGAGGGATGATGGCTCAATGATTTCATGACACTGAAGATGGTATCTGCTCCAGCGATTTGAGTTCTATCATTGTATGGTGGGGTGAGCTCCCATTATTCACTTTAGTTCTGTCCATTTAACAGTTCAAAAGCATGTTTTATGCAAGAAGGTAAATAGGTACCTCTTTCATGGCAAGACGAATTGGTGTTCTGGGCAAGCGGTCATATTCCTGTCAGTTCTGAATCTTCCTGGTTGCAGAGTTGATTTGTAAGGAGGCTCTGGGAGAGAAGAGACTTTGAATGACACTTGAGGAACGTCACTCATCTTTCATTCTGGTGTGAAGCCAACTCACCTGCCTTTGGTGTACCTTGGGAAGTGTGCGAGTGTGTTATTTAACAAAGCGGTAAATTGGCAGCCAGACTACTAATCTGTTATAGCATTGTGGTCTCCATGCTAATGTTACCACACCATATGCTAATAATAATTAATAAATAACAACAACAATAGACTGGACAGGCCTCATCAGTAGAGTCAGACAAAGAGTATCTCTCCCATAACAAATATGATGAGAGGTAAATTACAGAAATCAGTCATCATCAGGGTTAATGAGGATCACACTAGATGCTGGAGTTCCTAAACATCTGGTAAAAAATGGGCTACAGGACTCAGAGCTGTTGGCTGAGCAAACAGAGTCAGCAGCTGCAGAACTACTGGAAGTGAAGGTGTTTACCCTTTGCAAATATAGTAATTGAAAACAGAAAAATAATGGTCTATTCTTACAGATCAAGTCCAATGAGAAAACAATATTTGAAATTAATGTACCAGTTCTGGCAAGAATTACGATATATCTAGAATCATATATAACAGAACAGAGGCTAGCAGATCAACATTGATTTATAATACAAAAGCAGAATTGAAAGAACTGCAAAGGTCTACACAGGCATAGAAATCAAATCCATGCCAGAATTAATTCAGGCTGTAAAGGCAAACAAGGGAGAATTAGGTAGGTATTAGAGGAATCCAACAGAGAGACAGAATTGTTTTTATTTGGAAACCAGGAGCCCTCTACTCCGTCTCAGAAAGAACAAAGACTTTTAACTAAATAAGTAGAAGAATTGAAACAAATAATTATCTTATTTGTTTCAAAACAAAGAACTTTAAAAAGAGAAGAGCAACAAAAATGATTAGATGACCTCCACAGTCCCTTCTAACTCAGTTATTCTGAATAACTGAGCATCTAGAACAGTACAATAACATCTGAAAAAGGTTGCCTGCATTGAAGTTTGTTCCAAAGAAGTAGCTAGCACAAGCATTAAAAGATGCTTATGCTGCAATACAAATAAAATAGCCACCACATTTAATGTACGGTATAGCACAGCTGTACATAACTGAATACTTGAGATGCAAAATCAACAAAGAAGAAAAAAGCCAAACAGTTGTACCACCAAAATGGAAGATCAGACTGGAAAATAGGATCAGCAACTTCAGAGCAGATGCAAGAAAGCGGAACAGATAAAAGAACAGAAGTTTAAGAACAAAAAGGAATAAAGAAAATCTACTCAAGAAATAATACTTAGAAACAAGAACGACAAAAGAAGCATTGGAAATAATAGATTAGATATGAAGTTCAAATTGCAAATTATAGGCAGAATTTCCAATTTCAATCTAATCAGAAACATTTCTACCAATTCATCAGTGAAGAGACTGCAGTGCATCAGTCAGTATCTGACAAAGAAGAAACAATACATTTTTGGGTGTAGTTATGGCAAAATCCAAAGAAATACAATGACAGTTCAGTTTGGTTAAAGGAGGTAGATAAGAATAAAAAAGCTGAAATGAAAAACTTGTAATAGCAGCAGAAAGGGGCAGAACAGGAGAAAGGGGCAAGGAAAATTAAGAATTGGTCAACATCAGGTAAAGATGAATTGGATTTTGATTAAAATATTTGACTAATCTTCACCCATTTATTGCCAAGTAGTTAACAATATACTGCAAGTAGGTGAAATTGAAGTGTGGCTAACATCAAGCAAAACCTACTTGATAGTGAAAGTTCCAGGAAATGTGGCAGCCCTAAGCAATTACAGGCCAATTACCTGCTTACCAGGAATTTTCAAATTACTAACTGAAAATAAGCTATTTCCCCACAGCAGTAAGGAAACTGCCCCAACAGCAGAGGAAGAAATATCAACTCCTAATTGACAACATGATTCTGAAAAACTGCAAGAGAAAGAAGACCAACTTGAATGTATATAGATTGATTATAGATTGAATGTAGCATAGATTTGATTCCTTGCCACATGATTGAATAATCAAATGCCTAGAAATAACTGGAAAATCAGAAGCTTTGTGCAAAGATTGATGGAACAATGGAATATATACAGCTGCTGATCATGGGTGATAGAATGAAGAGGTTAATATCAACAGAAGAATCCTTAAAGGAGACTCACTATCACCTCTACTGGTTGTCATTGCACTGATTCCCCTATCAAAAATACTGAATAACTCAGGCCATGGCTATCAAAAATCAAAAACATCTGCCAGACTATCCTACTTCCTTTACATGGATGGCCTGAAGTTTATGGAAAAACAGTATCTGAAATAGAATCTTTGCTTATATATACAGCCAAGACATTGCAATGGAGTTTGGACTAGACAAATACACCACACTCATTATCAAATGGGGAAAAAGAGTGAAAAATGAAGGAATCAAGATAGTCTTCACTAAACATTTAGTCCGGATGAAGATCGTCACTACAAATACATGGGCATCCTTCAAGCTGACAACATCAAGCACACTGAAGTCAAGAAAAGGGTTAAAAGTGAATACATCAAGAGAGTGAAGAAGATCTAAAAGTCTGTAGAGGAAATACCAGCAAGGCAATCAACACCTGACAATTCCAATCATTAGATCACAGACTCAAGCAGAAATAAAAATCCTGGATAGGAAGACCAGAATAATAATGATAGTGAATCATGCCCTTCCAACAATCAGCTTGCAACTAGTAAAGTTAATGGAGAACACAGAAGTAAAACCACAAGTCATGGTCACATGATATTTAATTTAACAACTGCAGTGTTTCAGTTGACATTGTAAAGCATTATGATGCCATAATTTTTACTTAGTAACTGGGATGCTTAGCAATTAAGTTTGCAGTTCCAATTGTGATTGGTAAACAAAGATTACCTGTAATAACAGTTACTTCTTTCTGGAAATTTTCATCAGCAGACTAAACATCAAATTGAAACTTAAGTTTATCAAAAAGCAAGTCATAGAACTCGTCCTCAAGTACAAGATTAATAACTTGTAATCCACAAAAGAGTGTTGCATAAGAACTTCATTCAGATAAATTAAAACTCATTGTAGTGACTCAGAGCTTTAGAAATCTAAAGATCTCTCCATAACATCTACCCAAAAATTATGCTTTACCAATATCAGCACAAACTACCTCAAACCTTAAAAAAGAATAGCTAGTGTGGTGAATATGTGGTGAATAGCTTTTAGTCACCATATATATCAGAAGATAACAGATGATAAAACAATAGTTATTATTTAAGTAGTATCATTATCAAAGGTTTCTAACTGTGAAGACCAGTGCTGTAAAAGCAACTGGCTTCTATGAATTTTCCTTTAAAAAGCAGGTAAAATGTTGAGTGTATTTTCAATTCTTGTAAAGCAGTGATAAAGTATAACTGGAGAATGTGACATGTTCTTAGAAAAGAGGCCTCCACAGATTCCGTTTCTAAGTGAATCTAATGCTGCTGATATCCTGTATATGTCCTCACCTTTCATCAGGGCTTTTTGCCAATATGGCAATAAAATATACCTCAACTCTACTCTCAGACAGATGCAAGGAGGTTAGGTAAGTAGTTTTACTGTAAAGGTAGGAAGCAATTCTGCATATAGCAGCATATTAGAAACCTGCCCTTTACAGTATCTGTCAGTAGCAGATTTTAAATTTTGAATCTCTCCCATATTTTCAAGCCAATGGCCTTTGTCAACTTTATATGTTTATAGCCTTGAAACTTTATGTCACAAGGGATTTCAGCAATTTCAATCCTTATAAGTAACAAGCCCAACTTGCTCAAAGTCATGCATGCACTTTCAGGGAAAAAGAATATAGACAGCACTAGTGAGGAGAGGAATCGTTTTATATTTGGATCCTCTGCAGGAAACTTGGCTTTACTAGATAACCCCTGATGTGAGTTTTGTAAGATTCTCCAGAATAATCTACAATGTTCAAGGATTTAGCAACAGGGACTATATGTGGGAGTATTTCCTGAAGGTATGAACATTCAGTAAATATGCTGTATATTTAGTGGGGTTATAATCTGCAAATAATGTTGGATATCAGCATCATAGGGTGACTCAATTGCTTGCCTGCTTGCACACATTAGCTTTGTAATTGTAGTTTTAGTTTTGTGCATTTAATTATTGACTGAATTTTCATAATATGTAGAAATATCCTCACTGGGAATCAATAGTTTTCCACATTTTATTGTCTTTTGGGCCTCAAGGAACTTAAGAAAAAAAGGATCTACATTACTATTAGCTATTGTATGAAAATAAAAAGGGTAATTTGTTCTGGAGATAGATGAATAGATGAGAGAGGGAGAGAGAAAAGGAAAGGGAGAAGAGAGGGAGAAGTAGAAAAAAGGGAGGGAGTGGGAAGGGAGGGCAAGAGGGAGAAGAGAAAGAGGAACAGGAAGGAGGAGAAAGAGGAGGAAGAGACTTCAGCATTTGTTTATTGGAAATTTAAAATTAAAGGAGGCGAGAAAGTTAACTTAAAGTTGGAGTGTAATTATTAGAACTGTGTCAAACTGTCCATTTCCATTTTCATTTTCAACCTTACTTTGTATGAGACAAAAGATTTCCAAGAAATCTCTAATGAACTTTTCTAAGAAAGTTTTTTCTTTCCCAATTTTCCATTTTTTCTAACTCTCTCTATAAAGGGATTAAACTAATCAGAATTAAATGAAGTAAACAGGATATCTTCCAGGCAATAATGTAAGGTATCATCACTTGAGACTTTCAAGCAGAGATTGGATTGCCATTTGTCAAAAATGGTGTAGGGTGTTGGAAGGTCCCTTCTAATTCTAATTATCTGTTTAAAAAAGGCATTTTTGTGTGGCTTAAATGCCCATCATCAGAATGGGCCAGAAACTATTCCTCTCCCCACCCTCCCACTTTTACAAATATGATTCTTTACAAATTTTCTTGCTGCAGTTTTATAGGGGTTTCTTTGTTTTGTCACTTCAGACACATTCATACAATTTTGGCTATGCATTTTGGCTAGAAAGTAGAAACTGAGATAGAAACACTGAGGTGAATGGTTATTGTGATCATTCCTGTGAGATTTTTTGTTTGTTTGTTTTTAAAATATATCTAGCTGTGCAATGATGCATCATTTTTCCAGTCACTTGAAGTAGAAAGTTTGGACATGAATGTCACCTCGCCATCACATGACCATCACGTGATGTATCATGGCATTCTTCCTCTCTACAAAGCTGGGATGGGTGTGGCCTGAACATGATGCATCTGGCCTGCAGGCCACCAGTTTGACACCTCTGCTCTAGAAGAAAACAACAGGACTATGAGAAAATATTTTTTGTTTAAAGGCTATTTATTCTACTTACACATATGTGCATTTTGAAACTTAAGTTTCTATATTTAAAAAATAAGATTGTATATTATTATTTATATTCTATATGTATATAAGGGACGCAGTGGCTCAGTGGCTAAGATGCTGAGCTTGTTGATCGAAAGGTCGGCAGTTCAGTGGTTCAAATCCCTAGTGCTGCCTAACTGGGTGAGCTCCCAATACTTGTCCCTGCTTCTGCCAGCCTAGCAGTTCGAAAGCACGTAAAAAATACAAGTAGAAAAACAGGGACCATCTTTGGTGGGAAGGTAAGAGCATTCTATGCACCTTTGGTGTTTAGTTATGCTGGCCATATGACCAAGGAGATGTCTTCAGACAGCGTTGGCTCTTCAGCTTTAAAACAGAGATGAGCACATACCCCCCCCCCCAGAGTCAGGAATGACTAGCACATATGTGCGAGAGGAACCTTTATCTTTTTATACATATTACAATTGTCAATGAATATTTCTTGACTATCATCCTCTGTTAAAATGGTGTTATCACACTTTGTCTCTCTAGATCAGTTTCTCCAACTCTGCAATTTTAAGATGTGTGGACTTCAACTTCCAGAATTCCCCTAACCAGCAGGAATTCTGGGAATTGAAGTCCATATACATTAAAGCTGCCGAAGTTGAGAAACATTGCTCTAAGTTTTCCTCATTATCTCAAAGCTATTATTCCTATGGATAGCTTAAGCACACACAACAATTTAACATAAGCCTAAATATGTTTACATAGAAATAACTAAATAGTACAGTGATTTTCAAAGTTCAATTAATTTATAGCATTAAATATTGCATCTGTTTTAAGTCCCAGACACAATAGAAGATAACATTTCCTGAATAATTTTGATAAACATTATACTATATTTTCCTTTTAATTCAGTAAATTTATCCCACTTTTATTTTCTCCAATTTGCCTCTTGCCAGTACTTTTTTCTTAAACTAGTAGGCTAAAGAATTGTTACTAAGGAAATTCATAGATTAATTGGAATTATAATATAAAACTGTAGACATATTTTTCAAGCATTTTCTTTTCATACTGTTGACAAAATATTATTAGATTATAAATGAAAAAGAGAAGGTATTAGTTGGGAAATTAACTCATCAAAGAAGTATAATCCAGCAAGTTAAGTGAATATTATTAGGTAAAGCAGATATAAAGTTCAGGAAAAACACCTGAGGACCATTTTCTTGTAATCTCTTGAATAATGGATAGATTTTAGAAAAAGAAAGAGTTCAGGTAGCTAAGAGAAAGGTGTTTTTTTTTTAAATTGCATCTTAATAAAAAAATACAGGGAAGCTGGACACATCAAAGTTGGGCAAAATCTTGTGTCTTGAAAGTAGGATCTGAAAAAATCCAACAAATAATGGTTGGGCTTTCCAGAATATATAAGGTTTTCAACCACCAATTAATAAACATATAGATAAAATAATAAATGATGCATTTGCTAGCCACTCTGAGAAACAGTCTAAAGTACAGCCAATTCATATCACAAAACAGCATGTTGGTAATATACTGCAGGAGTATTGGGGTGAAGTTTTGAATGAGCAGGGTAAAATAATAGCATATGGCAATACTCTATATATAGAAATTGTTATGACCAAAAGAGTTATAGAAATGCAATATAGATGACATTCTAAGAGTCTTTGCTGTATAGCTATGATGGCTGGAAATGAAACTTTCTTACAAGCAAATCTTTTGAGCAACATTTAGATAAGCACCATTTCTTCCTAGAAATGTTATAATCTACTCATTCAATTTCAGTTATAATATTTATATTTTTCTTAGTTAACTATTTCTCCATTTTTGTGTAGTCTTCCTAGAAATGAAGAGAAATGGATAGTAATAATCTAAATGGATAGTAATAATCTAAATCAATAGCTGAAATAATACCTAAAAATTGTTCTTTCCATCTCCCCCTCCCCTTTTCTTTTTAAGAAACTATTTTAATTGGATTCTCTGAACCACAGAATGAGATGTATATGGTTGTGCATGTGCAATGCATGAATGTGTACGTACATACAAAGAAGTATCTGCATGGATACATATGAAAAAAACACAGTCCTCTAATCTCTTGGCAGCATGTGTTTTTCTTCACTTGCTGAGGTTACTGGGTTGCCTGTGATATAAACCTAGTTTTCTCAGAGTAGATAAGACCTTAGTTTACAAGATGCACACTTGAGCAGTTTGAGCACAGTGATGCTAAGCAGAGTCAGTGATTGGAAATTTCCACTTGGACTTTAGGACAGGGCTATTTTAGATGCTTGTCTTTCTTGGTCTGCTGTTTCAAAGGTATATCAAAGCACAACCTGTTAGGTTTCGGGCGATATAAGGAGAGCCGGACGCAGAGTTGCAAGAACTGTTTATTTAACAAGCACCAACTGGCGCCTCGC
>JAOYMU010000077.1:55555502-55565519 GCA_025802295.1 Psammodynastes pulverulentus
TGGGTCATGGCTGACATCGACTTGGCCACGCCCACCCATCCAGTCACATGACCACCAAGACACACCCACCAAGACACGCCCACCAAGACACGCCTACCAAGACACATGAACACCAAGGCACGCCCACAGAACCATGCCCATGGAGCCATGTCCACGGAGCCTCTTGGGAAAAATTTCACATTTCATGCCTGAGTCCAACCCCCTGCTCAGAGAGAACTGGAACTCTCACACAACTTCCAGAGCTCTGGAGTAGAGAGGTGAGAAGAATGTGGACAGAAAGTCCAAAGAGGCCTTCTCCCCTCTTTTATCGTGGGGTTAGGGAGAGAATGACATTCCAGCAGAGTCAAGGTAGGAATTTCTGAATTTTTGACTTGTCAAGCCCAAGAGATTCAATAGAACAATGTAGAATACATTGTTTCATTCTGTCAAAGAAAATTAACTATTTAGGTTACATTGTTAGACAATAATAATTCATATTAAAATTTGGATTAACTGCAGTCCTATTTGCCTCAGTGCAGATTTGAATTTTAGCATTCATTGTGAAAACTTGTGCTACCTCCACTTAGCCATATTTCAGGGTTGGTGTAGAGAGCTTTATTCAATCTGTTCCCCCAACAGTTCTATTTCAGGTTTTCAGTTAACCCCCAGCTGAAGCTTAGCACAATAATTGTCTTGCGACAAAGTAGATAACCAAAAGCAAAACAAACTTACAGCCAAACCAAAACCAGTCTTGGAAATAAAGGTTTCGCTTGTATAGGTTCCAAAATCAAACAGCCAAAATCCCCTCCAAGGTTCCGGGCCTCCACTGAGGTTTGTTAACAAGTCTGGTGGTCTGGTTTCAGGTCTTGCAAGGAGAAGTCATAGGAATTGTCCAAGCCAAGAATTCAGGGGGCCATTTTCAGCATAGCAAGCCACAAACATGCTCCAGACTAACCTTCCAGACAATGACCAATTAGTCCACCTGACAGATAACCGGCTGCTCAAAACATGAACATAAACACTCTCCGCAACTTAATTAAATCGAGCTGCAGAGTCTCAGAAACACAAACAACCATCTGGCCATGACCCACACAAGTTGCTTTCAGCAAACCCTCCAATCTGTGAATTCCAGAAGCTATTGTGATTTTTTTCCCATGAAAAAGAATAATTGAAGACCAATTTTTAATTTCTCTTTTCATTTCAATCCATATTATTTTTTCTACCTATTTTTTACTTCGAATTTTTTTGCCATCTAATTCATAAAATAATGTGTAGCAGAAGTAGTATTCAGCAGATTCTAATCAGTTCTGGAGAACCAGTAGCAGAAATTTTGAGTAGTTCAGAGAACCGGCAAATACCACATCTGACTGGCCACACCCCCATCTATTCTCTGCCTCCTGAGTCCCAGTTGATCAGCTGGATCTTCTTTTATTGCCCTTCACAGGAGAACAGAGCTGGAAAGCAGGTTAGCTGGGTAGGGAAGGAATGGGGATTTTGCAGTATCCTTCCCCTGCCATGCCTACCAACCCATGCCCACCATGCCACACCATGCTCACCAACCCACGCCCACAAAACTGATAGTAAACATTTTTGAATTCCCACCACTGGTGTGTAGGATTACTTGCCACTTCCCCTATGGTGATTAAAGCAATTTTAGCTTAGAATTCCCTAAGTGCTAGATTAAAAAGATAACTTGGGGTAATTGAATGTTAGCTCTGATTCTCTTGCCTTGACTGCAATTGTATGCAGCTGAAAGTATTCAAGTATTTTTCTTTACAAAAGTAGAAAAATATTTCTTGCTGTTTTAACAATATACCTGTGTCCGAACTACAGAACATCTGAAGCATTCCTCTGGAATTGAATATAAAGTTATAAAATACTCAAATCAGAAATATTTTCAAATATTTGAGAAAACAAATTTCTGGACAGATAATGATAATTTTAGTATAGGCAGAGATTCTTGAAGTGACTTTGCACTGTATTTCATCTAAGAATGTGTCTATCTAAAAAAAACCATGTGCTTCAGAAAATTAAAACATTTTCTTGAATATATTTATATGATAATTATCTTGAGACTCATACATATCAGTAAGATCATGTAATTATAATATAGTAGTGCAGATGATGTAAATATAAATAAAATATATAAGTACATGGGGAAAAAGCTGATAAAATATTTAACCTCTGTCAGAAGACATAGTTTTACCAGCATTGTAAAATGAACAATTAAATTGACAGAAAAGCCATTATCTTTTGTTAATGATCTTTTACAAACATATATAATAAGAATTATGCTTCATTGCTAAAAATCCACTTGCCAATGTTTTCTACAGATACCAGTAGCAATTGTTTTCTTTGACCAGTGGATTTCATGATCTTTCTCAAACCTATTAGTGTGATTATTTTCTCTACAATTAAACTGGACATACTTAATGATATGTCAGCTATCCCATTTTGTTTCCCAGAAGAAACAAACTTAAGCCTAGTTTTGCTTGGTGGTGGTCTGCATATTAAGGATAATTAGAAACAGACATTTCCACAAAGGAGCTTCCAACCCACCAAATCAGATCATCTTATTTGGTCATAGCATAAAGATGATTCCCATCAAGCAATTATCCAAAAATAGAAGGTCAGTGCTGGCATGGAAGCTTTCAGGGAGATAAATTAGGAAAGTAATTTTATGTATTTTGATTCCACTAATATTAATATATATCATGTGTAAGACTAGCCATAATTAATCTAAATCAATATTCCATTTTTGTGCAAGCTTTAGATCATTTCAGCTTCCACAATGCATCAAATATGTAAGCTATCCATTAATTCCTTGCAGGGCTAAGAGATTGCATGCCCAAATTCTTTGGATGGCAACTTAGATACAATTGTCTTTTGATTATGAGAATATTTGGTTTTAGTGGCTATATAATGAATCATAAAAGTAAGATTTTGTTTCCGATCTTCAACAGCTGTAAGAAAGTAAATAGAATGCAGAAAAATGGGGAGAGAATATAATATAATTAGACATGATAAGATACAAGAAAAATTTCAGCAAAATAAACAACAATAGAAATTAATAGGGCTAGCAATGAATTTATCAGGGAAGAACTCAGAAAACAGTTTGTATGAGAGATCTCCTTACCTTCCTTAACCACTTATCCTAGAATTAGTCTAGATCATTTAAAAAAACCTCTTTTCCAAGTCTTTAAATGAGGATTGGCATCTTTTAAGATTTAAGACTGGGATATTGATATTTCTATGTTTAAGTGAATCTAACATTTTCCAGACTTAATTATTTAGCAGTGATTGATTGTTACTCAACTTAACCAAGACTTGATGATACTAAGACAAGAATGAATGGCATGGAGATAATATGGTTGGGTTTCTTGGCCTGGCAACTCCTTACTTTATTCCCAATGTCTTGTCCAGCCTGGCACCACAAATAACTCCTGGCTAGAGCGTTGATCTGAACAATTCCTGGGTGCCCCTTGTGTAGGGAATCCAGCACCTTGGAGCAAAGACTGGGTGGAATGATGACCCTGCTGCCCCACATTACACATCCCTTGTGGGCCGACAGTTAATTTTTCAAGAAGCATAGTGCTGGAACTCAGGGCCTGGCTGGTCCTATGGTCATCCCCTTAACACCCAGTTAAGAATGCGGCTAAGCGTTCTGTCCATGGAGGTTTCAGCTGCAATGTCCCCTGCATGTAGAGGTGCTTTAGGCAGGTCCTGGATCACCAGAATACAACAAGCTAAGGGGCATGCATAAGCGCACCAACGTGCCTACTGTCCCTGTCCTAATAGTTCTAATACTCATTTACACTTATATGTTTATATGTTATGTTCATATATACTTGTTTTTCTCATATATGCTTGACAAATAAATAAATTAAATAAATAAAAAAGCTGGGGCTGGATCCATCTCAGTCTGTGGTAGAGGCAGTCTTCTGAGAGTGTCAGCATGGTCCATTTCCTTGCCCATCTTGTGCACTAGCCAGTATGAGTATGCAGCCATGGAAATGGATCATCATAGCATTCATGGCAACAGGATCTGCAGTGTCTGTTTGTCAGCTGTGAAGAGACCAAGCAGAGGTTTGTGGTAAAGATGTAAAGATGGTGAAGTTTCATCCATATAAGAAGTCATGGGACTTCTTAATGCCAGTCACCATGATGAGGGCTTCCTTGTCTATCTGGGCATATTTCCCTTCAGCCGATGATAACGTTCTAGAATAGTATGCGACAGGGGCCTTTCTGCCATCTGGCATCCTGTGGCTTAGTACTGCCCCAATGCTGTATGGTGAAGCATCACAGGCTAGAGTTACTACTAGGGTTTCATTGAAATGAGCTAGGACAGAGTCCAAGGATAGCAATGATTTTACTGCCTTGAATGCTTTGTCTTGAGTGCTCAACCAGACCCAGGATGCTTGTTTGTCCAATAGGTGATGTAGCAGTTCTGTCAGGGCAGCCTTATGCAGTAAGAAGGAGTGGTAATGAGCAGGCCCAGGAATGTTTGAAGCTCCCCCTTGGATTTTGATGTGGGGGCTTGCTGAATTGCCTTTAGCTTTGCTTCAGATGGGTGGCTTCTGGCAGCATCGATGCAGAAATCCAGGAATTCTGTGGTTTCCATGCCAATCTGGCACTTTTCCTTCTTGTGTTTTAGGCCTGCCTCACAGAAACATTGGAGTATTATGCAGAGACATTCCGCCAGGACTGCCACTGATTCCCCCATGATCAGGACATCATCAAAGTGTCAGGCTTCCAACAGCCAATCCAATTAAATCATGAGTAATGAGCCAGTCTTCAAAAACTCCCAAACGTTTAATTGGAAACATGTCGGTAGGTCCTGTTTTTAGCCAAATCTGACACACCTAATTTACAATCCCCTATGACCCTGTTTTCCCCCACACCCCTAGATGTATATTCTCCAATGAAATACATTCATGTCTGGATATCATCAATCACTTTCTCCTATTGTCGCACACAACTGCCTAGTTCCTCCCTCTCCTCCTTATCTTGCAGTTATTTCTGGAATGTATTTCTGAGTTCCTTGATCTAGAGGCCCCATCAGGGCTATCCCTCTCCCTCTTTTTATGACAAATTGTAAATGAGGATGGGATTATTTTTTACAATTTGACACAAAGTATGAGCAGATACTGGGAATGTTCTTTAGTGTTTCTTCCATAATACTTTGGAACAACCCTGGTGCTATGCTTATCCCAAACTGCAAGTGGTGCACTTAGAATGCACCTCTGTGGGTGATCATTTTTTGTGCTTCTGCAGTAGCATTGGCTACCGGTAGCTTCTGGTAGACCTAGGTAAGGTCTAGCTTAGCAAAGATTCGGCCTCCCTGGAGCAAGGCGAGGATGTGTCTTACCACTGGTACAGGGTAAGCATGCTGCTGTAATGCCTTGTTTATGGTGCATTTGTCATCTGTGCAGATGCAAATGTCCCCATTAGGATTAACTGGGGTCATTATGGGAGTCTTCCACTGGCTACAGTCCACAGGTTGGAGCACTCCCTACTGTACCAGCTTGTCTAGTTCTGCATCAATTTTAGGCTTCAATGCATAGGGAACCTTGAATGGTTTTAATCAGATTGAAGTTACTGCTGGATCAAAGTTGAGTGAAATGGGTGCCCCTTTGTATTGTCCCAGCTCAGTGCTGAATATGTCAGCATATTGTTGGCATACCATTGCTAGATCTATTATTTGGGTTCAATGGATGCTTGTCACCCTGATGTCTACGGCCTCAAACCAATCCAGACCTATGAGGCTGATGTGTGGCCCCTCTATGACCACTACACTGAGGGGACCCTCAAACTCTGAATTGTACTTGCCCATCCAGCTCTAGCTCTCTTATTTCAGTTTTAGTATTTTTAATAATATTTTAAATTTTTGTTATTTTAATTTGTAACTATTTTTTACTTATTTTATAACCTGTAAGCTGCCAGCATCACCTTGTAGGGAGATGGCAGCAAAATAAAGAAAGAAACAAACAAACAAACAAATGTTGAAAATATATGAAAATGTTAAATGTTGATTAATAATGCAAGTACAACAAAAGGAAAGTTAAAAACTAACATTTTAGTATTTGTTTCTCTTTTCTTCCTCCCTCCATCTCTCCCTTCCTTTCTCCCTTCCTTCCTTTCTTTCTCCCTCCCTTTTCTTCAATATAGAATAGAAATTACAAAGTAGCTGGCATGAATTTCTGTGATATTTTTTTTGCAGCATACTTACTTACGTGATAATCCCACTATATCTGTTATTTTGCACAACTTTCCTTTAGCATGACTTTTGCTTATGTAGTTTTATTAGACACAATTTATGCATCTTCTCCTATGTATACTTTATTTGCATAAATGCAACTTAGCCCTAATATTTGCTTTGCATCTTTCCTAGATGTATACTAATTTTGATACAATGTTTATTTTTATAAATTATTCAAGCTAATAATAAAAAAAATACTAAGATATATTAATTGCTTCCATCTATGGAATAGCAGAATCTAACTTCAGTAAATCACATTTGAAGAGAAAAGCCAATAATTAATTTATTTTACCCTAATAGAGTAACTTCTTTTTTTAAAGTTTTTTATTTTTTTAATAAACCTTTATTAAAGTTAACACATTAAAATACAATAAAATCAAAAATAAACAACATGTACAATTCGCAATCTTCCTTGACAGTACCAGCATATCTCAATATTTACAAATACATTTATCATGTTTTCCAAATTCTTTATCATTCTGATTACCTTTACTTAATTTCCTAGCTCTTCCTATTTCTATCTATCTATTTCTGGAATATATTTTAGGGTATATGTTTCTTGTTTCTATTATTTATCCAATGATACCACCTTTCCCAAACTATATAGTTCTCTGAGTCTTCCTTATTTCTCAATTCCCTCATTAGTTTGTCCATTTCGGCACAAGCCAAGACCTTTTGGATTATCATACAGTCCGTTGGTATAATATCTGTCTTCCAGTGTTGTGCCAGTATTTTTCTCTCTGCCATAATGATATGTAAGATTAAATAATTTATCTCTTTAGAATACTTTCTCTGAATGATCCCCAAAAGGAACAGCTCTGCCTTAAAGTTAATTTGCATACTTGTAATTTCTTGTATCCATTTTTGTTTTTTGTATCCAGAATTTTTGGATTTTTGGGCATGACCACCAAATATGGAAGAAGGTACCTTTAGCCGAATTACATTTCCAATATTTTGGGCTTAGATTTGGATACATTTTAGCCAGTCTCGTAGGGGATAGATACCAACGGTGTAACATCTTATATTGGTTTTCTTTATAAGCTATTGATTTTGTAATTGAATAATTTCTTTTCCAAATTCTTTCCCAATCCTCTAATTGAATACTATGACCAATATTTTTTGCCCAAGCTATCATTGGGCCTTTTACAATTTTTTCTATCATGTCAAAATCTAACAAATAATTATATATTTTCGATACTAATTTCCCTTTTGGTCCTACCAGTAGCTTATCTAATAAATTTAATTTTGTATCAATTCCAAATTCCTCTCTATCTTTTTTATACCTTGACTGCACCTGCAGATATGGCCACCACTCTATATTTATCCCCTGCTCTTTTAACTCCTGATTGGTCTTTAAGTTTCCCGGAGCATCTAATATTTCATGGTATTTAGCCATTTTGCCTATATCCAGCGTGTTGGGGGGGGGGGAGATCATTGCCTCCATGGTGGACAACCAACCCGGTATTTTCATATAATGTTTATTTTTTATTCCTATTTATTCTTATTTATTCCTATTCCTATTTATTTTATTCCTACTTCTATTTGGTTTTAATACATTGAAGGAAAACGGGTGAACCAATGCTCCTTTTAAACCTGTGACTGAAAGAAGAATGGAGATCTGGAAATTACTGTAGCTTTTTTGACTAAAACTTCCATTTGGTTTTAATACTTTGAAGGAAAACGGATGGACCAATGCTTCTTTGACACCTGTGATTGAAAGAAGAATGGAGATCTGGAAATTAATATCTTCCCTCTGTTTCTAGGAGTGAACGGATGGCAAATAGGACCACCATCACGGAATTCATACTGTTGGGGCTGACCGATGACCCTCGAGTTGAAGTTGGCCTTTTTCTCCTCCTGCTTGGGATTTATCTTTTGACATTAATAGGGAACATGTTGATTATTATTATCATACTGCTGAACGCCCAACTCAACACCCCAATGTACTTCTTCCTCCAACACATGGCATGGGCAGACATAGGCTCACCAACTACCGTAATTCCCAAAGCGCTGCTCAACATAGCCAGTGGAAGCAAGAGCATCTCTGTAGCTGGTTGCCTCATACAATTATTTCTCAATTTTGCCTTTGGCACCACTGAGTTCCTTCTAGTGGCCGCAATGTCTGTGGATCGATACATAGCCATCTGTAACCCTCTTCACTACCCAACTCTCACGAATACCTAAATTTGCTCCTTGTTGGTCATTTCTTGTTTGGTTGGGGGAATATCACTCATTCTCGTCCCCTCCATTCCTTTATTTCTGATGCCGTTTTGTGGCCCTAACGTCATGAATCATTTCTTTTGTGACAATGGACCCTTAATGAAACTAGCCTGTGTCGACAGCTGCTTCCTAGAAATGGTTTATTTTGTGGTCGCCGTATTCTCTCTGCTGGGGACCTTTAGCGTCAACATCGTCTTGTACGTCAAAATCATTTCCACCATTCTGCGCATCCCGTCAGCGACAGGGAGGAAGAAGGCCTTCTCCACGTGTGCTTCTCATATGACCCTGGTCACCATTGCTTACGGTACTTGTGTTTTCCTGTACATGAAGCCAAAGGATTCCAACGAATTCATCTCCAACAAAATGATGGCTCTTCTGAGTACGGCTGTGATTCCATTTCTGGTCCCTATCATATACTGTTTGAGGAACAAACAGGTGCAGGATGCTTTGAGGGCTGAACTCAAACAATGGGTTCGGTTTTGCAAGAAATTGAGATGACTGGCTATTGATTTATGTCAGAGAGTTTGCAGCATGACTACTATTAGAAGACAACTCAGAGGCAAAACACAGTGCACAGAGACTTAGACATTTAACAGTGGTTTATATACAAGGCATGTACAGATAGGCAAATACCTGAGAAGCAATCAATCTTCTTTCTAACTCTACATGGAGAACTTAGCAATGGATACCGGACACAAGGAGAGAGATTACATTCTCTCCTGGCTGCCTTATATAAACACCTCTTAAAGTGGTAAAAACCTCTGTGGACCCCTTTGTAGTCTACAATTGGCAACACTAATGCTGATTCATCTTCTTTGCATCAGCTTTACAGCTGGTCAGCTCCTAAATCTTAATACCTTAACACATTCGTTTAGCGGCTGTTCACGCCCACGTCAAAAACTGAATAGTGTTTTACGTAGGATCATTCAACGATCAGTTCTTAATCAGCATGAAGAGTTTATTCTCCTTAAAACAGGTTGGTGCAACTCAACAGTGCAAACTGTTAGGTTTATTTTTCACGAAGAGTTGAACCCAACAGGAATAAATCTTTTCTTTTAGAGGGGTATTCCCCCCTCCCCCCGAATAAATAAGTGTGCAGTTCAAAATTAAGTGCTGGCAATAACACGATTTATTTTAGCTACAAATTTGCCTCTGAGATGATGATATTGGCTTATCTCAAAGGGCTATTTTGGGAATGACTTCAAATATGAGAAGCTACTGAAATATCTCAGCTACACAAAGGCCACAAGGCATTATCTAAGAAGTCCAAGGAAAGCTGCGGGCAAATTTTGGTTGTGGTTGATAGGGAACACAGCTGGGTTTTTTTTCCCCCTGCCGGCCAGCTGTTTAGCCAGCTGCCCAGCAGAAAACAGGACGTGGGTTTCCTGCTGCTGTGGGAAGTGAGACTCTATAATCCTGAAGGATTTCAGGAAGGAAAGCCTTTCAGCCCCTTCCCAGCAACTCTGCAAAAATATTTCTGGTTTCTTAACCGTTCCAGTTTCCTGCAACCCAGGTTATAGGAAAAAGGAAGAACCAGCTTGTTTGTTGTGGCCTGTTGG
>JAOYMU010000077.1:55776213-55786278 GCA_025802295.1 Psammodynastes pulverulentus
AATGACTTACCGTAAAACCTCGGCGAAAGGGTTGAAAAATAGAGCGCCATGGCGTTCAAATAGAGGTTTTACGGTAACTCAAGGCGACAAACATGTCCAACACATCTTCCTCCTTCCATTTTGCAACACTAATCCCAGGAGGTGACTTGGGCTGAAAGAGAGTAACTGGCCCAAGTTCACTTAGCTGGTTTTCATAGTTAAGGCAGGACTTGAACTCACACTCTCTTGCTTTCTAGCCTGGTGCCTTAATCACTGAACCAAACTGGCTCCTAATTATACAGTCATAATTGCATAATGAATACACCAGATAGAGATCATTTTTCCTAGAACCCTTTATGAAGGAATAGCAACATCTTGAAGGCAATTTTCAGCAGCTGTAACAAAATTACCAAAAGTCAGCTTATGGTAATTGATGTTCAACAGCAAACATTCAGATGCCTGAGCTAGAGTAAACATGCTAAATTCCATATTGCTGCTATTTCTAAATTCTTATTTAGTCAATTTTAGTATGTAATAGTGTAGTAAAAGGAGAATTATTGTTGTGGTAATGTGGCCAACTTTTCCTTTCAATGGTTTAGTCTAATAAGTAGTCCTTGACCTAGGACCACAATTAGGCCCAAAATTTCTGTTTCTAAGTGAAATATTTGTTAAGTGAATGTTGCACCATTTTACGACCTTTCAAGCCACAGTTGTTAAGTGAATCACTGATGTTAAATTAGTATCCTGGTTGTTAAGTGAAACTGGCTTCTCCATTGACTTTGCTTATCAGAGGATTGCAAAAGGTGATCATGTGATCCTGGGACACAGCAAAGGTCATAAATATGAACCAGTTGCCAAACATCTGAATTTTTATCACATGACCATAAGGATGCTGCAAAGGTTGTAACTGTGAAAATTGGCCATAAGCAGGGCTTTTCTTCGGCGCCGAAAGGTGCCGGAACGCTCCCCCCCTCGCGCGCTAAAAAAACCCGGAAGTGATAGCGCGCGATTGGTTGAGACGGAGCACGTGACGACAGCTCCGAAAAGGTGCCGGAACGCCGTTCCGCTGAGCTCCGGCTCAAAAAAAGCCCTGGCCATAAGTCACCTTTTTCACTGCCATTGTAACTTTGAACAGTCACTAAATGAACTGTTGTAAATCTAGGACAACCTGTACATATTTAGTTTTGGGACAAGCAAGTATCCAAGTTATGTAGTTAGATCCAACACATCTGTACCACAAAAATTTACAGATAGAATTAGCGTGATCAGTTTTTCCATTATTCACCATACATGATATTTCCATAGGACTTCTAGCTCTGAGGGAAAAATTGTCCACAAATACTATTACAAGTTGACTGTTGCATTACTAAGTTATTAAAAAGCATTTTGATGAACATCAAGATCTAATAGAATGTTACACATGGCATTGAAAAATCTAAAATGTACTGTTATATCTTGAAGTTCACTGAGTAACTTTGGGTTTAGGACAAAAAACAACCATAGCTGCTGGTACCATATTTGAAAGTAACGCTGGGTCAAGAGGTTCTAATGATGTCTCTGAAGGATGGCATCGTTTCTGATGCGCTTGAGCTGCTATGTTTTGCCATTGCTGATGCTGGAAGATACAGAGAATTATCATCCACTGATATTCTTGCTTACTCATTCCTCCTTTTACAATATGATGTGGTACAACCTACCTATGTGATCAGTTAAGACACACACATGTCTTCTGCACATACTTGTTTACTTGTCTTTAGAAATTCCAACTGCTTCTGGCATAGTTATAATAACATATTTAGGTGACTAATTTTGCTTTGTTCTGTTCAAGTAGGGACAGAGAATAGTAGATTGAAACAAATTGCTCCATTTCTATAAAGCTGTGAATAGGAACTAACCCAGCTCTGATGAGTTTTCTATCATTCTGATGGCTTTTCTATCCCTCATTTTAATCCTGAATATCAGAAAATATAGTTATAATTTTATAGCTAAATTAGACATGTATGTACCTGCTTCACATACTTGAAAGCTCTATGCTTTCTATGTCCCAAGCATTATTAAATTGGACTGATTCACATTAATCCATTTTATGCATATTTTTCAAAATTTACACAAATTTTACAGAGGAAGATTTTTATTTGCGATTGCAAAATATGCTTGGTAACATTTATATATCACCTATGAAAACTGGTAAAAGCTAGGAATCATAGTGATGCCTATTAGCACATATCTACAGAAGGCACATGGCTGGAGTACTGACTTCAATGGAACAAGAACAAAAAAAAATGGAGCCAAACAATGACTTAAGATACATGTCCATAGTACTGTGGGAGTTATTGAAGTTAGGGCAATAAATGCGTTCTGCAAATTATGTCTTTAAAAAAAGTATGGACTATCCCAGCCTCATCCTAATGGTCAGTCATATGATTTTTCTTCCTCTACTTTTTACTTTTTATTATAAACAGTTTTATGGCACAAATATTGCTGGGAAACTAGTTCTGTATTAGAGATTAGGAGGATACAATTAGAAAAAATGAAATTACCTAGAATTAAATCTCTCAAGCTGATAAATAGAAAATTAATGTAACGGGGCAACTGGAGCAAATACAACAGAGCAGTACACATTATAGTTCTGGTTAAAGTATAGTAATTACTCCTAAACTTCTATCTGTGCTTGTAACTTCGTGTGTGTACATTTCGTGAATATTTTGATTTTGGGCAGTGGGAGGGGAAGGATTTCTAAATGATCGTTCTTTTATACCATCACAAACCTCTGGGTTTCTTAAGGGAAGGAATGCCTTTTAAATCAGTGATAACACCTCTACCTCCTCTTTGAAGAAAAGGAAAAGAGAAAAAAATAGGCCATTAAGCCTAAAAAGAAAAAAAAATGCATTAAGAGTGATAATCACATAGACAATGGTTTGTTTCTCTGTAAAACTTGGTAAGATCAGGAATCAGAGGTATATTTATAAGTGATGATTTTATGTAAACAATCACTTCTTTAAAATGATTATGGAAATGGGGAAGAAATGCACTGTACTATATTAACATTGTGTCCTAACTTGGCAAAGTCATGATGTTCTGGCAAATGGGCTTTTAGGCCATTGATCTTTTAATATCAAGTGGTATGCGTGTATCATGAATGTCTGATGCTAAATCTGAGAACCCACTTTGCTTTCACCTTCTGAGAAGATCAGTACAGTCAGAAACTATCTGTTCATTTGAAAGTTCAAGATTAACATGCTATTATGTTATTTATTGTCAAAAACAAAGTGAAAGACAGAATGAGAGGACTTTGGACAGCTGAATGAAGAAGAACACTAGGTGACAATGGGTAGATTACTACAAAAATAACCCAGACCTGCGGGAGCACTAAATAAGATCATCCCTACACACCTAACCTTTCACAAATTGCAGATAGAATATGATCATATATTGGGATTTATTTTATTAGTTTTGTAAATAGCATATCTAATATTCCTTCTTGATCTTCTTTTCTCCTCAACAAAAACCCTTTGAGGTGGGTTGGGCTGAGAGGGAGTGATTGGTGCAAGATCATCCAGCCATCTTTCATGCCTAAGGTGGGAGTAGAACTCCTAGTCTCTTCTGTTTCTAGACTGCAGTTTTAATCAGTAGACCAAACTGGAGTTTCATTTATTAAGAAATGAAAGAAAAGTTTTAAATGTTGAGTTTCTTCAAGTATAAAACTTAGTGAAAAATGGTCAACTCCTGTTTATGCAAAAAAAAATCCTTCCAGGAAAGGTGATAATGCATGCTAAACCATTTCACTTCATTCAAAAGTACACTGAAACTTTACTAGTTTTTTTGGTAATGAAAATAATCAGGACAAAGTGTTGGTAGAGAAGGAAGACTGCAAATATGCTGGCTTCTGTTTTATTGCTAAATGTATAGATATTTTTATGGAAATGTTTATAAGTGTCCTTTGCATTGTCCTGTTCTAGTTTATTATTTTGCACAGTGGCTAATCATAGTTATTTAGAAGTACAAAATAGCTGCAGTTGTAGATCAGACCATAAATTCTAGGCTACAAGGGAAATATTTCTTATGAGAAGACAGGCTTGTTCATCCATCAGCAATTTGCATGTTCTGATTTTCTTTAATCTCAGCCTTTCCCTTTTTAAGTTAATGCCTGCCTCTCAAACTCAGACTACTTTTCTGAGGAATCTAGAAAGCCCTATGTTTAGTGCAGAGGTAATGTCACAATCCAGGATTCAGGTGTAGTAGATTTATTATAGAACCCTTCTCAGGCATTCATACTACACATATGCACCATAAAAGTGGGTTCCTTTCCATAATGAACTGGGATTTTGTGAGGCTAAGGTGCTTTTAATCCTTGCTTAGCAATGCTAAATATTTATATTAAAATGTTTACTTGAAATAAGTATTTTTCTCAGTGAGTTTTCAGGCAGCAAAACCTTTCCATTTCAATAGTCTTTTCCCCTGCCCTCTTTTAGCCTTTCAATTTTCTCTTTTGTCCAGTATTTACAGAACAATGGTGGGATTTTTAGAATTCTTGTCATCTGCTAGCTATAATATGGACTGTATATTAATAAGATGATAATATGTTGAAGTAGATTTGGATCAGTTGTGCCTGGAGTCTCTTAACTCTGATGAACATAGAATGATTGGCACATTTAACACATTAGCTTACTTTTCCAGAAATGTTTGAGATTCAGTTGTTTTTTCAATGCTACTGCCATGAAGAACTGATACAGAATTAGGAAATATTAACTTAAGATGCAATAGATTTTTGTTTAAAAATCCCACATTTTCAGCATTCTCCAATAAAAGTTCTAATAGGTTTATTTCTTTTCTTTAAGGGAATTAATTCACATTGTGCAAAACTTATGCCCTTTTTATCTATCAGAAAGGTTCTCTACCAGAAATGGGAACAGAATGCGGCCTCTTCATACAACTAGATTTAAGAATATTAGATACCTTGGATTCCTTTAGTTCTAGGCATGTCTTCCTATCAAATGTTTGTGCCGTTATGTTATAATAATCATGCCTACTTCAGTACACAAGAATGATAAAAAATATCTCTTTTAGGGAATGGTTTGTAAATTTCTAAAGAGTGTAACTCTTGTAAGGCCTTATCTGATATATGTAAAAGTACATTAAAGGAGCCTTGTCAGATTTGAACATATCCTGTGGTGTTTTATCTTTTCTTAAAAATTTTCTTAAAATTGCTTGTCATATTTTTAATTTTCAATAAAAAAGTATAATACAGGAAAAACAAAAGTTAAAGAATTAAGGAAAGAAAGGGAGAAGCGCTAAAAGAAAAAAGTTGTAACTTTCAACATTTTTCAGTCCCATAAAATACCCCCCCCCCAAATCCCAAATACAACCTCAGAAAAATACCCTTCAACCTTTACACTTCACAATATTTCAAACTATTTCTAAAATAACAAAATCATTCTGTCAAACCTAGAATCAGTTTCATTTTTTCAGTATGTTCAAAAAAATTCAAAAGCGATTTCCAAATGGAAACAAAACTAGCTAAGTTCTTTTTAATTAGTTTTGCGATCTCTACTTTCTTGTCGCTTTAAAACAAATCTTCTTGGGGTAACAACCAAAGAAGTATCTTAGAAGAAAGCCTTGTTTTGTATTTAACCCACTCTTAGGATGGCACACCTAACAAAAAACAAAACAAAAAAATTAAAAATCCATTCAATCTAGAAGTATCCGAAGCACAGTGAGGTGCTCATTTCTACCTGTGACAATATGTGTATCCTACAAAAGAGATTTTAAGATCCACAGATTACTATCATTTTAGTAAACATTGAGCATCCGTCTGCATGTAATTAATATAATAATAATAAATAATAACTGTGATGTCCTGTTTATACAGGATATCCACAGAGAAGACCTAAAATATAGAGCATTGTGGCTAGTAGCAGAGAGGCCTGACTGACAGTATGGCAGCATGGTCTTTGTGAAACCTGGTATCCAGGTTTGGTCCACAAGGTCAGAAATAAATAATATAGAAGTAATAATTGTAGAGGCTAGCAATTGTATGGCCACTTCAGTATATAAGCCACCACTAATTGAGATCAAGGGTGATGAATTTAATACATTTAATAAGGATGAAATAAATTTTATTGTTGTAGACTTTAATAATTGCAGAAATATATAGGGATATTACGATGATGACAGAAATAGGGAGGCTACTATAAAACAGTTGGATTTTAATAACCTGTCTATTTTACATGCCAAAAAATTACTAGCTTCATTTAACAATGGAAAGTGGTCCAGGGGATATAACCCAGACTTGATATCTGTAGGCAATTATATAATCCAGCAATGTCTTAAAGTAATTTGAATGAATGCAGTGAATGCAGGCCAGCAGTTAATTATTTCTATAACTAAGGCTAAGAGAAGCTAAGAGAGAAAGCTGGATTAAAACAACAGAGGAACTGGACATGAACACAAATAGTCACTCACTCTAGAGTCCACTCCAACTCACTGTAGAGATTATGCCAACATAACTGCAGGCCAGTCAGCTTCTTAAGTAGGGCAACCCAGATCAAAGGCCACCAAAACAAGATTAAGATCAACAGAAATAAGCATAAACTGATTAATTTATTGTTCCTCCTTTATTATGGAAGAACTGAGAGAAGTTATAAGGAAGAGTAGGGCACAGAAAGCTGCTGATTTGGATGTCATCTTTATTGAACAGATAAAGCAATTTGGACTGAAAGCTACTAGAAATGTTTAATGAATGCTTGGAACAATGTAAGATTTCTAGTATCTGGCAAAAGGCTATTGTTGTAGCTGTTTTAAAACCAAAAGAGGGCAATAGCCTAAGAATTGCTGTCCAGTTTGTCTCTTGTGCCATAGGTACAAAATCTTTGAAAAAATGATACAAAATCGCATCACTGCAGCTGTAGAACCCCTTCTCATATTGCAGCAGGTTGGATTACAGGTTGAAAAATGTTGCACCACCCAGATTCTGAATTTGACTCAGTATATTGAAGATGAATTCCATAAGGGCAATTAATTCATAGCCACATACAGATAATATCACCAATCTTAGAAAACTGAAGCAGAAATGTTATGATATGAGTAAAGATTTTAAACTTACAAATATCAGATCAGGCTTCAGAAAGGTATGTTTTGTGGAGTTTCAGGGAAGACGAGGTAGATGGATGAACCAAAGGAACAGTTTACCAGCTCTAGCACTCTGGATATTGACCTGGAGTGCAAATCCAAAGGTCTTTAAGACAACAGCTTTGATTCATTCTTATTCAGTAGGCGAAAATGCCTGCCCAGTCTGGTATAAATCAACATACACGCTGGGAAAACAGATGTTGCTCTCAATGAAGCTAACAGAATTATTACCTTAAAACTAATCCTCTAGTAAGATCTACCACCTAACCGGCATTGCCCCACCTGTTGTTCACAGAGAAGTAGCATACAGAGACAAGCTTAATCTAAATCTAGGCAACACCCTCTCTATGGCCTACAACCAGCTCGTCAGAAATTAAAATCCAGAAAAAACTTCCTTAGATCAAAGGAACACTTCAAAAAATGTGAAAGCAGAATGGATTTATGGAAAGCAACAAAGAATTAACACTTGGATGGAAAATGGAGAAGTTGGCATCTGGGTCTGGCAAAAGATAGAAAATATGGAAATCATTGAATAGACTGTGCATGGGCACAACAGATCTAGAGACACTCTGAACAAATGGAGCTATCTGGTATCTTCTGCCCTTTGTGATTGTAGTAACATGCAGACAACAATACATATTTATACCTGTCCCTTGTGTCCTGATCAGTGTACATTTGAAGACTTCATGGCAGCATGATATAATGCAATTAATGTTGCTAGTTTCTAGGCAATATTTATTTAACTTCTACATTTTTTAATATTGTATTTTATATTTTATGTTGTATTATATGCCTATTTTAATTGTGATACTTCCAACATGAATAAACAAACGTAACAAACTTATTCTTAAAATCTTCATTCACTTTGGCTTTATCATACCAAACAAATCTCAAATCATGGTTCTCCAATCTAATAGCCTCTTATTCTTCAAGGTCACTCTTTCCTTCACCAAACCAAAAACAAATGTGAAAATATAAGTTTTTTATCTGGTAACCCAATCTTCTCTCTATAGCATCCTAAAACAATTTATATTTAATTCTTGTTTTTTTACCATATAAACTTAGAAATATTTTTTTGCTATTGCTTAAATGGAACATCTGTGATCAATATGGATAACTGAAATAAGACCATTTTAGATAAAACATACATCTTAATTATGTACATTTTCCCCAACAGATAGCTATATCTTAATATGTCCTTTTTAATGTCATTTCAAACAGTCACATAATTGTCGTGAAATAGCTTAGAATTTGTATTAATGTACCTCCAAGATATTTAATCTTTTTCTCAACTTTAAAATCTTTCTAATTTATGTTCTTAATTTTTGTTTGTTCTTTATCTTAAAACCAGCCAGTGCATCAAAATTATTCAGTTTCTTCACTAAATATTCCAGTTCATTTTTGGACCTTGTAAAATCAAAATTAGGTTATCAGCTATTCATTAAATTCTGAAAATCTGAGGTGTTCAGATCAGTAAAAGTTATTTTCACATCAGTAAGGATTAATGCCTTGGTTGCTGACGCAGGGTGGTATGAAAAGGTTTCTTATGCTGAATATTTTTCTGTATCTTTCAGTTCCTCAGATGAATTAGTAGACTGTGTTTTTATTCATTGCCCCTCTCCATCTCAATTGGCATCTTTAGTCAGTGTGGTCTGCTCCAAAACGAAAGTTAAATTAAAGGAGAATACAGGTCTGCCTTACTCCTCTTTTGATAGGATTACACTAATCAAGTTGTGCTAAGTTGGATATTTTGCTGCTTGAACAGCGATAACTTTTTTTTTCAGCAACAAGACTGTAAGTAGGACATCAGGCCCTCTGCTTCTGAAATCACTTGAGAAATGAATTATTTATGCAAGGCTTTTACTATGTGCCCCGCTGTAGTAAACCTATGGCTCTTCTTTTTTATTTTTGCAATATTTAAGAATGTCAACAGTATACTTGTTGTGGTTTTGATTGTACTGCAGATTTCCTTGTTAGTGCTTAATTTCATTAGCTGCTGCTCATAAAGATTAAAAAAATAAATGTTACTAGGTTAAAAAAAAACCAATTCTCTATGAGTCTTTTTTACTTACTATTCATAAGTCCCAATGAAAAAAAATCTGTTTTCAACTGAATGTTAATCTTTAAAATTCTTTTATCATTATATATATTTGGATTCACAATTTTCTAGCTCTTTTACAGGTCCACCATATGGGATAAAAATGACGCTTCATTTTTTCCACTTTTCCAATGTAGTCAACAAAGGTGCTTTTTCAAGCGGCAACTGGACTTTCTTGTTTTTCTTTGAAGACATTTCACTACTCATCCAAGAAGCTTCTTCAGCTCTGACTGGATGGTGGGGAATAGAAGGATTTATATTTCTTGCAGACAGCTGATCATTTGCATTCTTTTAGAGTAGGGGTATCAAACTCACGTCATGGCGGTGTCACGTATCAGGACTTTTTCCCCCTTTGCTAAACCGGGCGTGGTCAGCATGTGACACATCTGGCCCACAGGCTGGGAGTTTGACAGCCCTGTTTTAGAGAGTCCTTGATGCAACTTAGAGATTTATCTATGTCCTCAGGATCACCTGAGTAGGACAAATGGGTGTGGGACCTTTTTGGAACTGCTGAAAGTGGAATAGGACTTTTCGGCTCATACCCTTGGCCGCACCTGTTTCTCCTCCAGGGGTTCACCTCTGTGTTATTATCCACCAGCTTTTCTCCTCAGCTGGCCCTCCCCCATCCTTTTGCCCTGGCACATGGGCCACATCCCCTCCATCCCAGTCCCTTCACCACGGCCCATTCGTCGAAGCATAGTTCACATCAGATGTTTGAGTACCTGAGACAGTTCGCAACCAACCAATCGGCTGACTGCCAATGCTATCATTGAAGCCACAGCGCGATCAGTGCAGGGGCTGGGGGGCTTTGGGAGTGGTGCTGCCTTAGGGGAGGTGCTGCGCTTGTTAAGAGAAGGGGA
>JAOYMU010000077.1:55803012-55816517 GCA_025802295.1 Psammodynastes pulverulentus
ATTCAGCAGGTTCTGACCAGTTCTGGAGAACCGGTAGCAGAAATTTTGAGTAGTTTGGAGAACCAGTGGTAACCTTCACCCAGGACTCAGGAGGGAATGGAGATTTTACAGTATCCTTTCCCTGCCACACCCACCAAGCCATGTCCACCAAGCCACACCACGCCCATCAAGCCACGTCCACAGAACCGGTGGTAAAAAAAAATTGAATCCCATCACTGCTGCATGGGCTATATTTGGCCTGCGGCCCACGTGTTTGATACCTCTGGTCTATATAGATGTTTAGAAAAGAGGTGCACAATACTCTGGTGAGTATCCCATTAGTGAGCTTTGTGGCAGATTTAAAGGGCCTCTTGTCTGTAAGGTAGGAGGAAAGTGAGCATAGTTAGGGAAAAATGTATTCAGCATTGTAAACATTTTTCTCTCCTATCCCATCCACTACTTTGTAATAAAGACAAATATTTTCTTCTATAAGGCCTAGTACTTTTAATGTTAACAATGCATTACCATTCCAGTTGCTTTCAAGAAGCAGGGAGGAAATTTTCCCACCATGGGTTTTTGTTGTAGCTAGGAATAGAGTACTAATAATCAAAAATTGTACTGAGACAGAGGTTTATTGATACAGATAGATCATAAAAACATTTCACATATATAATATAATAACTAGGAATGAAATTAGTAGTCCTAAAATGATGTAATAAGGACCATCTTATTCAACTGAAATATTAGAGTATTTACTTTTTGCATATTTAACATTCTTCTCTCAATGATTCTAGATGAATAATTAAAGAAATGAAATAGAAGTGTGTGTGTGTCATGAGTCATTTTATTTTATAAAGATATTTGTTTATTTGTTTATTTATGAAAATTTATATGTCTGCCCAACTCACTCTCAGTTGCTCCTTTATATTTTATACCCATAGTCACACACATATGTTATAAATATCCTTATAAAACCAGAGATGGTATTCAGCCAGTTCTGACAGGTTCTGGAGAATCCGTAGCGGAAATTTTGAGTAGCTCAGAGAACCGGTAAATACCACTTCCGATTGGCCCTGAACCATACCACGCCCACCAAGCCACAACCACAGAACCGGTAGTAAAAAAATTTGAATACCACCACTGTAATAAACCCACATTAATTTCTATAAAGGTGTCCATATTTATGTCAGTTATTTACTAAGGATTGTGAACCAAATATTATACAACCAGTTGTTAAATTGTCTGTGGAGATTCTCAGTCATTCAAGTCATGATTGTCCCAAAGGTGATTTTTCAAGAGGCAACTGGACTTTCTGTTTTTTCTTTGAAGACATTTTGCATCTTGTCCAAAAGTTTCTTCAGAGCTGCCTCTTGAAAAAGCACCTTTGGGACAGTGGCTAAATTCTGCTAGATAAGTTGATTTATACGATCTGAAGAGAAACCAGAGTATGATAAGTTGATAGTGTACAAAAGATAAGACAAAAAGAAGAGGAATTGGATACTCTTGGAATAGATGGGACAACATTTTAGCATATCTGTGCCTTAGCATTTCATAATTTTTAAATTTAGCTTTTTGGCATTCTAGTATTTACATTCAAATTTTATTCCAGTTCACTTTATCTTAATTTCTGAATAATTTGATTACTGTTTCTAATAAAAGTTTTAACTTTCATTATCAGACCATAAAAAACATTGATCAGTGACCACAATAAGGACTTGATGTGATTTGATTTGACAATTGAAGGGTTCCTTTCTTCTAGCCAAAGACTATAATTTCTCAGTCAAATGCTGTGAAATTACAGAAACCTGCTTTTTTCATATAGTTAGATACAATTAAATTTGATTTAAATTAAACATTTAAATTAAGTTTCCCTGACATACTTTTTCTTTTAAAAAAAATCCTTGTCTCTTTTTCTTTTATGTAGTTCCCTCAAATACATTTTTGAAAATTGAATGATTGCCAAAATATATTTTTCTGAATGCAGTTAATGAATGGCTTCCCTTGGGGGTCGGAAAAATGTGATTCTAGGGCTGCCCGCTTAGAGTTTTCATCATCAGAAATGCAGGAGTGTGTAGAAGCTGCTTAGAAAGTTCTACTTTGCTAATGTTTAGTTTACCCCCACTTTACTCCTACACAGAACCCATTCTCACATCTGTCTAACTAGCATGAAGTTAGTATATTGATTGCTTTGTTAGCACATATACAGGTATGTGACCACAACTGAGTCCAAAATTTATGTTGCTAAGTGAGAAATTTGTTTAGTGAATTTTATGACTTTTCTCACCGCATTTGTTAAGTGAATCACTGCAATTCTTCAATTAGTAACATGGTTGTTAAGTGAATCTGGTTTCTCGATTGACTTTGCTTGTCAGAAGGTCGCAGGAGGGGCTTACGTGACTGAGAAATCAAGTGAATCATATAATATAATCAGGTGAATGACAAAAGGTACAACAATCAACCTAAGAATTTGCAACAAAGATATTGAAGTGGTATACCGGTAGTTCTTGACTTATGATCATAAAAGAACTGCTCATTACAATTGTAAATCATGACAGTTGTAAACCGTCATCATTTGACCAGACAGATTTTTACTTTTTTTTTCAATGGCTATAAAATGACCACATTACTCATTAAGCAAACACAATGGCCATTAAGTGAACCCATTGTTCACCATGAGGCGTTTTTGCTAAAAACCAGAAGTAAACACTGGTTTTCATCATAAATGTCATAAATCGCAGTCATTTGCCTGCAGAGGGTGGCTGTTGTAAGTATCTTGGCGGGGGATGGTTCGTTGTAACTTTGAATGGTCACTAAATGACTGGTCTAAGTTGAGGGCTTAGCTTCTGTCTTTTAGGATCAACCATCAACAGTAAAGGAACCAGCTGTCAACAAATTCCACAGACTAGCATGGAAGGAGGGAGAACTGGGCAAAGGCGATTGAAAAAAAAATATGACAGTGGAGGAGAAATCCTGATCACCATTCTGTATGCAATGTTCTGTTCTGTTCTGAGGAAACTGCTGCCGCTACTATCAAGGCCAGGGCTAAATAAAGGAACCACAGGCAGCAGCAGCCGCTCCAGCTTGTTGTGAACCAAAAAGGATTGCAACCCACAGAATGTCAGATTTGGCTCCAAACCACCTACATCTTTCCTCCCCCCACCTCTCTTTCCCTTCATTTGAAACAAAAACACAATCCTCCCACTCCTCCCTTTTGAATTAAACAAAAGAAAAAGAAATAAGGGAACAGTACTGTACAACAATGGAGGAAGTTAAGAGAGTGGCATCAAAGCCAATGGAGCTCTGGGAGTTACTTCTTAAATACTGCTTTCAGAAGCTTTTCCACACTGGCAACTTTCTCAGCATACAAGACTATAGTTTGCCACCAATTGCATGGCTTCTCCATCACCAATGTAGTTTTCAAGATATGTCATGAAGATCTAATATGGTGCCTCACCACAATTTCTGCAGGGAACTTTATTATCTGATACCTATATCAGCTTTTATGGGTTCAGCCAACCTCTAGGACTCTGCTCCAAGAGGGCCATTGAAAGGCTTTTCTGGATCCTTCCAAGTCCATGATTTTTCTGAGTGGGTCCAGAATCTGTTCCAGGATTGCAGGAAGATAGAAGATTGAGCCACATTATCATTACTTCTAGCTCCTATGCTCTGAGAGAAGGCTTCAGCCAGAGGTTTCCTCAAGATTTTGACCTCGTCCTGATCTACAATAGGCTTGGGAACTCTATCTACTTTGTGTCAAGGTGTATTAATGGCACTGCTGCATGCCTAGACTTTACCCTCTGGGCATCCTTATGGCTAACATGCAGTCCCAAATGGGGAGACAGGAAACCCCTGGGGCATTACAATGACATATGGAGGGTTATGGGAAGAAAGTACAGCCTCTGCTTAAGGACAGATATCTCCTCATTGTCTGCTCAAGCCTCTCCCCCATCTCATTGTTACCTATCCCTTCTTGCCTTTTTATGGGATAAAAGCTCCTCTCCAACCTGACCTCGGCTTGAACTGGGTATCATAACAGCAACTGCGGATAGGAGGGTTCTCAATGTTGTGAGACCAAGAAGCAAAATAGAAAGGCAATGGAGACAGGGCCACAGAGTAGAAAGGAAAATTGCCCTGGAGGCAGGAAGTAGCCACATTATATCAGCCTATACTGTATGCAGAAATGCAGGAGAAACCCACAATCGGGAAGTTCTGGTCACAAAACACATATTGACTCTCTAGAAATTTGAAGTGGCAATACTTAGCTGCTCAATCCTCTAAGATGTGGGAGGAGGCAGGCACATCTGGATCAAGTTTAATTCCATCTGAACCCTGGAAAAGTCCTGCCTTGCTCTGCCCTGAAATGGACCAGCACTGGACCAGCAAGAACCAACTGTTTGCACTTTTCTGCAGGCTAAAGGGAAGGTGGCCTCCAGAGGGGGGCTCCAGCTGAATCACAAATGAAATGATCCATTATTTTCTGTCCTTTTTCTGCTACTTGCATATTGGGAAGCTTAAGCTTCAAGCCTAACATTGTATCAGCATTGTAATTGGCGTTGCAAGTTGCTCAGAGCTGCTTGATAGTGAGATGGGCGGCCCAAAAATATAATAAATAATTAAATCTCATTAAATATTCTGGGGTTATTTGTAACCGCAAATCTGATTTAGAACTAAGATGTGGCTTAATTTTGGGAAGTATATGTATCAATTATATTAACCAAGTGAGTTTATCTTGGATTCACTTTTTGTTAATTAGTAAAAATATAAACAATGATCGAGTTCAGTTTCTATCAATTTTTTCTTCAACTGAGTTAGATTTTAATGTCATAAATTAAAACAGAGGCTTAAATATGAGTTTAAAATAAAGACTATTGAAAACTGTTTCTTCGAATTTCTCTACATAGTATACCCAAAGTGATAGGATCTTAAGTTTTTTCTTCTACCAACCCCTTTTTAATGGCCTTTGACTTTTGCAAGCATCAGAGTCTTCTCTTATGGTACCTTCTAATTATGTATACAGACTATTTAAGCTTTATTACTGCTTCCAGGGAGTGGGGAGAGGGAGGAAGATATACAATCTGCCAAGGGAGAAGGGGTCAATAAATCCCCCCCTCCCAACCAAAGCTAGAGTTATTGATTGCATGGACAGACACCCTTCCCTACCCATGCTTATTTTTGAATATGGAAAAAAAAGATAAATACTAAAGAGCAGTTTGACTGTGAAAAGTTTTCTTCTGTTAGTAAAAATCATGAAGCATTCCTCTGTTCACTCTTAGAGTATGCAGACTGTCACCATACTTTTATTAGGATTTGTTATGATATTTTATTACTTAGCAGCCAAGATGAATGCTGTGCATATAATCTATTGTGGTTTCACCAAAGCTGTTGACAAGGTTCTAATGATATTCGAATGATAGGGCAAAGGCTACCTGTAAGCTAAATATTTTGTATCAGTCATCTAACAGGGCTGAAAGCAGTGGGGGAAAGACCTAAACCATTTTGCAGAGGCGTGCTTTTACAAATGTTTAGCCAGGACAAAATATCTGCTTAAGTTCTCCTTTTCATAGCATCTTGTCTTTGGAAATCAATAACCATTATTTGCTGTTTGACAAATAGTTTAGCTCTTGTAAATCCACATGAATGCAGATGTGTTATAAATAGACCAATATTTTGTAATTTCATATCCCAAATCTTCTTCCAAGTCATTTAATAACATCAATGGAAACTAACTCTAAAAATATATGCTGATTTCAGCCAAGGGGTGATCTTACTTATCCAAAATCATGCTTCTATTGAACTAAACCCTGTTTCCAACTGAAAGGCGGCATTGAGGACACATGCAAGCTAAATATAGCTTTCAGAATTTAGAATTTAATGCCTTCAAAAGACAGAAGTCCTTGCAGACACATGCTTGTACATTCATATAAGGCAGTGCTTCTCAATTATTTTCTGTCATGCCCCCCTAGGAAGAAGAAAACATTTCGCGCCCACGCGCGACTGTAAATAGTATCATTTGTCTATAATGTATGCAATGCGTGCATGCTCAGTGCAAACAAAACACCTACACCACCGAGCGAATGCTCCCTGCGCAAATTCTGCCAATGAGAGCGCCACTGCCCCTTAACGTAGTAGAGTCGATTGCACTTTATTCTAGAACAGTAAAAAAATCAAAATAGAATATGTTCCCCGACGTCAAACGCGCCCCCCTTGATGGAGCCTCGCGCCCCCCCACTGCTCTATGGGCTTCTTCTTCATCCCACTTCCCTGAGGGCCAGGCATGGTGGCAAACAGGTGATCAGTAGATCTCCGGCATTAGACCAGCCTCTCCTGGGAGGACTTATTTCCCCCAGCAAGTGGTGAGGCCCATGGTCGAAGGACTGGACGCTTGAATAGCTCGATCCCTCCTGGGAGGTATCTGCCATGCCGGTTGGTCTCTCATTTTGTGGCCGAGTGTTAGCTGCTCCAGTTGATCTGCTAGACCCTCAAACGTCTGGCTGCAGATCACTGTCTGGTACTGCCACTCTGAGCTTTTTCCAGGTCGATGGGTCCTGATGTTCTCCACTCTAAGATAATTGCTCGTGACTCCCTCGACGTAGTTAAGGAGCGATCAGTTAGTGGGTCAGGGAGCGTTGCTTGGCCAAACAGGTCTTTCTCCATCAGCTGGATCTCCCCTCCAGTAGCCCAGTCGATTGGGCTTAGGACTGGCTCCCATCTGACGTGCAATGTCCTCTACCACAGCGGTCACTTGCAGGATCTCCCTTGGAATTGGTAGCTTCTGGCAGCCCCCCCCCTGCAAATCTTGCACTTGCGACCAGGCTCCTCAGCTTTCTGTTACTTCTTCGTCTTCCCTGAATCTTCGCTGCTGCCAGAGTGAGTAGATTGGGTAAGCAGCCAGGGCTCGGAAGCCTGGATAGCAATCCCCGTCCGGGGTTCTTTTTAATGCAGTTCCGGAATAATGTCAAATTTCCAAATAATATGTCCCCATAAAGAATAGTCCAACTCAGCCATTATCCAAACAAAGTCTTTTTATTAGGAACATATCAAATTGGTAAGGTTTGGTATAATTCTGCATCTGACCAAATCCCAGAATTACACCCAGTAAAAGCATAAGTTTGAAACTTCTCCCCATAGTCACATTCTCCAATCAAGTCACAGCTCATCTGTCCGATAACTCTAAACTCCACCTACAGGCAGCGGCAGACACACACACTGTTCCCACAGGAAAAGAATTTCACCTATCAAAATATCCCCTTTTATCTATACTCCCTCCTCCTGGTTGCTAGACTATGGCGAGCCTGAATACTCATAGTCCCTTTTACACAACACTAAAGAAGCTAAGAAAGAATAGAAATGACTATAATAAGATATACAAATGTCATCTTCAGGGTTGACAACTGCACTGATACTAAGACATTGATTCACTTAATAATTGTGGATTCATTTAACAACCTTGGTAATTTGCTTAATGACCATCACAAAAAAGGTTCTTTTACAAGTGCCTCCATTATAGTTGTATGTCGAGGATTACCTGTACATTAGTAACATGACTCTTTGTAGTGCTATAACAATACAGTCAAGTCTTGATTTAACAGATCTTCACTTATTAAACTTTAGATTTTGTTTTCTTCTTAATTGTGTTCATCTCTCCTGGATAAAGCCTTTCAGTTCTCATAGCAAGGTTTTCAGAAAACCTTGGTTTGTCATTATCTTTTTCCTAGAGCAGGGGTGTGCAATCTTAAGCACTCAAAGAGCCATTTGGACCTAGAAAATAAAACACTGGGAGCCCCAAAACCTGGGTGGGCATGGCCAACTCGACGTCACTCACTTCCACCCAGTCACACGACACCCCCCCCCCCAGCCATGTCTATACAGGTTTTGGGGCTCCCAGTATTTTTTTTTCTCTGGGAAACTGGTATTTTGGTGTGGGTGTGTCTTTCTCTCTGTCTCTCATTCTCTCTGTCTCTCTCTCAAAAAATTAAAGAGCGCTGGAAGGATCCTGCTGTTAATACATCAGGTGATAGAAGGTGGGCATGCATGCAGCACTGAGTAAAACGATACCACATTCCATCACAGGGCAGGCTGACAGGGTGCCCCAACCTCGCAAGTTGAACCCCAGCATGGTTATAACATTCTTTCACTCTCCCTATGCCCCCCTCCCCCCGGCCCCAAACGTAACAATAAACATTGAGTGGAAGGTATATATTCCAAAGTGTCAACTGAAAAGTGAACGGTTATTTTTTGAAGTCTCCTTTCTCCACCCGGTGGAGATTCTCCCCTTCAGCCCGGTTGGGATTTCTACCACTAATTCTCTCACGCTGCGTTTAATTGCAGAGATGGGAGAGGAGCGCGCACAGCTGAAGGACCCTGTTAGCCTCCTCTCCCCTCAGGGAAGGAAAAAGAAACAGGCAGGTGCTCTCTCTCGCTTCTCTCTCCTTTCCCTAACTGAGACAGTCGGCCGGGGGGGGGGGTCATCTGAATTCCCGCATCTTGCCTGACAGGACAGGTACCGCCCTCCTTCCCCGTCCCCATCAGTGCTCACCTCTCCATGGTCGCCCGTCACCATTCTCTCTCATCTCTCATTTCTCTTTCTCTATCACACGCGTGTATCTGTGTTCCTTCTTGAACCATTTCCAAAACCAGGCGATGGTTCAGGGTTGTTGTTTTATTGCTGATGTTCTTTCTTCTTTGGGTGCTTTTTACCATATGATTTCAATCAAGAGTCATTTCAGGTTCCCAGATAAATGAAACTCTTTTGTCCCCCTGCTGTGGCTTCCTGGCATGATCCCGCCCTTTGCCCTCCCCTCCCACTCACTCGCCTGCCCTGAGAAGAGGAGGGCAATGGTGATGGATGGGGCTCACTCCGTATTCCAAGGCCGGAATGAAGCGCCCCTCTGTTTGCCTCTTCCGGCCCTTCTTGGTGCTGTGCGCACCTTGCACTAAGCTTAAGTGTACTACGCGAGGCGCTGCAAGAGCAGCGAGCAGCTATCGAGGTGGTGAGAGGAATATGAGGAGACACACGACTTTCTCTGTGCCCCGAGACACTGACGCTGCTGCTCTCGCCTCCATGGTTGCTTGCTGCTGCAGCTGGCCCAGCCAGTGTCTTGGGGTAGAAAGTCACATGTCTCCCCAGCGGCCAAGGTGCGCACAGCACCAACAAGGGCCAGAAAAAGAGGCAAGTAGAGCCGCCGCCATTGCCCTTTTCAGGGCAGGTGAGAAGTGAATGGGAGGGGAGGGCAAGGCAAGGTCAGCTGTGGTGGGATCATGCGACAGGGGAGGGGAGCCGCAGGAAAGGTCAGAACCATATGCATCCGACCCCCGTCCTAGAGCTAAGAGAAAGCACTATCCCAAAGTCACCCAGTTTGTTGTTCACCTAATGTAGGACTAGAATTCAAGGTTTCAAGCAGGTGACCATTTACATCAAACTTGTTTTCCTAAACTTTGAATACAGTGGAATAAATTTACAGCCAGTTTCCCCGTCCCCTCTGAAAATATTGGTTTTTACATCAGTATTTTAGTCTAATATTTTATACTTGTGGCTTTATTCACTGTTCTGGTGGGAGAAAGTTGTATCCTTCTTTATCCTCAAAATGGAAACCTGGAAGAAAAGATTCCAACTAAGTCATGTTTTGCATGTTCTCAGTATTTCCTTACCTCTTCTGTACCACTTTTGAAATGTTACTGTCGGCTCCGCTTTTGAATAGACTGTGGAGCTGCCATTTTTATGGAGATCCTGTACAAGATGGTGGTGAGGCGCTCATGGCAACCACCGTGGTGGTGGTAGCATCGGATAAGGGATGGGATTGGGTGTCAGACTGGAGCCAGCTGACCGATGTGTGATGGCGAGGCTTACCCCTCTTAGCTGTTATTGATCCATTGCACCTGCGCTTAATGAAGATGCCATGGTGACTTGTAGAACTGTTTGTTTACACTAATTGATGGGCGGGGTGCACAGGTGCAGGGTGTGGGTGTGGCGTACATGCTATCACACGGCGGGGTGGTGAATGTATATAAATAGCGCTGGGATGCGGACGCTCCCAGCGCTGACTTAAATCCAATTTTGATGGCTTTGCTTTGTGCTGGAATAAATTATCATTGACTAGGAAGTAACTGTTTGTCATTATTTTCAAAGAGAAGGCAACGACCATACAAGATCAGCAACCAAGTCTAAGAGTTACTTCTTGTTCCTTGCTAGTTGCCATACAAGGACTTTGGATACTGCTTTTAGCTCCTTAACTTGTTATTTTCACCGTCTCCCTTAACAAACCATTGAGTAGCATTGTACTTTTCATCCCACCTGCCACTTGTGGTTTGAGTTGGTTGGGGAGCATCTTTGTGTTTCATCCCCTTTTATGTGTCTCTTGCCAGAAAGAAATACTATCTTCTTTTCCCTCTGCTCAGGTATGCATATGTGTATGTGTTTATACATGCATACATGAACCCATTATCCCAAATCTTTCACTAAGAAAACTTTTGTAAGTCTCTCATGGTTTATTCAGATATGATGTTATAGTTTTATGAAGGCTTGTTTTAGTTGTTACTAAATTTAAGTTCTCGGTTGAATAAACATGTTTTCTTTTTCTCCTTCCCTACAGAGGTTATTGTGAGACAGTAACAGCCTTCATATAAAAACATTTTTTCTGCGTGACTGTGATAGAATTTGTAATGTTGATTTATTTCTACCTCTGATGGAGGATTAACTAGATTTCTCACTGCTACACTGGAAGACTTTGCAGAAAATTCAAAATGTCATCAAATAGGAGTCAGAATCCTCATGGACTTAAACAGATTGGTCTTGATCAGATATGGGATGACCTAAGAGCTGGCATTCAACAAGTTTATACAAGGCAAAGCATGGCAAAGTCCAGATATATGGAACTCTACACGTATCCTAACAAGTATTCCTAAATAACAGGCTTTAATGGTTTCATCATCATACTCTTACTCTGTTTCATAACTGAAGCAATGTGAACTTTGGGATATTAATTTCTTAAATGCATTACTACTGTCTGATTTTGACTGCCACTGCATGCTCTCTCTACACAATGTTGTGATGACTAGGGGTTGATGTTTGTATAAGTATCTGTAGTGTGTTGTTATAAGAGGGACCAATCAGGTTCTTGTGAGGAAAATTCTGTAAGATATTCTTTGCAGGTAGATTAAGCAGGGATGAACTGTAACAATCCATGTTCGAAACCTGTTAAAATACTGATGAGGAGAGGGGGGAGAATGGGAGAGATATCCTTTCTCCAGCATGAGGAATGGATAATCCACAAAGATGGGTTGCTTCTGTCTTCCTGTCCTTGGAGACCAAGTCGATCACTCTTCAGCCACACCCTTTTTCTCAGGATCAGGAAGTCCCAGTCATGACTTGGTCTTCGCCCAGAGAGACATGGTAAAGATTGGCTCTTAGATTCCAGGATAAGTGTATGGATTCTATCAGGTTACAATTCCCTTTCCCTTCCCTCCCTAGCACTAAGATTAGCTCTGCCTTTAAAACTACTAGCTCCAGCAGCAGTTTGAAGCTCTTTGGAAGCCTTGTGGCTTCTTTTTAAACAGCAAACAAGGCAGGGAGAATAATGGCTGCTGTTTTGGAGGAAGGGTGCAGGGCTTTTTGACTCATTTCAAGCCATTTTAAGCAGGATTAAATAACCCAGCCTGCATACAGCCTTGCTAGAGCAATGAGGCAGAGTTTGAGAGGCTTTTCAAGGGAAAAAGAGGGTCGTTTTAGTAGCGGCTGCCATTTTGAATTCTGGTGGCCATTTTGGAAAAAAAAATTTCCCCCCTTTGGACAATTCAAACACCCAGGATTCAGGAATCCTTGTTCCAAGAAAAAATTTCCTTCATCCAGCTCCAACAAGAGGCTTTTATTAGAGGCAGAAGCCTTCCTTCCAGAGCCACACAGCAAGGCATTGGCAAGCGGACCTGGGGCATGGTTCTCCCACCTAAAAACCGCCATTACAGCGCCCAGTATCACAGATAGCGCTGCATGTGGGTGTGCTGGCCCCTGCCGCCACCATTTCCTTGTGTGTTGTGTGCTGGCTACCCCATTAAATTGATCTTGCCATCACCATTGATTGCCATCTCTGCCTGCTTGGATTGAGTGTGTGCTGGATCTTGCCACCACCATTTCCCTTTTCCACGAGCTGGACTGATCATGAGTGTGCTGGCTAACCCATTAAGTTGATATTACCACCACTATTGTTAGATACAATTTGGCTGGATCTCTGCATTTATTTCACTTGCCTGAAATTATACATTTTGATTGCCATTTCTATGATACATTTGATCCTATTACGGCAGATAAACCAACAGGGGATCAAGCCCCTCAAAGCATTCCCAGCAGCTCCTCCAGAATCAAGAAATCCTGATCTGCCAAGTAGGAGGCCTCTGAGAAGATTAAATCGGGGCCATTTATGCTCAGAAATCTTCCAAGTCTGATGAGAGGGATGCAAGCAGAAGATACAAGTTCTCCAAAGCTGGTAAGACCAAGGAATCACAGGTCAGTCAGAGGTCCATGGCCATGGGTCTATCAGTCTTTGGACCTCCATAGCAGGCCCCATCTTCTGCCATTCCACAATCATGGTCACCAGAAGGTGAAACAGGTCAGACAATGTTTCCTATTGCAAAGGATGAGGAGATAAGAATCTGAGAATGAGTTGCAAATTGAGGACAGGCCTCTGGGACCAGAGGCCACCTTTACTCCCATAGCTGCAGGGCTCAGATCCACAAAGCCAGGAAACACAATTGTCAGTGGACATGCAGTGCCTGATTTCTTAGGCCATAGCACAGGATAGTGGCCTCCACTATCCAAATGAGGGAGCAGGCTGCCTCTGCAGCCTCTGGCAGACCAGTCCACAGTTCAGTTCCATATTGCCCCCATACAGAGACATGGAATACAGGCAACCAGTCTCACCCTACTCTTCCTCCAGAAGCAGAAGGTTATTAATAGAGGATGAGGAACAGAGACAGCAAGGTATATCAGAGGATGAAATTTATCCCCTGAACCTCCCCTCCCACAGGCCTTTTTAACCCGGCTCTATTCAAGTCTCTAGTACATAAGGCCAGATTCACAGCCAAAATTGGGCCGCAAAATCTCTCCCAAGATGAGTCACCCACCTCTCAGGGTCTTTCCAGTGGAGTTTTTCTGAACCCACATTCACACAGCAGGACATCCCTTGTCCTCCACTGTTCCTCAAGATGGTTCAATGAGAATGGTCAGCCAGGAACTTTTCTCACCCCGGGGAGGAGCTGATCAGAAGTTTTTCAACGTAGACCCAGCCATGTCACAGCTCACATCTGTGCTGGTGGTGGATGAACCATTGGCATCCCTAGTTTCACCCTCCAGGGTGTCTGGGGATATAGCAGAGGCCTTGAAAAGGGATCACAGGAAAGTGGAATTAAATTTCCGCTGGACACACCAGGCTTCAGCGTGGGCGATCAAAGCAGCTACCTCTACCTTCTTTTTGACAGGACCTCCCTCTTCTGGTTATGCCAATTACAGGAGCTACGGGTGCACAAGCACCTGACTA
>JAOYMU010000077.1:55874130-55885846 GCA_025802295.1 Psammodynastes pulverulentus
ATTGGACCCTAAACGAATGTACAACTGAACCTATACATGCAATCCTGTACAATGCTTTTATGAATCTGGGGCTGGAGCAGTTGGTAACAAACAACACTAGGCTCAACAATTGCTTAGATCTCATCTTCTGCAATAGATTAAACTCAATTTATGGCTTACAAATTAAAGATCCTTTTGCCAACAGTGATCACAGCAAGATTGATTTTTATCTTAAGGGTCATAATGATGGGACTCCAAATTATAACTTTAAAAAAGCCAAATATGATCTCATAGCTGCCGACCTCGCTTCTCTTGATTGACACCTTCTGTTCACAGATTGTATAACTGCAGAAGACCATTATAACACTTTTTTGCTCAAAGTCAATACAGTCATTAATCTATATGTATCTAAAACAATCCCCAAAGCCAAAAAAGAAAGAACAAATTACCCATAATAATAAGAAAGCTACAATCCAAGAAAAAACCCCTTTGGCTTTGGTGAGAAAACAAAACTGGCTAAGTAGCTAACATTAAAAACTGCTACAAAAACTTATGCCGCTTGATAAAGGCCGAATGTACCAATCACCATTGCAAACAGGAGGAAGAGCTGTTAAACTCACACTCCTCCTAAGCCTTCTATAATTTTGTAAATGCCAAACTTAAAGACTCGAAATCTATCCCACCCCTAAAAGGGCCTAATGGTGAACACTGTAACGATGAAGCTCTCTTTAAAATGTTCTTCAGTTCAATCTTTGTCGACAGCAATGGCTGCTGCTCCTAGTCGTACCACAACAAATTGTAACAATTTACTACATATTGATTTTACAGTAGATAACGTTGAAACAGCATTACGTAACCTGAAGCCATCTCTATCTATTGGCCCCAATGGATTATGTGCCTACTTTTTAAAAAAGCTTGCCACTGCCCTAGCTGAACCTCTATGCACAATCTATGAAGTATCCTGCAGAATCAGCTCCTTGTCCGACTTATGGTCATTAGCCCCAGTCATACCTATTTTTAAAAAGGGAGACCCTAGTGTAATAGAAAATTACAGATCAATCTCATTGTGTTGCATCACCTGTAAAGTCATGCAGTCCATTATAAACCAATCCATCACCCTCCACTTAGAAACAAATAATCTGCTTTCTAAAATTTGTCCTGTAATCTGCAACTCCTACACTGCAGGATCATTTCGACCACACGTCTTGATCAGGTTAAAGCAATAGATGCAATTTACATAAACTTCTGTAAAGCCTTTGATTCAGTGATACACAACAAACTACTGTTGAAACTAAGTTCTTATGGCATCTCTGGATCTCTGCACAAGTGGATAGTCGCATTCTTGTTAAACAGGCACCAAAATAGGGAGGGCCCTATCAAATCTGGCATCAGTTAACAGCGGTGTTCCCCAAGGCAGCGTTTTAGGACTCTTTCTGCTTTACATCAATGACCTATGAGATCATATTAAAAGCAGCTGCATCCTCTTCACCGATGATGTAAAATTATTTAACACCCCTGACAATGCTGCTACCCTGCAAAGCGACCTTGACTATGTGTCAGAATGGTCACATAATTGGCAACTCCAAATTTCAACTAATAAATGCTCTATCCTACACATTGGCAATAAAAATCAGAATACCAAATACAAGTTGGGCGGAAATGATCTCGTAGATGACCCTCACTCTGTCAAGGACCTAAGAGTACTTATCTCAAACAATCTAAGCCCCAGAGCTCACTGTAACAGCATTGCCCAAAACGGCATTAAGAGTTGTTAACCTTATTTTGAAAACTTCTTCTCCAGTAATACTGAATTGCTTACTAGGGCATACAAAACCTTTGCCACAACAATTCTTGAATACAGCTCATACACCTAGAAGCCACACTGTATATCGGACATTAATACGATTGAGCAGGTTCAGAGGTATTTCTCAAGAAGAGTACTCCACTCCTCTATTCACAATAGAATCCCTTATGCTACCAGGCTTGAAATTTTGGGCTTGGACAATCTGGAACTGCGCCACCTCCGGTCCGATCTAGGCATAGTACACAAAATTATCTGCTACATCTTGCCTGTCAACTACTTCTTCAGCTTCAACTACAATAATACATGGGCAAACAATTGATACAAACTCAAAGTAAACCGCTTTGTTGTTATTTTCCTGGCTCTCAAAATGGTGGCCTGCAATTAGCTCACCATTTTTTAATGTCAATAAGTACTAAATGCTTTCTTGCAAATAAGGATGATACTGCACAGTGCACTTCACAGTGCAACATGCCACGTTCCCAGTTTAATTAAAATTAAAATTAAGGATTGGAATTTACATTGCAACATATTGACCTCTTTACAATAATGGGGTCCAAGTTATCTATAGATTAGGAAGTGTATTGCTGTCATACTATTTTCCTGCCTAGCGATCGAATAAAGCAGTTTTTCTATACATTTGAATAGTGGAGAGGAATATTCCATTGGAAAAACTGCTGGAAGAAATTAAGACTCCTGGTCCAGTTGATTTTCAGACGATAAAAAGAATCTACCCTAATCAATTGAGGATTGAGTGCTGGGGAGGAATCCTATCAAAATCAAAATCCTACTTCTGTAAAATCTGAACATAAGGTTATACAAAGAAAGAGACTTCCAGTAATTTTCATACAGAGGTGTTTTTACTCTTAAGTCAATAAAATTACTTTTATAATCACTTGAATACTGAGAGTGAGGAAGAAGAGATATCTCCCTCTGTGTGTCAGACTCCATACATCCCTATCTGGACACTGCCATTCTGCTGGGGAGGGGGCCCTGCATATTCTTTTACAACCCCTTTTCCTGTTTCTGGCATTACCTGCTTGGAAAAGGGAGGGGGAGGGAATTGCTTGGGGCCATCTGTTTTGTCTCAGCTCCAATGAATGGCCAAAGTGGTGCCTAAGAGCAACTTGTTATCACCTTCCTCAGCTCAAGTTCTCAAAACAACTTTGTATCTGTAGATTGGCTTGGCTTGGCTTGGCTTGGACATATTGGAGGGGTTAGGGTTAGGGAGAGGAGAAGCAAGTCCTTACATTATGCAGGATCTGCAAAGTAGTCAACCCAGAAAAGCCTTGCTCTACCGAGAGTATCTTACAAACCATGTCCGATCAGGGCAGACAGCATGGAGAGGGAGAGTGCTGGGATGAGACCTCCACCACCACCCAACTGGACGCAGCCTTCGGATGCCCAGTGGAAGTACCAGCCACCCTGGAGAATCCCATGAAGCCGAGATGGTGATTGCAGTGGGATAGCTGGGAGGAGAGAAAGGGGTCACCCTTACCCACGACAGCCAGCAACAGGGCTGGAAGTGTGAGCTGGAAGCCCTTTTGGACCATGAGGATCTGTCCAAGGAACTGGTCTGAGATGATTGCCTCAAGAAACATGCCATGCATTTCGGGATGGAGGCATTTGAGAATCTGAGAGCCCAGAGTGAGCTGGATCGCCAGGGCGGAGGAGACAAAGCAGTATCAGCACCCGATGGTGCAAGAGCAGACACCCTAATCCCAGCCACTGCCATTCCAATGAAGGGGGACAATGGGGTGGCCACACTAGCCAACCTGCCGCGCCTGGCGCCAGTCCCCGCAAATGTCCTGGGACCATGGAGAGCCCTGAAACTGGAGCAGAAGATACCTCCCCTAGGTATCAAGTACGATGGCGACCCGCAGCAGTTGGGATTCTTTCTGGCACATGTCCTCACATATAATGCAAGAATACAGGAGAGATTTCCAAACCCTAGGTGCCCAAGTCAGGGTCAACACCCTGGCCCTGGAGGGAGCAGTGGGTAGGTGGATGGTGACTCTCCACAATGCCAATGCCAGAGCTCCAGAATTTCAATCACTTCATGATGGCATTCCCCTGCAGGTTTGAGGACCCACTAGTGGATCGCAAAGCCCGTGACCATATTAGGATGAAGCGACCAGCTGGTGGCTTAATACACTGAGGAATTCCAAGACCTCGCTTGTCACAAGGACTGGCTGGAAGACATCCTAGTAAGCTGATTCACAGACGGGCTGAATGATAATGCCTGCCTAGCCTGCAGAGTCCCTAATCGCCTCCATGAATGGTACATCCTGGCAGATATTGATCTAGCCAGAAATCAATACTGAGCTGGGATGGCCTGGAAGAGATTCCCTCCCCCCCCCCAGGAAAATGAAAGCTCTTCAAGCTGCAAACTCAGGACCCAAATCAACTGTCTGCTTAAAGTGTGGGTATCACATTGCCGAATGCTGCTCAAAGACCCCAGCCCAGAAGCAAGATTGCCTGTCCGGTGGGAGATTGGGAAAGGCCACCCCATGCATGAAGGAGACTGTGATTGAGAGATGGGGAAGTTGTGGAGTTCCATCCCATACCAAAACTGGGAAACCCATCAGTAAGACCATGGGCTTTCTGAGAATGACCTTGAAGATGACCCCTTGGTAAGTGAGCCAACTGAGCCTGTCAATTTACCCCTAAGACTATAGGTCCCCAGTTTGGGGAAAAGAGTAAAAATGACAGCCCTGTTAGACTCAGGCTGCACCAAATGCTTAGTGACCCCAATCCTGGTGGGGAGACTGGGAATCTGCCTGAAGAAACAAAAAAAACCAATTGCCTTTTGCCAGCTGGATGGATCTATTGCAAGGGGGTGGGCAGCCAGACACCTTTGCCACTGAGCCCTTGGAACTAACCATAGAAGACCACAATAGGACTTTAGTATTTATCGTGGCCCCCAAAATGGAGTGGCCCATGGTCCAGTCTTGCTAATATGTGGAAAGCTGGAGTAGACTGGAGCCCATGGGGGCTGAAAGCACCAAATAAAACTCAGGAAAAGCAGAGCGGTAGGCCAAGAGGGGAACCAGCAGCTGCTGCACAAATCAAGCCGCCGCAAGGCATTTTCCAAGAAAACAGGGACCTACCTGAAGTGTTCAGCAAAGAAAGCTCACATGAACTTCCCCTTCACAGGCCCACAGACTGTGCCATTGGGATTCTCCAGGGAGCTAAACCACCAAAACTTAAAATGTATTCTGTGACTCCTAGGGAGCTAGATGAGTTACACACCTTCATAGATAAAAATCTAGCCTAAGTGTTTATTCAACCAGCCAGACCCAAAGTGGCAGCCCCTGTGCTTTTCCGAGAGAAGATGGGTCTTTGCACTTATGCGATTATAGAAGTCTGAATGCAGTGTGCGTGGAAAATATATACCCCATTCCCCTCATGAAGGACGTTAGCTCATCTTTCAAAAGGAAAGATTTTTTTCCAAATGAAACCTATGCAAAGCCTATTACCAAGTTAGAACTAAGGAAAAAGACAAGTGGAAAACTACATTCAATTGCCCATGGGATGTTTCCAATTTAATGTGCTGCCCTTTTGGTTACAAGGGGTCCCTGCTGTGTTCATGCAACTAATTAATGAGGTGCTATATGAACACCTCTATAGGGGGGTTTTAATTTACCTTGGTGACATATTAATCTCACCACAAATCAATGTGGAGCAAATAAAATTGGTCCTAAATAAGCTCCGCACAGCAAAGCTCTAAGCCAGGGGTATCAAACTCAAGGCCGCCAGGGTGCTTAGATCTGGCCTGTGGGGTTGCCCTGGAAACAGCAAAGGACCAGCCCGTGGTGCCTCTGCTAACAAAAATGAAGTTCCGTTTTTGCTGGCAGATGCCATTGCAGCTAAAGGGGCCACAAGCCTCCCTCCCAAGCTCCGTCTTTACTGGCAGAGCACTTGGGCCACCATAGACTCCTCAACATGAGTGACGTCAAGCTGGCCATGCCTACCCTGGCCACATCCAACCCTCCCCCCCCCCAAAGTCAAGCACAACCTTGATGCAGCCCTCAATGAAATCGAGTTTGACACCCCTGCTTTGGCTAAGCTATCAGTGTGAATTTCATCAAGATAAAATAGACTACCTGGGCTACCGCATCTCCCAGGAAGGGGTGAAGATAGACCCCAAAAAGATGCGAGCGGTATTTGACTGGGCTCTGCCATGCACAAGGAGGCAGCTACAGAGTTTCCTAGGCTCTATCAGCAATTTCTACCAGCAATTTATCTCAGCGTTTGCCCAAATTGCTCTCCCTATCACCAATTTACTGAAGACAAAAAGGAAAGACAAACCCGGGCCAGGACAGTCCTTAAAATGGATGAAGGAATGTCAAGCAGTGTTTGAAAGTTAAAAAGGCTTTTCTGCGCTAAGCTGGTTTTAAAGCACCCGGACCCGGAAACCCATTTGTGATCCAAACTGACACCAGCGATGTAGCAATCGAAACCGTCCTGCTTCAGGAAAAAGAGCAGGGCAGTTGCAGCCATGTGCTTATACCTCAAAAAAGCTGACGGACATGGAGCGACAGTGGGCGGTTTGGGAAAAGGAAGCCTACACCGTCCGTTGGTCCCTTCTGACCTGGCATTATTTCTTGGAAGGGGGGGGGGGAAATCCCTTCACAAAAACCTGAAAGCCCTTAAAACTCCGCATAAATTATCCCCTAAACAAGTACACTGGGCCCAGTACTTCTATTTTTTAAATTTTACCCTCCGATACCTCCTGGGGAGGGGGGAACCTCCTGGCTGATGCTCTGTCCAGATTGCCGCAGTACAATAGTAATAAGCCAGAAATAATTAGATCATTGCTCCCAGCATCACAGCTAGCCGCTAAAATGATGACCAGAGTACAAACGAAGGGAGACCTCCAAACTGACAATGCCACTATCCAAACATTTAAACAGATCCTCACAACTGGTGAGTGGTTCCAGAAACATAAAAACCCTTGTCTAATGAAAGAGGGCTTACCATGGATGGGAGGGGAACTATATGTCCCGAAAAGCCAAAGACACAGCCTGATACAAATTTGCCATGACTCAAAAATGGCCGGCCACTTCAGATTCATGAAAACATTACATCTAATAAAGAGGCAGTTTTGATGGCCCTCCCTCAAGAAAGACATGTGGCAAGCTGTCCCATTCAATTGGTGGCAAAGAGGCAACAGGGAAAAATGCCCAGCCTTTTGCAGATGGTTGCCGAACCTTCAGCACCCTGGAGAGAGAGATCTCCATGGATTTCATCATTGAATTACTCGAGAGTCAGGGAAAACTGTCATCTGGTTATGGATCTGTTTCCCAAACAGGTCCATTTCATCCCATGCCAAAAAATTCCCACAGTGAAGGCCTCTGATAAGTTGTTTTTACACCACATATGTCACCTACATGGGGGCCCTCAAAGAATTGGTTCTAGAGCAATACACCTAAGATGCTTTATTATCAACAAGACAATTGGACTGATCTACTGCCCTTTGCAGAGGTGGCCTACAATTCAGTCCATTCTAGGACCTGGGTTTACTCCCTTTAGAATAGCCACTTCAACCGATGCCAGAATTACCAGCTGAAGAGCCCACAATACCTCTCTTAAGGAGTGGATACAACAGCTACAGAACACCTGACCAGTTGTGAGAAAAATGATAGAGGAGCAGCATACAGGGCACAAGCAGATTAAAAGGGGGGGCAGGAACAAAACCATATAAAGTAGGGGATAGGGTGTATCTGTCCACTAGGTTCTTACAATCCTTACAACCCTCAAAAAAACTAGGACCAAAAAATTTATAGGACCTTTCCCCATCGCGAATTATAAACCCAATAATGTTGGAACTTTAATTGCCAAAGACCCTAAGACAAGTTCACCCAGTATTCCACTGTAGCCTCTTAAAGCCCAAAATAACCTCACACCTCATACCTAAGATAACCATACTACCACAGCCCATTATGGTAGAGGGCAAGCAGCACTTTGAAATTAAAGAAATACTTGATTCTAGGAAATATCATGGGGCAACCCAGTACTTGGTTGCCTGGAAACACCTCCCACCCTCTGAAAATGAATGGGTCCACAAAAAGCATATGCGAGCCCCTAAACTGTTGAAACGCTTTCACGACATGTACCCGGATAAACTGCAATCTCCATTTATATCGCTTTCCAGGTGTACCTCTCCTTTTCCTAGGGGGGCAGCGTCAGGCCCCATAGATCCCTATCGGGACACTGTCATTCTGCTGGGGAAGGGGCCCTGGATATTATTTTATTGTTTCTGGCTTTCCTGTCACTTTGATGTACTGCTTCTGGAAAGGGAGAGGGAGGGAATTGCTTGGCGTCATCCTGCCTTGCTTTCCTTGCTATCACTTATCCTCAATAAAAGTTTTCTTTTGAAATAATGCCTATTTCAAGAGTTCTGCTTTCTTGAAGGGAGAAGAGAGGCAAATCCGTACAATGTGTCTATTCTTCCTTCTCTATTTGTGTTTTCCTTGTGGGACTATTCTTTGTGAGTTTCAGGAAAAAACAGATTTGAAATATTCCCAAACTTTTATTCCTAAAATTACCAATTATTAGCACCATCCTTTCAAATTACTATACCTATATCACTTCTAATTCTAGGAATATTTAAATTCTGTATATTAGAATGCAGGGTTGTTGTTTTTTTAATGTCATCCAATTTCGCTTCTCTCCATGTATACAACATTCTTCAAAATTCTAATATAAACCCAGCAACATATGCTCTTTCATATGGATATTTATAGATCTATCATCTCTCCCACATTAGTCTATTTACAAAAACATACAATTGAAAAAGATGTAATTGTTTGGAAGAATTCCCTATAATTGAGGGGTAAAATACTATGTAAAACAGTTGTTCTTACCTCACCACAATATTCAGAGATGAATTCATTTTTCTGCACTGGATCCTTAATGAAAATCCCCCAGCCTGCCACATCAGAAGGTGCTAGCAGCAGATGCTAGCAGAATGAAAAAGCAAGTGCCTTAAACAAGCCAATAAAACTAAAAAGATACTTAGTTCTAACAAAATACATAGTATGTAATATTAAAAGGGACAAAAAACAAGCAAAGTAGTTGATTAACTAACAATTGTTTTGTTTTTAGTGCTTGTTCATATAAATAGTGAAGTTCAACATGCAGACTGATAGATATTAACAGAAAATACAGTTTTGAAACACAAAGTGATCTTCCATTGAATCCACATTAGAGTAACTTCCATCCTGCCCCAATTTTTCTTGAGTCTTTTGAAACTTTGAACCAGCATTAATGCAGGTATTTCAACACTGCAAAGGCATCAAGTGAGGCACAGCTATGTGTCAGTTAAAATTATACCTCCTACAGGAGCAGCATTTCACTCAAAGCTTATTTGTTTTGCATCACTGCTACTGTGTTATCTACAAGGGAAATCTGTACAAGTCCATTAACATGAATAGAATCTGAATAAGAACAAAATAGCACTAATTTGCATAGAACTGTGCCATTAAAAGAAAGTTTTAGTTAAGACAACTAGTCTATGGTATTCCCATAAAATTCCACTGTGCTATTAGAAATATAACAAAAATGAATATATTACGTATTAGCATAATTTCCTATGTTTACATAAACTTAACATGGTGAAACCTTCAGAAGAATGTGCTATTACAAAACCTTCTGCTTTTTACCACTGAATTTATTTTGTGTTGCTTAATTTCTGTTAAAATGGAAGTAGCAACTTCAGATGTGTGTTTTTTTGTCTGCGAAGATAACACTGAACAATTTCTATGGGGTAGTCTACCATAAGTGTAATATGTTTATGTACCAATCCTACTGTATAGCTGGTGGTTTCTATGTTAGAATAATGTTCCAGATGGCTGATCACACAAGCTACAATATAAAAGCATTTGATAACTGAACTTCCAATAGCATGTGTAAACTGTGCATTGAGAATATAAAATTTCTGAATATACAGTTTCACACATCCTATAGTTGCAAGCATGAACTAATAAAACTAGAATGGTTTACAATCCTAATTTGATTACCATCCCAACAAAAAACGTACTTAGAGGATTTTCCAACAAACTAAGTAATATAAATGAGTGAGCAGGTTATGTAAAAACCACCTTCCACTTTCTTGAAGAAGAATGCTCAAGGCATCCATGCTCTATACATTTTGCAGAGATGTCTATCATGAACAAAGATAAAATGTGTCATCTGTTCATAAAAAGATGAACCACCTTTTTGGACCCTCGTTGAATGCTGCAGTTCTTGCAAGACACGTTTTTGCTATCCCAATGATCAGCTGCTCCACATGTCAAACAGAGATCTGGATCACACTCACGTACAGCTAAGTAGCAAGGACACTGCTTTGTATTGCATTGTGCTTTACAACGGCATCCAGGAAACCTATTTTGGCCTTTAAAAAGAAAAATGTTGAATCAATTTATTTAACTCCTATTACTAACTGCTGGATTGATCAGGATTTTGTTCAGTTTAAAATGCTAGGCAATGCAAATACAGTCACCAAACTGAAGTAGAAATCCAAAGAACTTCAAGTAGACCATGGCATTACACATCTGAAGGTTACTTATATAAACAATTCAGGTAGTAGCATGTATAAGCACCTCATACATTTTAGATATAGGTTATTTAAAAAATATTGTCTATTCAAACTGCAGTTTTATTAGTAAAGTTTTGGGACAATGCCCTTTGAAATTTTCGTCCTCCATAAACTCTGTGTTTGTGAAAAAGTGCTATATGCTGCAAAAGATCTGGGGACCAAAGCAAGAAATCCTCCAGAATCATTTTAAACTTTTCAAAGATTAGCTAACTTTTAAATAGTATGAAGAATAATTCCTCAAACTAGGAAATATATGATGCCGAACAAAGAAATGGTTGGGGCAATAACAAAAATGAAATGTGATTTATGTTGAATTCAGTTTTTAATATACACAAGTACTATTCCTTATAGTTAAAATAGTCCTTTTCACCAAAATTATAGTTCCGAGGCAATTTTTTGATGGGCTATAGAGGCCAATATAGTTTTCCTAGAGCTAGATATGGTCCAAGGCCTGAAACTAAATCTGTCTGCTTCCATGAATTGCACTTTAGAATATTCTGTATAAATTTCTTTATAAATGCCTTCTCTAAAAGAATACAAAGAAATACTAGGAAAGATTCCCTTCTAGGATCTTATTCATTATTATTGATCTTCAGGAAGAAATATAAGCAACCGGAAAAATCAGGTTGATGTTGCGGAAAATAGCGGGCTCCTCCAAGCCCCACAAAAATCTAGCTGACAACTGCTGTCAGGAGACCCTGCGGGGTCAAAGCTGCCTTGGAGGGGCAACGAAGAAAAGAGAGGCACTTTGTGGACCATTGAGGAACTCACAATTTCCTCATTAGGTCCGAAGCAAGCTCTCCTGAACAACAGCAGGGACAACAACCATTTTTGACAAGTCACAAGCTGGGACAACCAGGACCAGAGTAAGAGTTGAAAGTTATCTCACCCAGTTTCAATGCTCTGTCCACGGAGCTAACTTTCAACTCTTACTCTAAGTACAAGAATTTCAAAATTCAAAATTAAGGAAGCAACGATTAGACACACTGAGTAGAGTAAAGACTGAAAATTAAGAGGTGAAAGAAATACCCAAAGGAAGTTTTAAAATATAGAAAGCCTGGAAAAAAGCTTAAACAATCTGAAAGGTGATTTTTGGAAGAAACTGTCTTTCTTATTTGTATCTTTAAACCCCTTGGATTTATCGGATATCAGCTGTTTGACATACTGTTTAATGTTGGAGTTTGGAGCAGAAGAGCCATCTACTGGAAGAAGAGGAGAACTACAGCGTGAGAACTTTCAATGAAAGTGAGGAATGTCGGCTTCCGGCGGCAACGCAGCCCTTCGAAGACGCTTCCTTTGAAGCGTCCGTTCTTCTTTTCCGTTGTCGCGTCGGG
>JAOYMU010000077.1:55893300-55905570 GCA_025802295.1 Psammodynastes pulverulentus
CTCCTTTTGTTTTTTTCCACTTTACAGGGCTAATCCTGTAAGGAAGGCAGGAAGGAAACATTCTGGTGTTGTTTCTACCCTAAACTTTATTGCCCTGCTTACAGAAACTGTCTCTTGGTTAACCCATTAACAGCTAAAGTTCTTGGCAGTATGCCCAGACTTACTATTGCCTGAGCTCCATTCACTCACATGATCACCCAGCCATGCCTACCCAGCTGGTCATTAGGGCAAAAAAACCGATTGTTAATTATCTGAATCCCACCACTGCTTTCATTCCAGAATAAAAGACAAATTAATTATCAGCTTGAGAATATTTTAAAAAATGGCAAAAGGCTAAATAAAATTTTATTTCAATCAAGTTATAAACAAGGTAAAGGACAAAACAAATTTGAATTTTTTGCTATGGGGTTTTAGAAATAATTATATAAACAAATGATACCTTCACAGGAAATAAACTATTTATCTTAAGTCATATCAGAAATTTGATATTTCATTATTTAATAAATTGAATACCAGAGGGGACCAGACATTCCAGATATAAACGGATGGTGGGGGTGACAGGATATAGTATGATACTTAAAATATTCCAGGAGATATTTCAAGAATGGAGACAGAAGCTAGCAGCTTGCTTCTATAGATAGACTATGTTCAAAAGATGTTAAAGAAGAAATAAAAGGTGTGAAAGAGAATATTTTGGAAGATTTATAGGATAAAGAACTGAAACAAACCTCATGTGATGCAGAAATATTAGCATATAAAGAAACTGTTGAAATAATATAAAATAAAAATGTAGATTATAACAGGGGTACCCTAACTCCAGTCCGCAGACAGGTACCAGTCCGTAATCTGTTGAGAACCAGGCTGTGCAAGTGGTAGGCGAATGCGCGAAGTTTGATTTGTGCATATGCAGGATTTAGGTTGCACGTGCGAAACCATCCCCTCGCCAAGGCCACCAACGCCGGTTCATGGAGCCAGAAACGTTGGGGACAGCTGGATTATAAGACAGAGATGACAATTAAAGTGGAAAACAAATGATAAGAGAATGACCATGATCATGACTCCTTACTGGATTTACAAGAAAGATTTCCAAAGCGCAAAGAAGCCTTTGAAATAGGCAGAAGAAAAACTGAAGAGAGATCAAATCCTACATTCACATTTGAATGAATTAAAGATCAAGGAAACCAAAAGGAATAAGTACAAAGTGAGTTTGTTTGACAAATGTTAAATAAGACATGCTTCTATAAAATTTAAGCCATACTTTATGGATTTTTTTGCTGATACCAGGATTGAAATATTAATGATTGATGGATTGGCATATTGATAAGGTATGAGTTATGAGAAGAACAGATACCTTTTTGAAACCTTATAGGGGGTGAAGAATTCTAATTTTCTTTGTGCTTGTGATGAAAATCAAGTCATTTCTTTAAATATTTCTCTTCTCTTCCCTTTTTATTTTTTCTTCTTTCCTCTCCTTTCCTCTTGCATTTTCTATTCTACTCACATATTCCCTCCCTCCCTCCCTCCCTCCCTCCCTCTTTACTCTTCTTTTCTGAGTTTGATTCTTATTGCTTTTTTTTATCAATAAAAATATTTTTTGAGTAGAATCAGAGAAGCAATAAATACAAGTGTCACCAGTCATATCCCCAAAAAGTAGGAAATTCTTATGGTATTCCTGTGCCGGGTTTGATTGAATCATTCATTTACTCTCGACACATAAAGAAAACAAGGAAGCTTAATGTGGGAGGGAGATTGACTGAAATATTATATGCCAACTTATTTTATGGTATAAAAGTAACTGATTTTACACAGCATAGTAAGCTTGATTATAGTAGCATGCTCCAGCATGAACTTAGAAATTAATGTTTGAGCACCTTTGATACCCCTTGAAGTATCAAAGAATATCTATTGTAATTATTAAATCTAACTTGATGAAAGTTATCAAACAATGGATTAATTACCACTGTCAAGAAAAGCATTTCTTAGATTTTTTTTTAAGGCACAGGTGTCAAACTCAAGTCCCGGGGGCCAAATGTGGTCCGCCACATCATTTTATGTGGCCCGCGAGAGCTGCAAAGTTCCAATTGTCTTTAAATAAATAAAGCAAAAGGAATGTGGTTACATTTATACTGTCGTATAGTTACATGTGGCCTTTTGAGGGCAACCATTACGCTGATGTGGCCCTCGGTGAAAATGAGTTTGACACCCCTGATCTAAGGTATAACTGAAGAGTCTAGCATGTGTTGAAGCACAAAGGAAAAAAATCACACACATTTAATTATTAGCTATTTCCATCATATTATGTCAGAAGTATCTTACACAGTAATTATTCAATGTTCCGTTTATTTACTTGACTTACAGCAGTTCCAGTTCTGTTGTTCAGTACACATTTTTGAACAGAAAGTATCTCTGATGAAATTTTGGTGCCAGAAGAATTTAGAGCTGACATATAAAAGATCTAAAAGATTCTTGTTTTGTTCATTCTTTTGATGAAGCATAAGTGCCAGAACCTTAACATGGCTTTCTCAGCATGAATAATCACTATTACATTATTATTATTATTATATGCTTTAAATATGTTTTCATTATTAATTGGAGTACACTGCATATTTGAACTCGATGAAAAACTTGGGATTAGATTTACTGGTCTACTTGTTCTTTTGGACTTAGAAAATAGTTTCTTTTCATATATAACATGAGCAAAGGAAAAGAAAAAGAAAGCTAACACAGAAAAGGAAATGCTACCTTCCCAGAAATTAGTAAAGTTAATCCTGTTGCTGGATGCCTACTTACATTATTCTGAAAACTTAATGGCTCCAATTATATTAATTTCTTACACAATAACTTCATACTTTAAAAAAAATACACATGAACAATACCAATTTCACAGAAAATACTTTTGCTCAGTTTAGATCAGGGGTATCTAACTCACGTCGTCATGGCGGCATAAAGTGACATACTGGGACTTTTTCCCCCTTTGCTAAACTAGGTGGGGGCGGGGCCAACACATGACTCCTCCAGCCCATGGGCTGCGAGTTTGACACCCCTGGTTTAGATGCATCCATAAAATACATGCATCCATAAAAATACGTAAAATCAGAAAAATGTTATATATTCTGAAATTATCATTAATTAAATTCTGAATTAAATTCTTATTCCCTGAAGGATTTTCTAATGGAGCCTCCTAATGAAGTCAAAAAACTCAACAAATGAATCAGACTCAATTTTACAAATTTGAAAAACCAAATTTATGAATTGAATCAAATGACTCATTAACTGAACGAAGATCTGACTTACTATTTTCTCCAATTTGTTAACTGATCGCTGCCTGAATTGAGAGGCAGTTCCCCTATGCTGCTAACCGCCCATCAGCTGTTTCCAGTACAGCCTTCAGCCTGAACTAAATTGCCTCCAAGCAGACTGCTGAGATCTCCCTTTGCAATACTTTTTTTAAAAAACCATTTGTTGCTACTAAAAAACCCCCAAAACCCAACCATTGCCACTAGATTAAGAGTCTCCAGCCTCAGAGGGAGATGGGGGCGGCATTTACAGAACTGTCAACTTGCAACAGTAACAGAGTTGAAAGGATATTCAGATCATGTAGTCTAACTCACTACTCTCACAAGAGAGTACAGTATTTCTGATACCTATCCAGTCTCTGCCTAAAAATTTTCAATGATAGGGCACCCACAACTTCTGAAGGCAATTTAAATTTAAAACCTACAAACTACAGTAATTTATGTTAATCTCTAAAATAAAAGCAAGGAAACACAACAAAGCATTATAGAATGCTTTGTGTAAATGCTGGCTAGTTTAAAGGCAAATGCAATCACACTTTATCTTTGCAAAGGACTGGACTTACAAACACAATAGTTTGCAAAGTACAGTACATAAAAAGCAGAGCACTTCCCAAAGTTTTTGTTTGCACTATAGAGTAAGAATTTTTTTTATTTTAAAATAGAAGCAAATCTAGTACTCCAGTCTTCAAGCCTGTGCCAAACAAGAGCTAAGCAGTACCAAAAAAGCAAAAACAAACCAATGCCAGCTCAGTTTTTGTTTGCTCATATGATCTGGGCCAAAAAAACCAGAAAAAACCTGCCAGCTTCTCATAACCCCGAACGGCCCAGGCAAGTCACAGCATTAAAAATGGCTGCCGCTGCAGCAGAAGCTGAATCCAAGTCACATGGTTTCACAGGCCTCTTTTTAGTTGCAATTTTGAATTTCTATTTAAGTACCCATTCTGAATAAATTTGTTTCCGTGAAAATTTGCTAAATAAATGTTTGTATCCAGGGATTACCTGTACTTGTGAATTCTGGAAGATGTACAATAAAGGATAACTATACTACAGAACCCAAAACATAGTTCAGGAACATTTCTTATAATGAAAAATTAACTTTATTATTTTCAAAAGCAGGTAGTGCTGTTTTTCAAAAGCAACAGGTAACAGCAGGCCCTACAGTAGAACAACTGAACTTTAATCTAGTATTTCCAGCCCAACATAAACACTTTTAACAAAATCAGCAACATTCCACAACCGTCTTACCAGAGGAACTTGAAGTCTCATCTTTTTTCTCTTCTTCTTCTTTATCATTATTTTCACCTCCAGTTTCAGTTCCAGCTTCTCTGTCACTGTCTGTATCCTTTGATTCTAGCACATTTATGGTTGGTGTGCTTGGCCTACTGGTATTATTTGGAAGCCTTCCCCTTCGGCGACCTCCTGGTCGCTTTGGTGGTGTTTTTATTCTCTCAGCGGTCAAAGCAGCAGCAAACTCCTTAGCTCCTTCCTAGCAGGCACAGCAGTATTTCAAGATACAGGAAAATGCTTAGAGAATAGAACCTTACTGAAATGTGGTTCAAAAACATTGGTCTAGTATTAAAAGCAAATTCATATGTTAGATCAAACTACAAGTAAGATTGCAAATCATAAAGGTTAATATAATGAAATTGTAACTAAAACTTTAAAAACTGATTTATTCCAATCAATTCCCTTAAGAATTCTGTACAGTAGCCTGATGCTTTTTATTACCAGAAAGAAAAATTGAGGCTTAATAGGTCATGCTGCAGATTCTATCAGTTAGGAAAACAATGAAATTTGTCTGCATTGTTTGGCAGATTTTTAATTAAAGACGAATTAACAGATCATTACGTGAAGGATCAGAGTAGATCTGGCAGTGGCAAAATCCATGTTTGATCAATTCAGCGTCCTGTTTCAGGAGATTTATTTGTAGAGGGATAGAATATTGTATCTACCCTCTATAACTGTAAAGGAAAGGGCATTAAATCATATTCCAGAAAATGCCGAGCGATATTTGGAATAAATGAGAAGCTTAAATATATTAAAGGAAAGTGGGAATCTCTTAAAGGTCAATAAATCTTAATCAATTGACTTAGTTTATTTTAAAATTCTATGTCCTCAATTCACTGTTTCATAATTTCTTTGGCTATTCTGGATTATTTCTATGGCTATTTCTGGAGGGACTATCAATAGCACTTAGATTTATACACCACTTTATAGTACATTAAACCTCTAAGAGGTTTACAGAGTCAGCATACTTTCTCCAACAATCTGGGTCCTCATTTTACTGACCTCAGAAGGCTGAGTCAACCTTGAGCCAATCAGGATCAAACTCCTGGAACTGAGCAGAGTTAGCCTGCAATACTGCATTCTAACCACTGCACCACCACTGCACCTTTTAATAGCCATTTCTATTTAGATTTCTAGTTATCAATCATTATTATTAGGAATATCCCATCAGTGTTCAAGTCATAGTTCAAAAATATCACATTTCATTATTAAGGAAATTCAATTCTGAGGAGACCTGTTTCTAATATCAAGGCCATAATGAAAATGCAACTGGATGTTTGCAAATTAAGAAGTCAAAAATTCTGACTATATTTTCATAGAGACTAAGGCAAGAATCAGAGTCTAATTGCATTACTGTAAAAAAAAATTATCAATTAAAGCCTTGGATCCACTGTGTGACCATGGCCCTGGAAGAAACTGCTGCGGAGTGGATGGTCTCCCTCCACAATTATGATGCACCAGAGCTCCTAAGCCTTGGCCTTTCGCAAGCGGTTCGAAGACCCACTCACCCAACACAAGGGCCAAACCTGCATCAAAACCATCAATCAGGGCCATAGGGGAGTGGCAGCATACCACCAAGAGTTTCATGAGCTGGCATGCCGGCTGACCAACTGGCTGGAGGTCATCCTAATAGAGTGCTTCCAAGATGGGCTGAACAACAATGTATACAACACCTGTATCTTACAGGGACCCCCCTGTAGCCTCCACCAGTAATATGTGCTAGCTGAAGAGATGGATATAGACCTGGCTAGGTTCCGCAGCCAAAACCTCCTGCGGATGGAGATGTTTTCCTCCTCTGGTGAAGACAGAGGCCCAGAGAACACCAAGACCCAATCTCAGCCCCAAACGATGAAGGGCACTGAGCCACCGACTTGCCAAAATGACCCCAAAAGCTAGTGCCAACACTGAGAAAAAGGTGGGAAAAGCCATCCCAAGGCACTGCAAGATGGCATTAGAAGGAGTTGAAGTCATTGAGTTCTCCCCTCCTGGCTACAAGGAGCAGAGAACTCCAACCACCCAGAAGAGGAGCAACACCAACTCTGATGACAATCCCCTGGAAAGTTTCCCTGTGAACCCCATTACCATCCCAGTCGAGCTGAATGTGCCATCACCGAGAACCCAGAGGAAGGAGTCGTACTGGACTCGAGCTGCATAAGGTGCAACTCTGAGGTGGTGGAATTATTAGGACTCAGACTCTGACAGTTAAGGGTACCCATAGCATTTTGCCAGCTAGATGGGACTGTGGCTGAGGCAACTTCAGCTCACTTTATAACAGAACTGGAGATGAAAATGGGCAGCCACTGGGAGACCCTGAGTTGTATTGCAGTTCTGGGGATGGAGAGACTCCTCTTCTAGGGCTGGCATTGGTCCAAAAATGGAATCTTTTTGTGAACTGGTGAAAGAGACTGTTAAAAATTTGGAGAGGGTGGCGAGATGGGAAAGGCTTCTTCCTGAAGACTAGCACAAACCCACCTAGGATGCATTGGAATTAGCTGCAGTGGCACAAAATCAACCAAAGAGGGACCCAAATATCCCCAGGGAATATTGGCAGCCAAATGATGTTTATAGCAATAAAGGGCCCAAAGCACTCCCACTACACCAGCCCACAGACTGTGCCATCAAGATCCTCCCTAGAGCTAGATTGCCAAAGCTCAAGCTGTATTCCATGATCTCCAGAGAGCTGGAAGACCTCTGTGCATTCAAAGGTAAGAACCTTTAATGCAGTTTCATCCAGCTAGCCAGATCCCAGGTAGCCACCCCAGTCCTATTCTGGGAAAAGATGGCTCTCTCAGCTTGTGCGTGAACTGTGTACAGAATATATACCTCCTAGCATTTATAAAACACATGCTAGCCCACTAACCAATCTTTACAAAACTGGACTTACGCAAAGCGTATTACCGAGTCAGGATTAAGGAAGGGGATAAGTGGAAAATGGCTTTCAACTTCCCCCTGAGGTGTTTCCAATTCTGAGTGCTACCGTTTGGATTTCAAGGAGCCCCTACCGTGTTCATGCACCTAATAAATGATATCCTGCATGAACATAAAAAGGGATGTTGGATTTAGACGACATTCTGATTTATTTTGAAACAAAGGACAAGCATATTAAGCTCTATGAACTGTGTTAAAAAAACTGTGGGCAGTCAAGCTGTACACTAAGCTTTCAAAGTGTGGGTTCCATAAAGACAAAATGAATACTTAGGATACTGAATCTTGCAGGATGGGGTGAAAATGGACCCAGAAGAAGTCAGGGCGGTCCTGGAATGGATCCCCGCTCACACAAGGAAGCTATTCCAAAGTTTCTTGGGGTTCACAAATTTGTACCAGCAATTTATTCCCACTTTTGCTCAGATTGTTCTGCTCATTACAAACTTTCTGAAAATGAATGGGGAGGGAAAACCTAAGGCTAGCCAACTCTTAAAGTGGACTAAGGAATGCCAAGCGGCCTTTGAAAAGCTCATATGGCTGTTTACAGCGGAACCTGTGCTGAAACACCCAAACCCAGATGCCCCCTTTGTAATCCAAGCAGATGCTAGTGACATGGCCATATGGGCTGTATTGCTGCAAAAAAAAAAAAAAAACCACGGAACCCTTCAGACCTGTGCCTATATCTCCAAAAAATTAATGGACATGGAATGGAGGTGGATTGTCTTGGAAAAGAAGATCTATGCAGTTCGATGGGCATTGCTAACTTGGTGACACTTAACTTCCTGGAAGACTCTAAACACCCAGAAACTATCCCCCAAGCAAGCCCGTTGGACACAGTATTTCAATCATTTCAACTTCACTCTGCGCTACATTCCGGGGGAGGGGGGGGGACTTCCTAGCAGATGTCCTATCCCGATTGCCACAATACAACAATGCTAGACCCAAAATCATCTGACCAGTCATCCCCTCTAACCAATTAGCAGCAGTCAAACCAAACATTCCCTGCGAAGTGCTAGATAAACTGAAAGACGCCTTAAAAGATGATGAATGGCTAGCATTGAAAGCTATGTAACCAGTTGCCCAGTGTGTACATTGGCCAAAAGACGACCAGGGAAACCCATGGGACTACTGCAACTATGGCAAATCCCCATGCCTTTTGGAAATAGTTCTCTATGGACTGCCTGAGAGTGATGAAACTGTCAGGAACTGCCTGAAAGTGATGGAAACACCATAATTTGGGTGGTTACTGACTTGTTCTCAAAACGAATCCACTTTATCCCTTGTTCAAAGATTCCATCAACCCGTATCTTAGCTAAGCTATTGGTGCAGCATATTTGCAGACTTCACAGCATTTCTGATCAAATTATCTCAGACAGGGGTGCAATTCATCTTCTGCTTTTGGTGCAAATTTTTGAAACTCATGGGAACTACTCAAGTCTTAAGTTCCTCCCACCACCCCCAAATGAATGGGGGGTGCAAACAAACCAGTTCAATATTGGAACAGTACCTTAGATACTATATTAATTGCCAACAAGATAATTGGATTGATCTTTTACCATTTGCAGAAACTGCATATAATAATTTAGAGCATAATAGCAGCACCAGATTTATCCCTTCAAAGTAGTTTCGGGTCAGTTCATAGCAATCCCAGAACTAGCTTTGGACAAACTCCAGAACTCCTCATTACAAGAATGGATACAACAACTATAAAATATGTGGCCAGTAGCGTGCAAAGTACTTGAGGAAGTGCAAGAAGCCTACAAATGGCAGGCTGATAAAAGATATGCCAAACCAAAGGAATTTAAAGTGGGAGACATAACATATCTCTCCACAAAAGTGCATACAGTGTATCCAATGATTTAAAAACTGGGCCTAAGTACATTGGTCCCTTCTGAATTAACAAAATTATCAACTTAGTCATGGCACAATTCAAATTGCCCAAAAACCTGTAAAGAATTCACCCTGTATTTCATTGTAGCCTATTGAAACCATAGTAACCTCTTCCCTTCGGCCATCTCCTCCCACACCATCCCTTCCTATTTTCATAGAAAGGGAACAATATTTTTAGGTGAAATTTTGGACTCTTGAAATCTTGATTACATAAAAACATTTCCTTACTTCCCAATCCAAATGGATTGACGGAGTTGACAAACTCCTTTGTGCTTTCCCTACTTGCTGAAAAGTACCACCGTCACCGTGCTCATCAGAACGACTCATCATCAACAGCTAAGAAAAATGCCTTCAACAACACTCGCAGGACTGTACAGAGCAAGCTTTGCAAGATGCAGGACTCCTGGCTGAGCACCAAAGCAGATGAAATTCAGAAGTTTGCTGATAGAAACGATGCCAAATGGTTCTACAAAGCCATCAGATTCCTGTACGGACCTCAGCCCTTAGGGAGCTCTCCCCTACTGGACTCAGATGGTGCAACTCTCATTACTGAGAAGACTGATTTTACAGTGTTGGGCTGAGCACTTTCAATCTGTACTGAACCGCCCATCTTCCATCAACAACAAGGCGATTGACAGAATGCCCCAGGCAGATGTCAACTATAGCCTGGATGCCCCACCAAAAACTGAAACCCTACATGCCATCTGTCAACTGTCTAGTGACAAAGTCCCAGGATCTGACACAAGCCCTGTGTAGTCTATAAGGATGGTGGGGCAGTGCTTTTTGACAAATTTACTCAGCTGTTCCAGTCCTTCTGGAATCAAGGATCCATTCATCAGGAATTGAAAGATGTGTCCATCATGCACCTCTACAAGAGGAAAAGGAACCGACAAGTCTGCGACAATCACAGAGGAATATCACTGCTTTCGCAGGCTAAATCCTTGCATGAGTGTTGCAGAATCACCTGACTGACCACCTGGAACAGGCTTTATTACCCAAGACACAGTGCGGTTTCTGCAGTGTGGCACTGTAGACAAGAGCAGAATCGTGAATTGTACACACCTTCATGGATCTCACCAAGGCTTTTGACATTGACAATCGCAAAGATCTGTGGCACATCTTGTCAAAGTTTGGGCCCTGAAAGATTCATCCTGATGGTACACCAGTTCCACAATAGCATGACGGCTCGTGTTCTGGACAACAGAGAAGCTTCAGAGGCCTTTCCCATCACAAACAGCGTCAAGCAAGGGTGCGTGCTTGCACTGATCCCCTTCAGCATAATGTTTTCAGCCATGTTGTCAGACACCTTCCAGAACAGTTCCTTGGGAGTCAGCCTGAGATACAGGACTGATGGGAGACTGTTCAATCTGTGAAGACTCCAGGCTGTCACCAAGATAAAGATAAAGGAGACTGTGCTACAAGACCTCCTTTTTGCTGATGGTTGTGCCCTGAATGCTGGATCAGAACAGGAAATGCAAGCCAGCATGAACAAATTTGCAGCCGCATGTGGCAACTTCGGTCTCCTCATCAATACAAAGAAGACCAAAGTGATGCACGAGCCAGCTCCGAATGCCCAACACCAAGAGCCCATCATCATAGTGAAGGGACAAAAGCTGCAAGCAGTGGACCAATTTACATGCCTTAGTAGCACCCTCTCTGTGCAGTGACAATTGACATCGAGGTCAACTGCAGAATCTCCAAGGCGAGCTCTGCATTTGGCAGACTACTGATCAATGAGTGGGACCATGATGTATGCCAGTGAGACATGGACTATGTACAGGAGGAACGCTAGGCAATTGAACCACTTCCACACAACCTGCCTCTGCAGACTTCCGAAGATCCAGTGGCAGGACAAGGTGCCAGATTCAGAAGTCCCCTCCAGAGCAAGCCTGCCATCAATTTACACCCTGCTGATTAAAACCCAGACACACTGGGCAGGTCATGTTGCAAAGATGTCAGACTACCGCATCCCCAAAGAGCTCCTCTATGATGAGCTACCTCAAGAAAAGTGATCGCACAGGGGACAAAGGAAGCGATACAAAGACCGCTGAAAGCCTCTCTCAAGTCCCTGGATATTGACATCACCTCCTGGAAAACCCTGGCACAAGACAATCGACATGCTGCACGTTGATCAGCAAGGCTGCTGACATTTGAAGACAGAAGGACAACCATGGCACAAGAGAAGCGAGCACTTTGTAAAGCCAGAGCTGCAAATGCTGCAATAGTGGTGCCCACACGTCTGCCTGACATGTGGCTGAACATTCCGCGCCCAAATAGGCCTTACCAGCCACCTGTGGACACAACGTGGACAGTCCATAACCCGTTAGATGTTAAGGTCCTCTTCAAAACGTTGGATGAACATTGCCCATAGCTGGGAGGGGAAGTAACTGTATTCATTCATTCATTCATTCATTCATTCATTCATTCAATTTATATACCACCCCATCTCCAAAGACTCGGGGCGGTTTACAACAAAATTAAACGAACAATACTCAGTTAAAACAACCAATTTAGTTAAAATTAATGTCTAATCTTATTTAAAATCCCTTTTAAAATTCCACATGGTCATCCCAGGCCAGCCTGCCGGAAGAGCCAGGTCTTTCACTCCCAACGGAACCGTCTCAAGTCAGGGAGCACCCGCAGCACTTGAGGCAGTTCGTTCCAGAGGGTTGGTGCCCCCACAGAGAAGTCTCTATTCCTTGGGGTCACCAAACGGCACATAGAGGCCATTGGGACCCTCATCAGCCCCTCCTTGTGAGAGCGTACTGGTCGGTGGGAGGCCATTGGCAGAACGTGGTCTTGTAGATACCCCGGTCCCATGCCATGGGTCGCTTTAAAGGTCATAACCAGAACCTTAAAGCGAACCCGGAAA
>JAOYMU010000077.1:56254527-56265262 GCA_025802295.1 Psammodynastes pulverulentus
CACCAAACGGCACATAGATGCCGTTGGGACCCTCATCAGCCCTTCCCTGTGGGAGCGAACCGGTCGGTGGGAGGTCAATGGCAGAACGCAGTCTTGTAGATACCTTGTAGAGCAGTTCCAAAATGTTACTTTAATTCCAGTTAGTCAGGGCTCCAAGTTACAGTTCATTCACCAATCCTGTTGCCCTCCAATCTGTCTCTGCCACAACTATAAAGGAAGAAACAGACTATGTGATATAATGCATAACAGTCCAATAAATGACAGGCTTCTGACAGATCATTCTATCTCAGCCTGCCTACTAGGCTAGCTAACTGTCTACCAAGAAGCATGTTTCTTATTTGCTAGAACTTAAATCTGAATAAAGGGCATTTCCCATCACTACACTTGCCTGCCTATCTGCCAGCTAATTAAAATGTCTTCCTAATTGTTCAGATGTTTGCTAATGTTTTAATCTGATTGACATTTTGTGTACTAGCTTATTTTTCCCTCCTTCTTCCTCTTTCTTTCTTCCCAGTTGGTTATTAACTGCAACTTCCCAAATAAATGAGTGAACACATCACCTCTGCTCCTATGCCAAACTATGTGTTTTGCTACTTCCAAAGCTATTTCATCTTGGTAAATATTTCCAACTCGATGGATTAGTATGTTCATTCTATATGTGTTGTCGTCTGCCGGAAGCCTGCGGAGCTGGCAGCAGAATCTGACAGGGAAGAGGTTGAGGAGGCTGAGGAAGGCTCAAACAAAGGCTCTGCCTCTGATGCAGAGATGGAGCCAGGGCCATCTGGGAGTTACGTGTGGACTCCAGAGCCTCCAGACTCTGACATAAGCGAGGCAGAGGAACAGGCTCCCCCTGTTGCCAGTGGACGCATGTTCAGAGTCACCAGAAGGCAAAAACAGTTTGGATTGAAAGGACAACTCAGGAGTAAGACGCAGCGTAGTTCGTTCCAGAGGGTTGGCAGCCCCACAGAGAAGGCCCTATTCCTTGGGGTCACCAACTGGCACATAGAGGCCATTGGGACCCTCATCAGCCCCTCCCTGTGAGAGCGTACCGGTCGGTGGGAGGCCATTGGCAAAACGCGGTCTTTAACTATTGAGTCAATATCCTTTTGTGGAGGGAAAATATTTTGATCACACTTTGAAAATCAAGTCAGAGTCTGGCTGATTCTCTGCTGCCATAAGCATTCAACGGTTTATTTTAATTAACTTTATTGGGCATACAACTCCAGTAGATTCTGGGCAATGTATAAAACTAGAAAAAAACTAAAAACATTTAAAATGTTAAATCTGAGAGCCCAGATGAAAATAATCTAATAAAGAGCAAGACAAAAGAGGAATAATTGGATAAATAATAAACATCTACCTCAGACCTGAGACCAAAGCAGGTTTTCAAAGTTTTCTGAAACCCTAGAAGAAAGGGCACCATCCTTATGGTGGGGGAAAGCTGTTCCAAAATGTGGGAGCTGCATCAGAGAAGATATGCTTCCTAGGTCCCACAAGATGGCAATATTTAGAAGAGAAGACCTGAAGTGCATGTACTGAGCAGGCAAAAACCATTGGAAGCAAGCAGTCTGTCAGGTATCCAGGCCCTGTGCTATGCAAGTCTTTAAAAATAATAACCAACATCATGAATTAAATTGCAGCTCAATGGAATATAAACAAGAGCAGAGCAAAGAGAGATTTATCAAGAGAAACTGCTTAGAAGCCAAGACATTTATCACTGTCTCATTATTCCAAAATATTGCAGTTCATATAAAACAGATTTGTCAATCCTGTATATCTATGAATTGTCAAAATACTATTCTCTTTGTGTGTTTTAATTTTACAGTTAAGGAAACAAAATTGGAAAAACATATTATCCTGAGATATTTATAATGTGCTATTGATTCAATTATGAATTCATCATGTTAGAACTTTCATCTGAAAATCCTATACATCTATCGTTTTTAATTATTTATTTATAAATTTTCTTTATCACTTTAATCCAATATATCAAGGCTATCCCTTTGTCAAAATTACATCCATTCAAGTTAGCTATTTTTACAGCTGAAGTGAGATACTGCATTTAATGCCACATCATTTTTATTATGGCTAACGAGTTTACTCAACTAAAAATATTGTATTTTCACATAGCACTCCTCTGAATATCTAAGATATACTCAGAAACAAGCCTAATATTTATCTGAATGTTTTATAAATATGTTTTATAAATGTTAAAATATGTTTTAATATCAGTTTAGGCTTAACAAATAAAGTATAGCAGCTTTTAGAGTAAGTTCACAAACTTTTTAAATTGGGAAAAATATTTTCTTACTTTATTAACATTCCCTGATTTGGTAATAATTCCAAATGAATTTTTCCTCCTTCTTGTGTCCTTAAATAGGCAAATTCTTCCAGCATATCAATATCTAAAACAAATGTTCAGGTCCAAAAGAAAGTATCTTTGAAAACAGAGAAATTACTATGTTCCATTATCCGATTCCTCTACTCTGTTCTAATTTTATTCCTCATTGCTGGTGTCTTTAACGTTTTTATCTGTATTATTCACAAACATGATGTATTTATTAGTTTATTGTAATATCCTAATTTAACTATAGCTGTAACTTGGTCAGAGTTTTATCCTTGCAATAAACTAATCAACTATCCTTCATATGTCCATCTAGAAATAAACCTCCTTCACTTCCAAAGGACGTACTTAGGAACATAAATGATTATACATGGGCCACTTGTACAAAGAGGTTCTTAGTACCAGATAAAGCATACCATATCTTAAAGTATATACTTGTTCTTTCTATAAAATAACAAAAAGATTCAAGTATCATTCATAATGGTTTATTTTAATCCTGCTTCCTGAGTAAACAAAATTGGTCAGGTTCACACCTAATACAAAAGCCCTAAGTTACTATTTATAAACTACAATGATTTGGTTTATACAATGTTAAGTCAAACCAAACAAACTACATTAACCAGTCTATTCAGTACGTTCTGTAATCTTAGCAATATTTCTGAACCCATTTGCTTTTTTACTTTTATTTCAACTATTACATATAATATTCCATTAGATTTTACATTTCTTAACAGTAGCTCCAGCTATTCTTAATAATCTTGAAAACATGGTCTCCGTGAAGAAACTGCTTATCTCCAATATTGATCCACTGAAGACAAAGGATACTTGTAATATAGTTGAAAAAATTTTCATATTGGAAATTTGCTTGCTGGCAGATTTTGTTAACGGCTTTCAAGAATAAGTTTTCTCCCCTAGGCCACTCATGCTGTAACAACACAATCACATGACCCAATGCCATATCATCTCTATTGTCTGCGAAAGCTTTCAGCTGTTAGGGGGAAAAAATAAATCAAACAATATAAGCAGCATCTCATAAAGTTACAAACAAACATAATGGGCAAATGTACTTCGATTTGTTTCATTTTTTTCTAAGAATTTTTTTTAGTATTCAAAAATATTATTCATATTTCTTCCAGTATGCTATTCTAAACAAATTATAAAATTTACAGGCTGTTATTAGGGTGGAGTATACTGAAAAACAAGCGGTTAGAATTCTCAAAACAACTAAATGGAGCTTAGAATGAGGCTGACTCAAATAACACTTATGTCCAGTTATTCAGAAAACATGTTTGTGTGTAGTATTCACTATGAAGTAAAACTGAATCTTCTTTCAAGTCACATTGTGTCAGCAGTACTCCACAAATGTTAAATATGTATAGCAAGGGAGTCTTCAGGTGCAGAATCCTACTTACAAAAGCTACCATGTAAACTGGATTCTTAGAACTATGTGGAAGTTGAGTTTCTATGTAAAAAAAGAGGTTCTTCACTGCAAATGAACATATGGTACACATGAAGTTTGGAAACACAACACAATTGGAAGAAGGGAAGATCTGTTAAACTCTGTTCAGATAATGAGTACTGCAAGCAAATGTACTACCTAAATACAGAATGGCTCTACATTGGGCTAAGAAGCAAATAAATATTAAAAATAGATAAGTTCTAGGCTTTGGTCACGTAGCTTACATAGTATAAGTCAGTGGTTCCCAAACTGTGCGCCGCGGCTCCCGGGGGAGCCGCGCCATCGTCGTAAGGGCGCCGCGAAATACCTGCGCCCGCTGGGACTAACGCTGATGCGCCATTCTTGAAACGTCTAGTGCGCATGCGCAGATGTCTAAGGGAGCCGCGGGGAAAAATCCGAAGCGTTATGGGAGCCGCAAGCCGGAAAGATTGGGAACCCCTGTTCTAGATGAAGAACTGAAAGATCAATCACCATCCCAATGGTATCTCACAAGATAGCAATAGCAATAACACTTAGATTTACTGTACATGTGCTCCATAGTGCATAATAGCACTCTCTGGGTGGTTTACAACATCGGTCTATTGCCCACAACAATCTGGGTTCTCATTTTACTGACTCTGGAAGGATGGAAGACTGTGGGCATTCTAACCATCGCACCAGTAGAGCTCTTTATATCTCATATCCATTGCCATTTAAAAATAGCATTTAGGGGAACCAGACTCTTACCTTTTATATGTTACAGAGAAATAGATTTGGATATCTTCAGCATAGTGCCGTCATTTAGTTCCAGATTTCCCTGTCTGAAGCATTCTGTTTAATAACACAAATAGGAACACAGTGTCTTTTGTAAAATATTTACAAAATTTCCTATTTCAGGGCATGTGGTAAAGTAAGCAATTTCCAAAATATAATCTAGCAATTTTTCCTGCCATTTATGACTTTGAAAATAGAATTGCAATTTTACTGAATTGAGGGGCATTGCTACAGAAAATTATATGCTATTAAATCACTTTTAGAAACTTCTTTTGACAGTGATTTATCAGAGTCAAACAAACTCCCAAAACTAATCCTGAATATATTCGTTTTTAGTTGTTTCAGGATTCATTTTGATTGTGGACTGTTGTTGGGAGAAGCAAAAAATGGAACTCTATCTAGATAGAGCAGTGATGGCTAACCTTCTGGGCACATGCGCTTATGCGGAACCCCCCCCAAATGCAATGCGTGCACATCTCCCCACCATGCATCCACTCCACCCTGATGCATGCATTCTGCTCCCGTGCACGCTCCCTGTTCCCTATGCATGCACCCCATTGCCTGTGCATGCACCCCCCACACATGCACACACATCTCCCATGTGCACACACACACCATGCATGTGCAGCAGAGACCCAAAGACCAGCTGGTCAGCAGGAGGCACACGCGCATGCGCAGTGGAGCTGAGCTGGGGTGATAGCTCGCAGTGGAGCTGAGCTGGTGTGATGCATGGGGGTGGGGTGCATGCATGGTGGGGCAGGATGCTTGCGGGGAGATTTGGGGGGGGGTTCTGCATATGCACACGCTTTCCAGAAGTCTTTATCAAACGTAATAGTAGGAAAAGAAGGTAGTGATGGTTCTTACTGGAGCTATGGAATATTAATTTAATCATAAGATTAAGATAAAATGTGAGAGAAAAGGTTGCATGTGTTTGAATTATTGTTATAAAATCTAGCTGGTCCTTACAGTTGATTCTCTTCTTAAGTAAATGAAACACCATATCTTTTAAAAATCTCCTCCTTGAAAGTTGACAGATAGTTGCTAGTCTGCAGTTTTTCACTGAGTCCTTTCTTATGCTACAAACTAGCGTTAAGAATATGTTGCCTCCTTAAGAAAGCAAAAATTTAGATATTTGCTATAATTTGGGGCCAGAAACTTGAGACAGCCATGCTTTAGATCAGAGGTGTCAAATTCATTGAGGGACGCATCAGGATTGTGTTTGACCTCGGTGAGGATAGGGGGGGTCATGGCCAGGTAAGACATGGCTAGCTCAACATCACTTATGTCACAATGGCCTCCTGTAACCCCCTGCCAGCCAAAACAGAGCTGTGTGATCCCCCAGCTCCATTTTCGGCCACAACAGTCTCCTGCAGGCCTCTGCCAGAGCTCCCATTTTTCTGGCAGAGGCACTGTGGGTCAGTCTTTCACTGTTTCCAGGGCAGATAACACCAAGCTAGCAGGAATTGCCAGCTTGCCAGAAGATAGGCTCAAGATCTTCACAGACCTGAACAACGGGCCCTATGTAACAAATGAAATTTATTGTAGAGAAAAGCAAAGTTTTACACTGTATACGTACAGATTGGTAAAACATGTCTCAACAGCAGTAACAGAGAAATGGATCTGGAAGTTATAGCAGTCATTTAAATATGAGTCAGCAGTATGCTGCTGCAACCAAAAACGCCAATGTAATCTTAGGCTGCATCAGTAGAATCAGTGGTGGAATTCAAATTTTTTTACTATCGGTTCTGTGGCTTGGTGGGGGTGGCATGGCTTGGTGGGCATGGAAAGGGAAGGATACTGTAAAATGTCTATTCCCACCCCACTCCAGGGGAAGAATATTGCAAAATCTCATTCCCTCCCCACTCCAGGGGGAAAGTTACTGCAAAATCCCCATTCCCTCCCCACCCCACTAACCTGATTTCCAGCTCCATTCTCCTGTGCAGGGCAACAAAAGAAGACTCAGTCAATCAGCTGGGACCCAGGAGGCAGAGAATAGATAGGGGTGGGGCCAGTCAGAAGTGGTATTTACCAGTTGTCCGGACTATTCAAAATTTCCGCTACTGGTTCTCCAGAACTGGTCAGAACCTGCTGAATACCACCTTTGAGTAGAATCAAGATCATGTGAGATGTTAGTACTGCTGTATATGGCCTTGGTAAGGCCACACTTGGAATACTGCATCCAGTTTGGTCATCATGAGATAAAAAGGATATTTGAGACTCACCAAAGAGTAATAAAGATGATTAGAGGGCTGGAGGTTAAAATATATGAAGAACGGTTGCAGGAACTCAGTATATCTTATCTACTGAAAAGAAGGACTAGGGGTGACATGAAAGCAGTGTTCCAATATTTGAGAAGTTGTCACAAAGGAGAGGGAGTCAACTTATTTTCCAATTCACCAGATGGCAAAACAAGAAACAATGGATGGAAACTAACCAATGTAGAATTAAGGAGAAATTTCCTGACAGTGAGAACCATCAACCAGTGGAACAATTTGCCTTCAGGGGTTGCAAGGGCTGCATCACTGGAGGCTTTTAAGAAGAGACTGGACATCCATTTGTCTGAAATAGTATAGTGCCTCCTGCTTAAGCAGGGGATTGGATTAGAAGACCTCCAAGATACCTTCCAATTCTGAGTATAATGATGATGATGGCCACTTATACTATCAACATAAATTATCTAAGCACAGAAGCATAAACAGAAGTAGAATACTGTCATCCTCATGACAGCTTCAGACATGGAACATGGATGGAGTTATTTTACATTAACAAATATATCTTTGTTCTCATTTTATCTGGGGTTGAAAAGGGCTTCAGGAATTACTTGTCTATAAAATCTATCTAATAGTCCTTCTGTTTAGCATTTATTCTATCACCTTGCTATGCCAATTTTCATGAATTTTAATTCCCAATATGATTATTATACTTTTTAAAAAAATAGAAATAACATCTGAACAAAATAAATCTAAAACAATATACTACTTCCATTATTTCTTACAACAGTTTGCAACTATTTGACTAAACATTTAAAATGTAACTGCATCTGCAATCTGATGGTAAACCTGCCTAATGCGTTTGACATTAAGTAACCCCAACAAAATTATTTATTGCATTCATTTGTGCAGGAGAGTACATAATAATATATGCTGAAAATTAAATGTCATTCCAAGTTGAGTATTTATTGAAGAGATTTATTAAGAATACTAAATGCCAGCTTGACTCTTAGGAGTCATTATTCCTCCTGTCTTTTGATTATTTCCAGAACAGCCTTTTCCCCTATAGACTGGATTTGCATGTTTAAATTGGGCAGTTGCCAAACCTGTAGGATTCGTTTGCTTATCTGATGATTTCAATAAACACTTTATTTATATTGCCTATTTACAAAAATAATTTCATTTTCTTACCTTGTAACATGACATATTTTGTTATTTCTGAATGGGAAAGTATAGTCTGAGTTTAACCTGTCTATTCTAATCATATATTTGGATGAACGTTATCTCAGCCCATAACTTTGTTTGGCTAATAGACCTTTCGTATGCCCTCATATGAACTTAATAATACTTGGTGTACTTGGTAAAACTATAACATACACTAAAATAAGCAGTATACCTGAAATGCTTGGAACATCTGAAGTATGCGCAATAATAGGTCTGTATGATCTCTGAAAGAGTGTTTTTCTTCAATGGTGCCTTGAGTGAAGCACCCTTGTAAAGCTGTTTCATATTTTCTCTGCACCTATTGCTGGCATGTTACCACAAAAATACCTTAACATATAGCCTATTCAGCACAGTCATCTATCAGTTGAACAGCTTGCCTCCAGGAATTCAATGCTCCCTGACTGGAGGTATTTAGAGACCTGTGGTAAGTCAGTGGTTAGAATGCAGTATTGCAGGCCCATAGCCAGGAGTTCAATCCTCTCTGGCTCAAGGTTAAATTAGCCTTGAATCAGCCATTCTTCTGAGGTCAATAAAATGGGGACCCAAATTGGTTGGGGCAATATGATGACATTTGTAAACCACTCAGAGACTGCTGTAAAGCATTGTAGGGCAGTATATAAGTGCATTTGCTATTTAAGAAAAGACTGGAGAACTATTTGTCTGGAATAATATAGGGCCTCCTGCTTGATCAGGAAACTGGATCAGAAGACTTCCAAAATTCCTTCCTGTACTTCTATGTACTTCTAAATCTAAATTATTTTTTCCAATAAAAAATAATTGTTCCTTTTACATCTACTGTACTTCCAAAATCATGAGTTTTTGAAGGAACAGTAGTTGTAAAAGAAACAATAGATGGGTGCACTTTTTTTCTTCAATAATAACTCTGTAAAATAGGTTGGGCTAAGATACCCAGTCAATTTCCTGCTTAAGACTGAATCTGAACTTGTCCTAGTGGAATGCCTTAAGTATTGTTTGGTGGAAGGACTTATAGTTGTCTCTTAATTCTAATGGAAATATTATTTTTTTTGCTTTTTCTCCATCTTTAAAAAAAAACGTATTAGGGTTGAATGTTATATTGATCTTCAATGCCAGGCAATTATGTTGTTTCACTAAAGTGAACATGTCTTTCCTAAAGCTGCTAAGAAAGAACAAATGAGGCCATTGGAAGGGCCCAATGAGCCAACATTAAAAAATGTTACATTCTCTTGCAATCAAGTTTGAAGCTGTTTACCTTGAGTTTGTATTCAAACTTTTTTATTACCGGTTCTGTGGGTGTGGCTTGGTGGGGCTAGCAGGGAAAGGATACTGTAAAATCTCAATTCCCACCCCACTCCAGTGAAGAATACTGTAAAATCTCCATTCCCTCTCCACTCCTGGGGGAAGGTTACTGTTGATTCTCTGAACTACACAAAATTTGCGCTACCGATTCTCCAGAACTGGTCAGAACCTGCTGAATACCTCTGGTTTGTATCGATTGTTAGCTCATGTATTATTGTGGTTGAAGCTGAAGAAGTCGTTGACACCAAGACATTGTAGCAGACAATTTTGTGTACTATGCTTAGATCGGACCGCAGGTGGTGTAATTCCAGATTGTTCAAGTTCAAAATTTCAAGCCTGGTGGCATAGGAGATTCTATTGTGAGTAGAGGAGTGGAATACTCTTTTCGAGAAATACCTCTGAATCCACTCAATCATGTTAATGTCCGATATACAGTGTGGGTTCCATTTATGAAATTATAAAAGGCTTGGGAGGAGTTTGAGTTTAACAGCTCTTCCTCCTGTTTGCAATGGTGATTGGTGCATTTGGCCTTTATCTGGCAGCATAAGCAGAGGTGGTATCCAGCCAGTTCTGACAGGTTCTGGAGAACCGGTAGCGGTAATTTTGAGTGGTTCAGAGAATCGGTAAATACCACCTCTGATTGGCCCTGAGTCATACCATGCCCACCAAGCCACGCCCACAGAACCAGTAGTAAAAAAAATTGAATACCACCACTGGGCATAAGGTTTTATAGGCAGTTTTTACAGTTTTAAAGTAGCCAGTTTTATTTTCTCACCAAAAAGATTTTTCTTGTATAGTAACTTTCTTATTGTTATGGGTAGGTAATTTGTTTTTTTAGCTTTAGGGATTATTTTAGGTATAGGTACCTATAGAATAATGACTCTATTGACTTCGAGCAAAAAAAGTAATGGTCTTTTGCAGTTATACAACCTGTGAACAGAAGGTACCAATCAAGAGATGCAAGGTCGGGACTTCTGGTGGCACCACAGGCCGTTAAGGGAGCTCTTTTTCAGAGTGCCGGCCCCATACTTTGTCAGCCGCAAGAACAGCGTTCAAAGTGCTGTCTAGCGGCGAAGATCCTTCCCTCTTGGGAAAAGAGGGGGAAGAGAGCAGCCAGGTATAGGGTATAGCTCCCTTAGAGCCCTAGAAATAATTTTGGGGCTCGAAAGGTGAGAGCTCCCCAGAAACCTGGGAACGCTCCAAAGTCGGGACGTCTCTGCCAGGCAGAGCAAAATGCTGTGACCGTCCCTGCTGTAAAATAGAAACAAATTGACAATGGAAGAGGCAGATCAAAACAGGAGGCTATATATTTGCAAGTATCTATATTGTTAATTCCATGGAACATAGTTTTTTTTTCTATGTCTACAAGAGCGGGGTAAAGAGGAAGGGAGAAAAGAAAAGGAACAAAAGTGAAAGTTAAGAAGAAAGTTGTTACTGATTTGTTGATTTATTAGCGCTTTGTAACTA
>JAOYMU010000077.1:56595125-56608650 GCA_025802295.1 Psammodynastes pulverulentus
TTATTATCTATTTCCTTAACACGCTCAACCAAGAGTTCCATAGCTTCTAAAACTCTTTGATTTAAGTCTTCATATTTTTTTTGAAAAAAATCTTTCATTTCTTGCATATCTCTCTTTGTCTGAGCTTGGAATTCCAAGATCAGGTCAGGTATGGATTTAAGATCATTTTGTGTATCCAATTTAGCAGGAACAGTCACACCCTTCTCCATGCAGAGAGGCTTTAAGTATCTGTGAGCCATTTTCTTTTTCAGAAAGAGAACAAAGGAAACTATTCCAACAAAGCAGCCCCCCCTTCCAAAAGAAAAGGAAAAGGAACTGCTTGTAGTTACAGTCAGATTGTTAAAGAGAAAAGATTCATAAGCTCAAAAGCAAAAAGCAAAAAGAGAAAAAAAGGTTTTAAAAAGTTTTAAAACAATTCGTCTTTGCAAAACCAACAGAGAATCTGGAATACACAAAAATAAACAAATCACTTTCACTTCCTCTCTCCACTTCCGTTGTTAAAGCGCCATTTTACCGGATTAAAGATATTTAAAAAGAAAAAAATATAGAAAAATAAAAGAAGAAAAAATCTCTTTAAGGGAAGGGAAGTGAAGGTACATGGTTTCGGTTCCTTTAAAAATAAATCTCCAGGCTGGCCTGCCTGCATCTGTTACCTTGTGTTAATCATTCCTCAGCAGGGATGGACGTGCTTTCTTGGTCTGCTGGGCAGACATGTTTCCTTCTCCGGAGCTGTCGGGTCGCATGGGGAGCCCTCTTCCGTACCCCTGGGCAAGCTCCCAGGAGTCACTAGAGAGCTCTACCCTAGATCCGTGCACTCCCGCAGGCTTCTTCTCCCGAAGCCTGCATTCGGCGCCGCTTGGGACAGCTGATTGACACTGTCCCTTCACGGCAACAGTGAAGCAAAAACGGACGCTTCAAAAGGAGCGTCGGCGAAGAGCAGCGGAGCCAACCGGAAGTCATCGCCCAAATCCTTAAACTCACAGTGGAATGCAGTTGTTTTTAGCCCGGCCATGAATTGGTTAACCGATTTGCCTTCAGCTTGTGAACGGTGATGAAACGCATGCCGGTGAGCTATTTTAGAAGCTGCCGGAATGTAGTGACTCTTCAGCTTTGCCATTAAAGTTTCCCAGGATGCAGCTTTTAGCGTCTGAGGAGAAACTAAGACTCTGGCTGTCTCGAACATTTGTGTTCTGCAGAAATTGAGGACAAGGCTTTCTTTCTCTCAACAGTTAATTCTGTGAGATCGTTTACCTCTAAGAAACAGTTAAATCTCTCTAAGTAAGACTCCCACGTTTCTGTGGCTGTATTAAACAGTGCGAAATTGCTTAGCGCCAACATCGTGAGGTGATTTCAGCACCCGCATGCCTCAGTGCAGAGGGCTTACTCTGTCTCAACCTCTTTTAAAACAGAGATTCCATCCTCGTCGCCAGTGTTCTGTTACTAGAACAGGCAGACAAAGTGACGCAAGACAGAATGTAAAGGTTGGTCACGTTTATTCTGGCTAACAGTGACAGCTCTTGCAGCGTGAAGCAACAACCCGCACACGTTTGACAGCTCCTTTTATATGGAGCTGTCAAACGCAGTAGCCAAGTAGCTCGCATCTCGTGCCTCCTTGGATCGAACCGGATGGGGAACTGGTGCTTACATAGCATTGTTGGTGCTCTATTACTGGAGGCTTTTAAGAAGAGATTGGCAGACATTTATCTGAAATAGTATATGGTCTCCTGCTTGAGTAGGATGTTGAAGATTCCTTCCAACTCTATTAGTCTACCCTACCCTATCCTATCCTAACCTAAAATAAATCCATTAAAGCAAATAGATCCCTGTACACTATATATTTCCATAGCTTGGCCCTAAGCCCATCTCTATGGAAATAGTTAGCTTAGTATATTAACTGTTAATGTTTTAGCTAATGAATTCAAATGGGCAATTGTATTTTGTATTTAAACTGTTTTGGGAAAAATATTTCCACTCTCAATATGAATAGTTCTATTGCAACATGAACTGTTTGAAAAACAATAAATAAATAAATCATAATAATGATGAAGTAAGTAATTCAAATGCTTGTAAGAATGAATACCTATTCTACATGAGCAGATATAGATCAAGAAAATTGTAGTGAGAAAACTTTAAACAGGGGTCCTCCACCTTTTCCCTATTCTGAACTAATTATAGTTTCACAATATATTTTCTTTGGAGACAACAAGCAGTAAAGGAGAAAGAAACATTTTTATGCAGTGCATTATCTTAAAATCAAATGCAACTGCCTATATCTTCAACTTTGGTCCAAAGAAATTATAAAGCTGTTGGAGATGCATTTATGTGTTCCAAACTCTGGTATTGTTATTCAGTATATGGGGTTAGATTTCAGAGGAAAGGACAGGTTTTGGTGAACATAGCAAGAGAAGGATACGTAAGCAATTAAGAACATACATATTGTAAGTTATTAAAAGTTTATTTATACTATACTTTGTTGCCAATATAGGCCTTAAGTGACATAATTGCTATTATTGGATTATATAGTCAATTTTACATTTTTTTGTAAAAGCTGATGCAGGTGAATGACTTCCTTCAAACTGTAAATAATATTTCAGATTCCTGATTATTTGAGAATTTGGGTTCAGTTCTCCAGTTAGCCAGAAAACATACTGAATACTATTGGATCAATTATTATTTCTTTTCCTAAATTGAGCTGCTGTTAGAATTAAGTTGGATATGCTATAATGTTGTCAAGTGGTTTGCTCTGTGAAAAATTACTGCTTGTGTTATGATAGTATATGATGAATTTCTATACATTTTGGATATTAATTTAAAAATAATAAATTTATAAAAAATTAAACGTCTTTGTATATATATATTTCCAGATATTTCCAGGGCTTATTCTCTCTGACATAAAGCCTGCCAAAAGAATGAAGTTCAAGACTGTTTGTTACCTCTTAGTTCAGCTGATGCACTGTCGCAAAATGTTTAAAGCTGAAATTCCCTTCTCCAATGTGATGACTTGTGAAGATGATGACAAGGTATATATGTTTAATTCAGCAAATATCCTTTAAAGAATAATGAATGGGTATGTATATGATTCACACAAACACACAGAGCCACAGATACAAGGAGAGAGAGGGAGAGAGAGAGGCAAAGAGAAAGGACAGAGCTTCAGTACAGAAAATTTACAAGGAAAAGTAAAATATACGCTGTGAAAAAAGTAATATTTGAGAACATAACTTACACGTAGTTTTTCACACCCAATTCAGTGCATACACTTATACACAACCAGTTCATAGATAGAGAATGAATATACGTTTTCAATGTTTAAATTCAGAAAAACAATATTTTTCCATCATAATAAAACAGTGTTTTTAATACATCACATTCAAAAACCCAAATTATTCATCCATAGGTCAACATCACATTCACAATTTTAAATCTTATTTCCTTTCCCAAAACTATTAACAAACTTATAAATGAAAAGCCAACATTCAATAAATATGGAACATGCCCAATAACAGGAATTTAAATATTTTCCACTATTGCTAGTATTCTGCACTTGGTAACTAACATTTTAAAACATTCTCAATTAGCTACATTCTAAGAAAGCCAGTTTGATATAGTAGTCAGCATATCAGGCTAGAAATTGGTAGACTGTGAATTCCAGCCTTGCTTAGACACATTGGCCCAGCCACTCTCTCTCAGCCCTAGAAAGCAGGCAATTGCAAATCATTTCCAAAAAATCTTGCAAAAAAAAAGTTCCAACAATGACCAGTTCAAAAACTGATTTGAACACACTCTGCACACACACACACACAAACACACACACACAGCGAGAGAGAGAAAATCTTACATGTGAAAAGAAAAATACCATCTTGAACTGCAACTCTGTGGTAGGATTTATAACTGCAGTATTTTTTAACATGGCACCTGTGGCATTTATCAGCCTTACAGACACCAAAATTATAAGGTGATATCACCAATTCCTAATTCCTTAATAAATATCTGTTATTAATAAATCAATTTCATATATGTTTTAAATATTTTTACTATATAACAAAAATAATACAGTCATAGTGATGGTGCAGTGGTTAGGGTTGATTCAGCCTTCCATCCTTCTGAGGTCAGTAAAATGAGGACCCAGATTATTGGGAGCAATGTGCTGACATTTGTAAACCAAAGAGTGCTGTAAAGCACTATGGAGCAGTATATACTGTAGCTCTAAGTGCTATTGCTATTGCTAAATAATATTTTGGATTACTGGTTGTTTAGTATTTGTACAGAATGCAAAATTGGAAATCCAACTAGAATAAGATTAAATTAGCTATTATTAAAACATAAGCCTTTGCAATGTTCAAAACTTATAATATTCTGGATATATATTAATTATTTGACTTTGACACAATTTAATATTTTTGGATTCAACACCATTGAACTATTTATTACATGAAAATTTATGGCTGGATAACAGAAATGGGTTCTCCATGCCCTGAATATTGCCAACAAATTAGTTGTTCCACATTGGTAAATATATTACCCCAATTAACTGTGGATTGTAGAAAATTATAATTTTCATTGAGATATGCCCATCTTTAGGTTTATAGTGTTAAAAAATATTTCATATCATTCCACAGTTTATTACAATGGACCAAACGCTTTTAAAGACACAGTGATTTTATGTAAAATATTCATTCACATTTATTTAGTCCAAAAACTATAAAATAAAGATTTATAGGTAATTATTTCACTAGGATTATTTCAATTTTTATGAGAATAAATAATCAGATTTAAAAGTCTGTCCAAGATCTTCAAAATATGTCTTGCATCATTTAATGCTGGAAAAACAAATAACTTTTCAATTAAAGAGAAACTCTACTTTTATTAAGATATCAAAAGGATATTTCAGCGATATCTGATTATAAAGCCAAGGATGAAAGCCTGCTTGAATACATACGTGTTAATATAAAAGGAAAAAGGAATGACATTGTCAAAAGTATATACTACAGGCCACCCAACAAAGCAGAAGGAATAGATGAACTTTTTGCTAATCAGCTAACTAATGTATGCAGGAAACAAAGCAATAGCAATAGGGGACTTTAACTGCCCTGACATCAACTGGGAGACAAATTCTGCATCAAGGGGAGATCAAACAAGTTCCTGACAACCCTAGCTGACAAACTTTGATACTCAAAAGGTAGAAGAGGGTCAGCTGTATTAGACTAACAAAAATTAGACTTACTAACAAAAATGAAATGATAGAGCGTATTGATTTGCAGGAACTTTAAAGGGGAAGTGATCATGTCATATTGAAATTCAGTATAATGCAACACAATCAATAGAACAAAATCAAACTACACTTTACACTTTAAAAGAGAATAGAGTCTGATTTCAAGAAATTTGGAAAAGATTCCATGAGGAAAATCTTAAAAGGCAAAACAATTCAAACATCTTGGGAAATTCTGAATAATTTGATTATAAAGCCCAGTTCAGCATAATACCACTGAAAAAGAAAAACAAGAAATCCAAAAATAAATCAGCATTGTTATATAAAGAACTCTCCAATAACTCTAACCCTTGAAACACCAAAAGGACAAATTTAAAAAAATGGAAAGAGGGCCTCATAACTAAGGAAGAATATCAACAAATAACCAAAAATTACAAAGATGAAGTCAGGAAAGCTAAGGCTCACAGTAAACTAAGATTTATAACAAATGTCAAAAATAATGTAAAAAATTTCTTTCAATATGTAAAAAACAAGAAACAGTCAAAGAAACCATGGATCTATAAATGGGAGAAGATGGTAAGGAAGTGATGGGCAGCAGGGAGAAAGCAGAGTTGCTTAATTCATTCTTTGCATCTGTCATCAGCACATAATAACAAATTAAATTCTAACTGTCTTTATATTCAAAATATCCTTTGTATATAGATCAATACTTCCAATATCAAACTAACTACATAGGAAAATCATGGTACTCTTTGACAAGTTCTATAAAGCATCTTAATAAGTGATTAAATAATAATAACTCAAATCCCATGAATTTGGAAATGTAGTAATTGAGATTCTTCCAGATGCCCTACTGGATATACTTAAAAATAGAAGAGATACTAGACTTTTAACAACTAGTCTTGAAAAAAAAATTAAGTATAGATGAAATATTCTATTCCACTTGGAAGTCTTTTGGGCATCAAAAATTGATCAAACAGCTGTTCTTTCTTCATCAATTCATTTAATATCAGACATTGTGAATTATATAAAGATATTTTCAACTCGCATCATTAGCCTTAACTGTCCATTCAGAAAAAGATGATTACAGACTGAACAAAGAAAAACAATTACTTAAATCTCTACTCCAAATGTTAATATAAACAAATTTTCTCTGCCTCTCAAAAAAAAAAATCCAATTATTTCTTGAAATTGCAGGAGAGATATTTTAATTTGTGGAAATATGAGCAGCTGTTTGTCCTTGAATTTAGATAAATATGGACTATTCAAAGGATTATGCTAAACATCCAAAAATGTTAGACTATATGTCACTATCATATATGACAGTGCAATTGAACTTTAGAAAATAATATACTTACTATTCATCTCTTCATAAAAGGTATTCAAAAATAGACATGTGTTGAGTTTACATTTCATCCTTATCCAAACTGATAAATGTGGAAGCTGTACCGTTCATCTGTACAGACTATAATCCAACAATTTTAACAAAATAAACAATTATTAAGAAAATTTAACAATTTACTACAAGAAGATGTTAAATGAATGTCATCTGAAAAGCGTCTTACAAAAAAATTGATTCTTTATATCATTTTATTATTAATAGAATGGATTTCAGACAACCATTTATTTCATGACTTCTTTTCTTTAGCATCAGCTAGAAGAAAGCCATGCAAAACTAATCAAGTACATTGAAGAATAAACGGAACCAATTAAAACTGGAACAATTAGAAGTAACTTTAGTTATATCTCTTTTGGACATAGAACAAGGGATAAACTATTTATAAAAAGTGGATGTGGTAGAAATAATTGACACAAGAAATATAATTTTTCTAAACACAAATATTTTTAAAAAGTTAATTTAAAAAAATTCAAAACTAAAAATTCTTAAATACATGCAGATTGTTTGGTTTTTCTTTCTGACCCCAGCTCAATAAAATTACCAAAGACATTCAGATCAGAACACTTTTTATGCACTTGTATGTGGAAGGGAAGATTTGGTTAGGGAGCTAAACATCTTTGTTGCCAAAGATGTCTTATTCAAAATTCAAACAAGAAATTTTAGCACTGGACTGGATCTCATGTTTGAATGAAAGTGAAAACTAATCTGTGTTTCTGTCTCTAATCTCTAACCAAATTGCATTGGATAGAGCTGCTATATCAGTTTTTCCATAAATAGCACTGGATTTTGATAATCTCCTTTTTCTGCATTAAATCCATATTCAAAAATCAACAATTATTTCTATGTAGCAAACCTTGCATAAAATCATTTTGTCTTGAAAACCCTCCACTTCTTAATATACTTTTTAATTTCAAGTTTATTGATTTATTTTTTCATAAAATTTATTTATTATTTATAAAATAATGTTTCCAGGTCTTGCATGATTGCCTAAACGTGTTATAATTAGTGGCATCTGCAAGGAAAAATAATAAGTTAAGTTGCTTGCTGCAATCACATAATCAAAGTCCTATCTTTTTATGTTTGTTGCAGGCTTGTCTGTTGAAGACACTTTCCCCTCACTAATTAATGAAGGGATAGAAATAAATGCTAATTGCTTCTTCTACTGCCTATTTTGGTGCCATATCGATATACTATTTATACAGAGATTTCTACTTAGCAATAAAGCAGGAGCAGTCCAAAATTTGGAGATAAACTACAAAGCTAACAAACTGTGTGGTCACAGTTTAACAACTCACTTTTACAACTTCCCCACAGTACAGATATTTCCTTTGGAAATAATTAAATGAATGTTGAACTGTTGGAATGGCCATTATGGAATATTAGTAATTAATATTAATGAATGCAGATTATTAATAGAGAATGGATATAGCACTCAGGAACTGTAGAACAATACAACTTTTACATACAACTTCCATTGTCACTGAAAGAAATGCAGATGAAATTTGCTTCTATTGCAGGACCTAATGTCAAATAAGTCTTAAACATTTCCTGGTTTTATACAGAACATAATCTTTCTCTGTTGTTAAACATTGAAAAAAAATGTCGCTTGGTTTCATCCTAAAGTCAGTTCCCTCTAAAAATAATCCATCCTTAATCAATTTTATATTGCAATAAATAAATGTATATTTAATTTTCCCACTAGGTGGAGATATTACACCGTTTTGTTCCACCAAGCACAGGGCAGTATTTTTATAGGTCTTTCATTGAGGAGTGAATGGCAAGAACAGCCAGATTTGAAAAGCTTCTTTTCTAAATTATTATTTCTGCCCACTTATCCAGGAAATTAAATATTACAGGAGAAATCTGTGTGTTATATTGCTTTCCTCTCTCACATTAGTTTTAAACTTGTTTTCAGGTTCTATTGGCTTCCAAAATGATCAGAGTGAATCTTAATCCATGTCTTGTAACAAAGGAAGCAATCTATCTTTGAACATAATTGAAGTTGTTATTTACATGAAGAGGTTACAACTGTTACAAGATCTTCAGTTTCCCAACATGATTCTTAGTGATGTTGTGAGCACAAATTCCATATGAAAATTCTTCATTACCATTTCTATAATAGTTTGAAAAAATATATTAAGAACATAGGGACATTTTTTAAAAAAATAAAAAAATAAAGTCATGGTGGAAAGAATTCAGAACAGCTAATAAAATTAGGTAAATTATATTTTTTTGCACATTTCACAAGTTTATGGCATCTGATATTAATCAATCTGAGGGTGGACACTAAATATTGGCTGCTACTGCTTTTTTTTTGTAAGTTTATAGAAGAGAAATCTGTACCCCATTTAATGCTACAATACAGTGCTGTATAATCTTTCAAATATATTGTTAGTACTATCGCTCATCTTTTATGTTTAATTTTTGCCACAGAGAAGGGCATTAAGGACAGCCTCTGAAAAACTCAGGAATCGTTCCTCTTTTTCTACAAATGTTGTATATAACACTCCTGGAACCCGAGTTAACCGGTATATCAGCCGCTTAATAGAGGCTCGGCAAACTGAATCAGAAATGGCAGACCTAAACTTTTTTACTCTAAGATATAAGCAGATAGAACGTGAGCAAAAGGTAGGTGAGACTTTTCTTAAAGATTGGTTGCATCTTTTTGTGTGTTTACAGTTTTATTAGTTTATAATAATAATAATAATATAAAATACAAAAATACAAAAGAAAATAATAGAACAAATAAGGAAGGGAAAGGGGAAAGGAGAAGGGTAGAAAAGAAGGGAAAAAGAAAAAAGACATTGACGTCCAGCTCCATCTAGTGCACTAGAATAAAATAGTAAAATCAAACCTCAACTTTTTTACTTTTACAGAATACTATAAATGAGTTATTTCTATAACAAAAAAACCCTACCTAAACAGTAAAACCCAAAATCAAAGCTTCATTTTTTTTACCTCAAGAACAGAAGCAGTTCTAAGTAGAAACAAAAGTACTTATGCTTTTTTTTCATGTTAGATAGATTGTGGGGATTGAAATGTCCTTCTATTTTTTTGCATAAAGTATTCTTGCTGCCATCAACATATATAACATCAAAGTTCCAATTTTTTCCAAAGTCTTTTTCTATTCAACCAAAAGATTTATTTTATTTTATCTTTCTATTCACTTTAAGCATTTTCTGTATTAGAATATGAATCCTACTCTGATATTTCTTTGCTTTAAAACATGTCCACCATAAATGATAAAAGGTCCCTTCTTTGCATTTACATTTACAACATTCAATTGAAACACCTTTATAGATTTTGGATAACTTGTCTAGTGTTTAACTACCAGCAATACATCTTAGAATTTTTTTAAAAATTGTAATTTAATGTGAATTTTAAACCTTTCATCCATATATTCTCCCATTGTTCAAGCATTATATCATATCCCAAAAAATTTGCCCACTAAATCATACAATGCTTTACTTGTTCATTTTCCAAATTCAATTTCAATAATGATTTATAAACCTTAGCAATAATTTGTTTATCACTACCATACAGTAAGATTTCCAATTCATTTTAACAAAGCCAAACCTATAACTTTTTTTATATCTAATTTAAATCTTTCTCTCAATTTTAAATATGTAAAGCACTGGCAGACATGCCATTCTGATTCTAACTCTTCCTTAGACTTGAAGGTAGGATCACCAAAATTAAAAGATATTATTTTACCATAAGTCTATCAGTCTCGCTTTGCCACCATTTCTTTTCTGAAAAAGGCTTCTGGGGGAACACCCAAAGAGACATCTTTATAGAAAACCTTGTTTTATATTTATTCCAAATTCTTAAAATGGCACATCTAACAAAATGGTCATTAAAATCAACATTTATTTTAACTTTATTTATTTACCATAAATAACTGTGCCATTGAAACCTTAGTTCATGACCTTCTAAACTAAGTAGCCTCTTATTGTAGAGATTTACCCACTCCTTTAGCCAGACCAAAAAGAAGCATCAAAATACAATTTCAAATCTGGTAAACTCAAACCACATCTTTTCTTAGAATCTTGCAATAGTTTACAATATGTCTAATTCTTGGGGTTTCCCCCCTTGCCATATAAACTTGGAAATATACCTTTGCCATTGTTTAAATGGAATATCAGTAGCAAGTATTGGTAATGTCTGAAACAGTAAAAGCATCTTTGGTAAGACATTCATTTTAATTATGCAAATTCTATCCAATAGTGATAAATGCAATTTGTCCCATCTTAGTAAGTCATTTTTAATATCATTCCAGAGAGGCACATACCGTAATTATTTTGAAACAGTTTTGTGTTTGTGTTTGTCAACATAACCCCCAAATATTTCACCTTTTTCCTGGCCCTAAAACCATACTTTTTAGTCAATATATCACAGTCCTAAGAGGACACATTCTTAATCAGCATTGTTGTTTTCTGTTTGTTTAGTTTAAAACCCGCTATAGTCCCAAGCTCATTTAATTTCCTCATCAAATATTCTATATTGTTTTTTGAGTCTTGCAGGAATATAACCAAATCATTAGCAAATGCTCTCAATTTATAAAATTCTTTCTTAATACTTATACCTGTTATTTTTCATCTTGCCTGATATCTCTGTTCAAAACTTTCAGCAACAAAATAAACAACAAAAGAGATGGGGGCATCTTTGTCTCGTATCCTTTGAATTTCACATGAATTAGTTAAATCACCATTGATAACAATTTTTCCTTGCTCTGTCATATAAACAGTTTTGACCCTTTAAATAAAGTTCTCTTTATGACAACTGAACAAAAGAATGAATTGGAGAATTTGATGTCACTCCGAATAACAAATAAAGTTAAATATCTAGGTGCTAGGTTATCGGCAAGATGCTGGACGATAAAAGAAGACAATTATAATAAATTACTACAATCAATAAAAGAGGATTTGACAAAATGGAATAATTTACAGATATCGTTGTTAGGTCGGATAGTGACAATTAAAATGACAATCCTTCCTAAAGTGTTATTTTTCCTCCAGACAATACCAATTAAATGGGATAATTTTTTTTTCAGAATTGGATAAAGTAATTTTGAAATGTATATGGGCTGGGAAAAAACCTAGAATCAAGAAGATCTCTATGCAAGATAATAGGAGCAGGGGAGGTCTGGGCCTCCCTAACTGGGAAAGATATTATGAGGCGGCTGCATTGTTATGGATTAAGGATTGGATAACATTCAATAATAAAAGGTTATTAATTTTGGAAGGGCACAATTTACAATCTGGTTGGTATGCATTTCTTTGGGAAGAGAAGAAGAAAGAATATATCACTAGACACTATATTAGAGATATATTATTAAGGGTGTGGAAGAAAGTTAGGAAAAAACATTATTTAAAGGTCTCGGTCTGGTTATCAATGATGGAGGCGATGATTCATCCCAATACACTTGATAAAAGTAAAATGATCAATTATAAGGAGTTATTAGATGATGGTGGAAATTTAAAACCAAGACAAAAGCTACAAGATAATGGAATTAATATGGATTGGTGGATTTATTTACAAATTCAAAGTAGATATAAAAAGGATAAGGATCAATTTGGAATTTACACAGATTTACAAATATTAGATAAAATCTTATTGGGATCCGAGAAAAAATTTATATCAAAAATGTACAAATATTTGCTACAGGTTGATTTTGAAAAAGAGAGGGTTAAGGGATGCATGATCGCCTGGAATAGGAACTTTGGTTACAATGTAGATTTAGCAGACTGGGAAACTATATGGAAGAGGAATTATACTGCAACTAAATCAATAGCAAATAAAGAAAATTTACACAAGATGTTTTTCAGATGGCATATATCGCCGAGGAAATTAGCAAAAATGCGTCCCAACATGAATCCGGCATGTTGGAATTGCAAAGATAATCAAGGATCATTTTACCATATGTGGTGGACCTGTGGGGAAGCCTAAAAGTTCTGGAAAAAAATTTGGAAATGGGCTCAAAATATTACAGAAGAAAGTGTAGAGTATAAACCAGAAATTTTGTTATTAGGCATAATAAAAGGGAAGTACAAGAAGGAAAATAAGTATTTATTATTACATTTATTCACGGCGGCCAGACTAGCGTACGCACAAAATTGGAAAAACAATGACCCCCAAAAGACGAATCAGTGATACAAAAGATACTACTCTGCGCAGAAATGAACAAATTAACTTGTGAACTCCAACATAGGAAAGAAACCGATCACTATAGAATATGGAATAACTGGTACAATTGGTTGCAATTAAAATATGGGAAATAAATAAATAAATAAATAAATAAATAAATAAATAAATAAATAAATAAATAAATAAATATAGATAAGTTATGTTATTTGTGATATATTTAAATGTATAAGACAATTAAGTATATAGATAATGGAATGAAACACCACAAAATGAATTTAAGGTTAGAATTATCACACTTTTTGCGGAACAAAGATTTTTCTTTTTAAATTTTATATTTTTGTATTTTACATGTTTACACATTTGTATGTCAAGTGTGTATGTGTGTTCTTTTTACTGAGAAATATTAATAAACTCTTTTTAAACAAAATCTGCATTTACTCCTATGAACTGAAATGTCTATCATGTCCTGATCAGGTTTATATAAGCGCTGCGGTGCTGCAGTGATTAGAATGCAATAGTGCAGGTTACTTCTGCTGACCGATGACTGCCTGCAATTGGGCAGATTGAATCTGACCAGGCTCAGGGTTGACTCAGCCTTCCATCCTTCCGAGGTGGATAAAAGGAGGACCCAGATTGTTGGGGGCAATAGGTTGACTCTGTAAACCTCTTAGAGAGGGCTGTAAAAGCATTATGAAGCAGCATACAAGTCTAAGTGCTAGTGCTATTCACAAAGTTGTGGCCTATGTAGCATTCCTGCACTCACATGATTG
>JAOYMU010000077.1:56661165-56672077 GCA_025802295.1 Psammodynastes pulverulentus
AATAGAATAGAATAGAATAGAATAGAATAGAATTCTTTATTGGCCAAGTATGATTGGACACACAAGGAATTTGTTTTGGTGCATCTGCTCTCCGTGTTCATACAAAGAAAAGATACATATATCAAAAGTCATAGGTATAATATTTAGTAGTAATCATGGGGTACAAATAAACAATCACATCATACTAGGAAACATCACAATAACTGAAGGCTTATCAAATCATACTAGTAACCAGTCAATAAAATATATATTAAAAAAAACAATAGTAGGAGATGGGTGAAAGAAAGGATGAGAAGTCAATAAAAAATCATAAACACTGGAAGTTTTTAAGAAGAGATTGGACAACCATTGGTCTGAAGTAGCATATGGTTTCCTGCTTGAGCAGGGGGCTGGACTAGAAGACCTCCAAGGTCCCCTTCCAACTCTGTTATTCTGAAACCAAAGATTTTGCATAGGTTTAAAGACCTCTATTCGGAGATCTTTAAACCTATGCAGAGTCCCGGCTGACATTCAGCATAGAAAAGGTCCCCCTTCTCCTTTTAATTGGAATATTTCATGGGTCAGCTGTGCAATTTTGGGCCTCATCGGTATCGACTAACAATTGCACTCAAAGGAGTTATTATTCAGAGAGCTCATAAATAAAAGGGCAGGATGGAAACAGCAGAAATAAACACCCGAGTCTAGATTTGCTAAGGCTTGCAAAATAAAGGATGCTTTTCTTTTCTTTTTGTGTGTGTTGCAAATTAGCCAAGGGTTCAACGTCGGAGCCCTTTGCAAATGCCAAGGTGGAAAAGAAAAGAAAAGAAATATTTCCAAATGTCACGATTAAAATATCAGCGCACGGTTTAAAACACAGAAGGGGTTATCCCAAATGTGGGGACAATGACCCCGTTTATATATATATATTTGAAAAGGAACAAAATAAATTATGGATTGGAGGTCTAATCAGTATGCACTTGTCTACAGGATAACATGTCTTTAACACACACAAAAAAACCCACAACAGTGTCACGCAACAGTGTCAGAGAACAAACTAGCTTTTTTTGTCCATAATCCTTGGTAATTCCTGGTCAGCCGCTAGGTGATGCAAAATGTTGGATGGGCCACTGATGAGTCTTCACTGGCTTATCAGACATACGTGGATTAGATATGAATATTCATGCAATATCAGGGGTTTTCAATTCAATGTATAGAATGTGAAGGATGTGTGTTTGTGTTTGTGTTTTATTTTATATTCATGTACACTGAAGAGGGTATTTAATTTCGTTGTATGAGGTGCAATGACAATAAAATGAACTAACTAACTAACTAATGATAGGATGCGTGCACAAGATTTTTTGTTACATCTGTACTTTTGTCGCTTATATGCTGTGTTCCTGCTATGTACCTAAGTGGAACTAAGAAAGTTACAGGTAGTCCTCGACTTACAACAATTCATTTAGTGAATGTTCAAAGTTAATGGTATTGGAAAAAGTGACTAATGTCCACTTTTCATACTGATGACTGTTGCAGCATCCTCATGGTCATGTAATCAAAATTGAGACGCTTGGCAACTGATTCATATTTATGATGGTTATTGTGTCCTGAGGTCATGTGATTCCCTTTTGCGACCTTCTGACAAGCAAAATCAATAGGGAAGCCAGATTTACTTAACATCTTAACAACTGTAGTGTTTCATTAAATAAGTGTGATTTGCAGCAGCAAAAATTAACACAACATTGCTTAGTAATGAAAATTCTGGTCGTAAATCAAGGACTACCCAGAATTTTTTTGCTAAGGGTGGCCAAAGTTTTCCTACATTCATACATTGCATAGCAAAAGTAATTTTTGTTAAACTGAGCTAATCTAATTTGCTGTCAAATTATAAATCCAAGCTTGTTCGCATTTACAGTTTGTCATAAAAGGAGGGAGAGGGATAGCCCTGACGGGGCCTCTAATTGAGGAATTCAGAAGCTCATTCCTTTCAGATAAGAAGAAGGCGGCAGCAGGCACTGGCGCGTGGCGATGCTTTATAGGAGAATGTGATTGATGACATCCAGACATGAATGTATTTCATTGGAGAACATACATCTGGGGGAAAACAGGGTCACAGGGGATTGTAATTTAGGTGTGTCAGATTCAGCTGCAACTAGGAAGTGCCGACATGTTGATTATAATAAATGATGAGATTTCTTTTGAAACTTGGCTCGATACTCATGCATGGATTATAGCATCTGTCGGATCCCTGACACTTGCATTTCCTGAATACAAATATGGGCTTAAATTTTCTCCACCTAAATAACCGACAGAAATCATGGGAAACCTTGTCTTGAGTGTGGCTGGTGTCATTTTCCCTTCCTGCCTTGGTTGGTGCCTACACACAACCAATAATACACTCCTTTTAGATAGCTTTTCCACGTTATTCCTCCCTCTTTGCAGGAGAGGCAAAATCTGTGATGTTTTAGAGTCCATTATCAAAGCACATCTTTAGGGATTCTCTCCTGGACAAAAATAGATTTTGTTTGATGGATTACTGTAGCTTCTCTGATGCCCAGCTTTACAAGAAGAATTGGCTTCAGTAATTCACAGAGATGAAAGTCTTGGCTTTCTACATTCCTGAATCAAAGATCTGATTGGGCTAAAGTAAGAGGGGGAGGGGAAGGGGGGAGGCGGCAAGGGGTTACTTTGAAAGGAAAATTGGTTTTAGCTGCCCTTTTAAATTGCTTTTAGCATTCCGAAGCAAACACTACTTGATACCGGCTTCCCCGGACTAAAGATGGATGTGAATCTGCATAAGTTCTTTTTATTTGGTATGAATTTAGGAAGCTTTGCAAAATTCTTTACAAGCGTGGAAAAAAAAGAGAAGAACAATTTCGAGTCAAAACAAAAGAGGTAGAAGTAAAATTGAAACCTAATCAATTAAAGTTTGGCCTGCTGCCAAAAAGGTTCTGAAAATTTTGTTATGAAAAAATTGGACTTTTTTTAAGCTTTGCACGTCCAACTGTGTGTGCAGGTAGTCCTTGATTTGCAACTGTTTTTTTTAGTGACCATTTGAAATTGCAATGGCACTGCAAAATGTGACTTACAACTGGTCCTTGCATTTATGACTGACACAGTATCCACAGTAACACGGATGCTTGTCAACTGGCACGTATTTACCACAATTGCAGCATCCTGGGGTCATGTGATCACCGTTTGTGGCCTTCCCAGCTAGCTCCTGGCAACAACGTCAATGGGGAAAGCCACATGATTCACTTAGTGACTGAAGCAATTTGCTTAACAACCATGGGAAATATTTTTTTTAGGTTTGGGCATGACTTATTTTACAACCACCTCGCTTAACAACAGAAATTGTGGTTTCCGTTGCGGTCGTAAGTTGAGAACTCCCTGTATGTCAATGAATTCAGATTCTACCCACTCCAAGTTTTCTTTAAAAACCCTTCCATGAGGTAAATTCAAAGTTTTCAAAACTGAGGAAAGTTGCAATTTAGCTAATACAGGATTTGCTTTTATTTTTATTTTAACCAAGCAAGAACTGATTTTGCCAATTTCCTCAAAAAGAGGTTGGGGAAAACTAAAGAATACCACATAATTTGTATTTGTTTGTCTGTTCCTACTCTTGAGCTATACATAAAAGGCATAGAGAGGCACAGCCTAATGAAATAAATACTAAAAGGCTGTGCTTGCCTCTAAACATAATGAACCTTATATTCATGAATATTTTTAGCCAGCTTTTATTCCGAGAACCGGAACGCAGCACTGCTTACTGCTTAGCCTTACCTAACTATGATAATGAAAAATCAGGCCAGACTCACAGAGTAACTTGGTGAGTTTCACAACTAAGGTTATGAATTGAGGAGATTTGTACGTTGAATGGAATTGTCCCAGCCTGGCATGACAGTGGAAAACCAAGGTATTAGGAAGAAATTTCCCATATGGGCCACAAAATTCTTCCTTAGAAAATAACAAAAAAATATTGGACAACTGCCTAACCTGGTAGAAGAGGGAGCATCCTATAGAAGAGGATGCAGATGACATCTTAGTAGTCACTATGGCCTAGTGGTTAAGGCACCCCTCCACCGCTGGTGCCGCCAGCAGTATCGGTCTGCAGAGCCAGAAATGACGGGGACTGCTTTTGCCATGGGTGACTTTGGGACAATCATCAGGAGACTGTGAGTTCTAGACCAGTTTTAGGCATGAATGACTTTGGCCCAATCATCAGGAGACTGTGAGTTCTAGTCCCGTTTTAGGCATGGGTGACTCTAGGCCAATCATCAGGAGACTGTGAGTTCTAGTCCCGCCCTAGTCATGAAAGGTAGCTAGCTGAGTTGGGCCAATCACCAGAAAGCTGAGAATTCTGTTCCCGCCTTAGTCCTGAAAGCTTGCTAGGCGACTTTGGGCCAATCACCAGAAGACACTGAGTTCTGGTCTCATTCATGAAAGCTAACTAGGTGACTTTGGGCCAATCACAACCCACATCACAGGGTTGTTGTTGTGGGAAAAATAGAAGGAGGAAGGACTGTTGAGTAAAATCGACACCTTGAGTTATTTGTAAAAACAATAAAGGCTGGATAGAAATAAATAAAACAAATCAGTGTTTTATAACTGGTTATACGTCCCATAAGAGAGACTTATCCCATGCGGCAGCCATTTTGTAACAATGCCCACACATTTCTAATATAGATAGACAGGGCTTTTTTTTCAGCCGGAACTCGGTGGTACTGCGTTCCGGCACCTTTTTAGAGTCCGTGTCACGTGACGCGTCTCAACCAATCGCGCACTATTACTTCCGGGTTTTTTTAACGCGATGGGGAGGCGCGTTCCGGCACCTTTTGGTGCCGAAAAAAAGCCCTGCTTAAATGTGAACCAGCAGTGCACGGCAGCAGCCAAAAAATCCAAGGGATAAAATCAAAATTACGTGAAGTATTAGTACCGCTTTATAAAGCCTTAGTAAGATCACACTTGGAATACTGCATCCAGTTTTGGTCACCATATTATAAAAAAGATATAGAGACTGGAAAGAGTACAGAAAAGAACAACAAAGATGATTAGGAGGCTGGAGACTAAAACATATGAAGAACGGTTGCAGGAATTGGGTTTGTCTAGTCTAGTGAAGAGACGATATGATAGCAGTGTTTCAATATTAGAGGGGCTGCAACAAAGAAGAGGAGGTTAACCTATTTTCAGGAACATCAGAAGGCAAGATAAGCAATGGAAACTAATTAAGGAGAGAAGCAAACTAGAACTAAGGATAAATTTCCTGACAGAACCATCAACCAGTAGAACAGCTTGATTTCAAAAGTTGTGGGTGCTCCATCACTTAGCACCTTCAAGAAGAGACTGAACAGCTATTTGTCTGAAATGGTATAGGGTTTCCTGCTTCAGCAGGAGATTGGACTAGAGGACTTCCAAAGTCTCTGTATTCTGTTATTAAATCCAAAGTAAGTGGACAGAGGTCTCTGCAACATCAGCTTTGCCATCGAACACTGCATTCTTGCATGTCTTGTAGCTACAAGGAGAAGATAGGAGCCACCATGCATATGGTGGTCAATGCATTCTGGGAGTGCACCAATTTTCAAGGAAATAATGGGTGCTCCTTTTACCTCATTGCTTAACTGAACTGTTTTGGACAATGATTACCCTGTCTCCAGTATTTTTTTTCTGGGGAACATTGTGAAGTGGATTGTAGATTTGTAGTTGTGGAGAGCCCTGAAGGAGGGAGATTATTTGAAACTGTTTCTATGTAATCCACAATTAGGAATGTGATTAATAGCAATAGCTATTCACAGTGCTTTACAGCCCGCTCTAAGCAGTTTACATAGCCAGTATATTGCCCCCAATAATCTCGTTTTACCAGTGTCAGAAAGATGAAAGGCTGAGTCAATCTTGAGCCGGTGAGAACAGAACTGCTGAATTGCTGGCAGTTGGTAGTCAGTAGAATTACCCTGCAATACTGCATTCTAACCACTGGGTCACCACAATTAAATTAATTGCTTCTTTATGGATGGCCTCTGATATTACCAGATGGAGGGGTACAATCCTCCTGATGTTGCTATTGTGTTTCCCCAAAAATAAAACTGGGTCTCATTTTCTTTTAGGCTTGAAAATAAGCACTTGGACTTATTTTGGGGGAGGTCTTTTTTTTGAGGTGCAAGAAATGGTGAGTGTGGTCACTTCATGGCTGCTGGGCCCCTTAACTGTGGCCTGTGGATCAGCTGATCCAGTGAGGGCCGGAGTTTTGTCTCTTTGGGTGCCTGGAGATATTTCCAGCACACTCTTCCTAGCCCCAGCCCTGCCCACAGTGCCAGGCAACCTTGCAGCTGAGAGCCCCTCTGTTCCGCAGCTCACCTTGTGGCTATGGAGCAGGTGGCGAGCACGGTTTGCACTCTGCCAGGCCTGGAGCTCCTGTGTTGCTTAGGTTGCTGCTATGATGAGGCAGAAAGCCATGCAGCCTGTCAGAATCTGCGCCCCCCCCCCTGCCTCTACCTTGCTGCTGTTTGAAAAAAGGACAGGCAATTGTGGAAGATTGGGGAAAGCACGTGCTTATAATAGAAGCAAAGCCCAGCCTGTCCCTCTCAACCAATCAAATGTCTGTCTACGTGTGTAAGAGAGAGAATGAGAGAGAGACAGACAGACAGACAGACAGACAGACAGACAGACAATGGAGGACAGTAACAAGAATTGCAGGCAACACTGTTTGAAAGAGTTTCCTCTCTGTCGTTTCTCTTCTCCGCTCCACCCACCTGCCCACCCCCCGCACCTGGCCCTGCCGGGCACCGTCCACCCCAAACCAAGCGGTGGGGAGGCTTCGGGACAGCACCCTTCTAGCACTTGAGACCTGGCAAAGGCAAAGCTGAAGCAGATGGGGCTGCGTGGGGCTCCTCCGATGGCCTTCCCACCCTGTCCCGCTCAGGGGCGGCCCATACACAAGGTGTAAGTATGCATTGAGGTTAGCATTCACCTTCCTGCTTTTTGCAAACTTTTGGCTACATGCAATGAAAGCAGCAGAAGCAGCAGAAGTCTTTCTCTCTCCCCCAAACTCCGCCAGAAATGAGTCTTTGTATGACTCGTGACACCACCACCACAGCCTCCTGGAGCAAAGGTAATTGTGATATTGCATGTTTGAACGGCAGCACCCAAGTGCAGCCATGAGCTTCATCATGCTGGCAGAGCTGGCGTCCTACCACTCGCAACTATGCAAGTATATCGAACCTTGTGGTGATGCCACCACTCACGTGCACAATGGCACAATAAGCCTTGCAGCATTCTGCTCCAAGAGGCTGCGGTGGGACAATGAGTCTCACAAAGATTCATTTTGGGGAAACACGGTAGATCTCTCAGCTGCTTTCAGTACCATAAGTCATGATGTCCTTCTGGATTGTCTGAGAGTTGGAGGATTCAGCAATAAAGGCCATGTTAATAAATTTGTCTCACTGGTTCACCTTAATGCAAATCAGACAAAATGCTAATCTTAACTTGCAAAAGTTGAGGGTTATAGCAGCATTTCTATTTCTTTGCCTATTGCATGCTGAAAGTATACTTTTTCCCTTTTCCTTTCAAAAAAATCTTTTTTCAAGAGTTAAAATATAAACTTGAAAAAAAAAACCATTGAGCGGAACAAAAGTAAATAGGATAAAAGCAAAAATGTTCATTTCATATTTATGTTGTCCCCTCTAGCTGAATACTGATAAATATATGGTGTTGTAACATTAGGAGTTGCAGAGGGATTATAATATATAAACTTCTACAACTCTACTTCCCTCCAAGGTTTCCAAGAAAGCTTTTAATGTTTTCATTGTAATGTAGTCTGAAAAACATAGGCACTTTTGCAGGACCCAATCTAAATCAGTCACATAGGACCAAAGGTTGTCTTTCAAGCATTCAGACTCATGCTGGAGCCCATCCTCCTGGTCACTGACTTGAGTGAATCCTGCAACATTATCCTGGGATTCATATATTTGCCTTCATTCACATAGGCAATTCCCCTCAAGAAAACTCTGTTCTACAGACTTGCCACAGGAGAGACTGAGATAATTTTTCTCACAGTAGAAAATGAATAGAAGAGGCAGAGAAAAAGGTTACTGTCTCTATGGCAAAAAAAAAAAAAAAGTCCAGAGAAATATTCAGAAATAAAATACAATAAAACAGATAAAAGCTACTGAAATAGAATTCCTTATTATAACACTCCAGTGTAAATCAAAGCACTTTCACTACAAAGGAAGAAACCTCTGTGCCATCAATTTGCTTGCAGTAAAAGCAGAAGTGTTTAATTACTTTGAAAAAAAAATAAGAAAAAAGAGCATACTATAATCCAGCAAGGGTTAAAGGATAGTTCAGCATTCAACCAGATGTTTAATATTTAAAATGTAAGTCAAAAGCAAAAACAAATTCAAAAAATGATGTTAAAATGAAAACACCCTTAAAAATCCAAGCAGCTAATAAGAAAAGATGAAAACCTGACTCTTTGGCCATTATTACAGTGAATTGCAGTCATCCAGGTTCCTCTTTATAGGTAAGTAATACAATCATCTGAGAGTCATTTGGGGTTGATCTTAGTTGCCCATGCTGATCTAAGGAATAAGTGCCATCAAAGAGCCAGCTTTGGTGGAAAAATCATATTCATTGGCAGGAGGAAGGACTTCCAACCACTCAGGGCATTATTTTCAGAGGATTATCTTATGCCTCCTCCTTTCTGAGTCTGGATTTAGATAGTGTGTCCTGACATTTCTCTCCTATCTTGAAACAGCTTGGTTCTCCCTAATGGCCTATCCTGGTTTGTGAACTCATTTGTGCAACACTGGATGCTCTTATGTGATTCACATATTTCTGGCTTGAACCTGGTTTGCAGACTATTTATGTCCCCAGGTGATCATTTAGAAGAGGAAGGTTTTGACAACTGAGGAAAGAATACTGTTACAGGATATCAAACTAGAGCAGTGGTTCTTAACCTTGTTGGAGGTACTGAAGCCCACCAGTTTCATATGTGCATTCACCGAACCCTTCTTAATAGGAAAAATAAAATATGATTTTTTCAAATTCAAAACATAGGTATATAGTTAGGATCTAATCATATGAGTTGAGTGTGTGTCTTGACCTCCACCGAACCCGCAAGACTGACTCACCGGCCCCCTGGGGTTCGATCGAACCCAGGTTAAGAACCACTGAACTAGAGGGAACATACTAATACACTTTTGGATTTATATTAACTAATAGAGAATATTCATTTGTAGAGAGAGAGAAGTGCAAAACAAAGTTGTCCAGTTCCATCCAAATGTCAGTAAGTACTCCTGAAATCAGTGGGTCAAAAATTCACTATCACTGTACTTTGTTAGAACCCTGTGTTCAGATGTAGAAGATATTTGAAATAAAAATGCATACAATGCATTCAGGAAGTATTCAGACTGCCTTCACCATTGTCAATTTTGTTATACTCCAGCCTGATTCTACATTTGTTGATATTATTTTTTTCCTCATTAAGCTACATGCAGTACCCCATAATTTTAAAGTAAAAACAGAATTATAGAAATGTCTGTAAATTTCTTAAAAGGAAAAAAACTGAAATATCGCATTGGCATAAATATTCAGACCCTCCACTCAGTACTTCATCAAAGCATCTGGCAGCAATTACAGCCTCTAATCTTTTTGGGTATGACATGACAAGCATTGCAGCCTGGATTGGAGGATTTCCTGCCATTCTTCCTTGCAAATCCTCTCAAGATCAACCAGGTTGGATGGTGAGCATTGATGGGCAGCCATTTTCAGATTCCTGCAGAGATGTTCATTAGGGTTCAAGTCAGGCTGTGGCTGGGTTGTTCTAGGACATTCACAGAGTTGTCCCTAAGCCACTCCTTGGCTCTGGCTGTGTGCTTAGGATCATTGTCATGTTGGAAAGTGAAATTTTGGGCCAGTCTGAAGTTATGAGCACTGTTGGACAGGTTTTCATTGAGGATATCTCAGTTTTCCCTCAACTCTGACCAGTCTCCCAGTCCCTCCTGCTGAAAACATTACTACAGCATGATGCTGCCACTACCATGCTTCACTATGTTGGGATGATATTCGGCAGATAATGAGCAGCCTGTTTTCCTCCAGAATTGAGGATTGAGGCCAAATAGTTCAATCTTGGTTTCATCAGACTAGAGCATCTTATTCCTCACAGTCTGAGAGTCCTTCGAGTGCTTTTTTGCACACTTACAAGCAGGCTTTCATGTCTTTTACACTGAAGAGAAGGTTCTGCTTAGCCACTGCCATAAAGCCTATATCGGTGGAGGCTGCAGTGATGGTGGTCCTTCTAAAACTCTGCCCCATCTTCACACAGAATCTTTGGGACTCAAGTCACAGTGACCATCATGTTCTTGGTCACCTCTCTTACAAAGGCTTTTCTCCTCTGATTGCTTAAAATAACCAGCTCTTGCAAGAGTCCTGGTTGTGCCAAGCTTCTTCCATTTGAGAATTATGGAGGCCACTGTGCTTTTAGGAACCTTCACTGCAGCAGAAATTTTATTGTAGCCTTCTCTAGATCTGTGCCTTGCAATACTCTTGTCTCTGCAGGCAATTCCTTTGACCTCATGGCTTTTGCTCTGCTGCAGTATGCATTGTCAGCAGTGAGTCCTGTAGAGAGGTGTTTGCCCTTCCAAATCCTGTCCAATCAATTTAATTTACCACAGATCGACTCCAATCAAGGTGTAGAAACATGTCAGCAATGATCAAGAGAAATTGGAGGTGCCTGAACTAAATTTCAAGTGTTATTGAGAAGGTCTAAATATTTATGCCAAAGTGATATTTCAGTTTTGTTTTCTTTTTAACAAATTTACAGACATTTCTAAAATTCTGTTTTCACTTTGTCATTATGGAGTGTAGATCAATGAGAAAAAATGAATTTGAACAACTATAAAATCATAAGTGATTGAAGTTCACCCATAATTACTAGAAGGTT
>JAOYMU010000077.1:56689049-56708552 GCA_025802295.1 Psammodynastes pulverulentus
TTGTTGGGGGCAATATGCTGACTCTGTAAACCGCTTAGAGAGGGCTGTAAAGCACTATAAAGTGGTATATAAGTCTAGGTGCTATTGCTATTGCTATTCTCTATTTTACACTTTTATTCTAGTCTTACCTTCCTGATACTCTTCCACTCACAATGCTTAGTGCTTCCAAAGATGTTTTATCCTTTCTTGATTTTTTTTTTTAAAAGACCACTGTGGTTTGTTTGTTAGTGCCATTGAAATTTTTATCTCCCACAATACTTTATTCAGTTCCTCTTCAGGGTCATAAATACTGTTAAATTCCAAATAAACGGAGCTGTGCGATGCTGTGGTCTTATTGCAGTTATGTCCCTTACAATACCATGGATTTATTTTTTCCTTTTTTTGCTTTCACAGCAGGCAATCCTTTTTTCCAGCTTCTAAGATTCCCTTTCCAAAGTTGTGATGAGTGTCAGTATACCTGTTTGCTTCAGATACTGTCTGTCTGTCTGTCTGTCTGTCTGTCTGTCTGTCTGTCTGTCTGTCTGTCTTTTACATCTGAACATTCTGTCACTGAAGCAGCAGATTATGTGGGAAAGTGCAGATATTTCTTGTCACAGGTTTGAACTGATCTCTTGAAGAAAGCTTTTGAAATTAGACCAGAGATCTAATTTGCTCTGGAACAGCTTCTTGTTCATTCTTGCTCCCTATTTCCAACTTGATTCTGTAACCGTGTTTTGGAGCGATGCTTTGTAAAACTGTTTATTGATTCATTGGATTTGGCTATAGCTTAACCTTCTAAGGCAGGCACGAAATGTAAATTTTTTCCCTACGGGCTCTGTGGCCATGGCTTGGCGGGAGTGGCCTGGTGGTCATGTGACTGGGTGGGTGGGGCATGGCCAAGTCGATGTCAGCCATGACCCAATGCATTTTAAACCAAAATATTTTTTAAACAAATTAAAAATAAAAATACATACATTCTAAATATTTATTTTTTTAATCTTAAGAAATCAGTTAAGTTATTAAAATTTTACTAAAAGATTTTCTTTATTAAAGGATGTGGGGCAGCAGATCTAGGGCAGGGGGCTGCTTGCTGTCACAGGGGGAGGGGGAGAGGGACTGGCTAGTGCTAAGTGCTTACTTTTGTTTCAGGTGAGCAGGAAAGGGTTGACCTGACCGCGTGGCCAGAAAACTATAGATAGGGCATGGGCATGGCACGGGTGGGAGAGAGTGACTGGTGACGGGTCCAGGGCATGGGGCATGGGGTTATACGGGCTCTGAGAACTCATTCACATGGGTCCTAGTACCTCTCAGAAGGTCTCCGGAGGTACTAAGATTTCACCACTGGTCTAATGTTACATTACAATTAGAGTTTTTTCCCATTTATCATACAGTCTTTAACAAATACATCTTCCAAGTTCATCCTACGTAATATTTTATAACTTTTAGAAATCAAATGGACATCTCCAGAGCATAAATTTGATTCCAGTTCCAATTTGTTGGCTGAAAAAACAAAACTTTTTTTTTTGCAGGATCTAAACTGAATCAGTCACTAGGATTCCATCATCAGGGAACTTTTCTCTCCAGAATGTGATTACTTTTTTTAATCAAGACTGAAGCTTTCATATATTCTGTAGTAACTAAATCCATCACTTACTAGTTGTTCTCTTCTTTTTAGCTTAGGTTCCTCTTCTTCCAGTATCAACAAATCACAATATGTAATCCATTTGGACTCAATATCTTAAGTATGGTGCTTCATGGAATGATATCCACAATGGTACCTTAGTAGCCAGTCTTTTTTTAATATTTCACCCATATACTCCAATCAATGTCTAGTAAAATGGTTCTTAAAACCTGATATCATATCATAAATAAGTGTGCCATTCAAATCTCAAATGAAAGCCTTCAAGATCTATCATCCTTTGACTTCCACTTTCTTTCACATCTTATAAAAGTTTATATTTAATTCTTGGTTTTTTTATTTTGGCAGATAAATATGGAAATATCCTTCTGTCATTTTTTAAAGAAGAAGTCTTTGATCAATATCAATATAGTCTAAAACAAAAATAGCATTCTGGATAAAACATTCATTTTAACAATAGAAATTCTCCAAATCAATGACAAATCTAATTTTTGTCATCTATGCAAATTTATTCACTCCATATTTTAACATACAGTAATTGTTTTTATACAATATGGAATTTTTGTTGGAAAGAATCCAGGTATTTTACCTTTTTCACAATTTTAAGTCCCATTTTGTTTTCTAATTTTCTTCTTCATTTATGTACTTTATCAACATTTTGGTCCTTAGCTTGTTTATTTTCATCCCTGCCAGTTCTCCAAATATTTTAAGCTTCCTCAATATATTCAATATCTTCTGGGTGTCTTCTAAGATCAAAGCCAAATCATCAGCAAAAGCACATAAATTATATTTATGTGCCTTTACTTATATTCCTCTTATTTCATTATATTGCCTAATATCTCTCTTTAATAATTCCAACATCAAGATAAACAATAAAGGGGACAAAGGCCACCTCTATCTTGTCCCTTTCTGGATCTCACATGTTTTCATCAAGTCACAATTAACCATGATTGGGTCTTCTGTAGTGTATAGATTGATTTCAGATTCTGAATGAAACTCAGTCCAAAGTCCATCTCTACATCTAAAAAAAATGCTGTTTGTCATTACTTTGTTGTAAATATTCAATTATATTCAAAATAATTCTCACATTTTTTTTTTAGTAAGAAATTTAATTGATCTTCATGTAAAACTTTTTTTTAATCTTTCTCGATGTAGTGTATATAAATCAACCATAAGGCTTTTATTCTTTGCAATTCAATTTGCACAATTACATATCTGTTTTGGTCATCAGTAATAACTGTGGCTGTAGTTGAGGATTTGTATACAAAACTATATCTTTAATCTTTTTGTGTTTAGTAGAGATATATTGCAAGCCCAGTATTTTGTTCTCAAGTAGTTTGTGTCTCTTTAATGTGAATTTCATCATGTAAACAAATTATACGCTGATTGAATTTTTTCAAATAGTGAAAAAAGCCATGCCATGCCCACCAAGCCACACTCACAGAACTGGTAGTAAAAAAAAATGAATCTCACCACTGGTCTCCACCTCCACAGGCTGTCCTTGGCTTGTGTCCAGGTTTTTTCCCCATTGTCCTTCCTAAGTCTGCATTTTTTCAAGGGTTGGTCTTTATATCTTGGATCTTTTGAAGACTGATATATTTCTCCATAAAATCATGAGCTTTATTCACCAAATTTAATCTGAAACATTGATATGAAAAGTGAAGATAATTCCTTCCAGTTTGTCCCAGCAAAAGACAGTATTATTATTCTGTTTTAAACGTTCTGTCAAAAAGAAGTATTCTCTTGTCTTCCTAAGAATTGTAGTTGGAATCTCTCTAAACCCCTTTCCCCAAATTGTTTTGTTCATAATTCCTCAAAATGGCATTGTTGATGGCAGCCTTGGTAAAATGCTTTCTAGTGATTTTGATATTTTGTTTTATTTTCTGTGATTTCCAGACCAAAGATGAGTTTCTGAACATCAGACAACTTCCTAGGAATATTCCTCCTCTGGTGTCACGCCCCTGTCGGAGTCTGACTCTGAGGGGGAAGACAAACAGCTGACAGAGAGGGGAAGAGTGGCTCCATTGACTGTGGAGGAAACTGGGGAAGGGCAAAGTCAGGCTGGGCAGAGCAGGGGAGAGATAGAACAAGAGAGAGGGAGGAGGAGCTCTCTGAAGGAGCTCATGCATCTGTGCCTCTGCATCGATGCCAGGCTTCAGCAGTGATTGGTGCAATGACAAATAGAGGCCATACCCACTCCCAGCAAGATGGTGCCATCCTCGGCATTGCCTCCAGACAAGCTCATGCAGTGGGGGGCTGCTCAACCTCGCCTGACCCAAGCCAAAAAAGATCAGCATTGCCGTGAAGACCTATGCCTGTATTGTAGTGGCCAAGGCCATTGGGCGACCAAGTGTCCGGCTAAAGCACCCAAAGCAGCAACATCAGCAATGGTGGGAAATGGGCAGTGTTTGGCCTAGGGGGTTTCCTAGGTTGAGCTCGAGTGACATCAGGCCTGCCATCTCCACCACAGTCATCTGTTGTGAAGCACCTCATGCTGACAGCAAGTGTGTTTGTGCCTGGTCAGGGAGCAGTGGAGATTCAGGCCTTGGTGGACTCAGGGGCCGTGGCCAATTTCATGGATGCAAACTTTGCCATGCAGTGGTCCATTCCCCAGCAGCAGGTATCACCGTCGGTATTGGTGGAGACGATTGATGGTTGACCCCTTCATTGGGACCTGCGGTTGCTGCAACCAAACCCCTTCACATGCATATTGGGAAGCATGTGGAGGAAACTGTGTTTTATGTTGCTGCAGTATCTCACTTTCCGATGCTGCTGGGGTTGGAGTGGTTATGGGCTCATGATCCGCAGATCGTCTGGTCATCTGAAGCAGTGGAATTCCCCAGCAAGAAGTGTGCTACTCATTGCTGGCATGCCTGTGCAGGGAGTGTGGCTACGCCCATGTACCTGGATCTACCAGTGGAATTGGTGGATTATGCAGACGTGTTTGAAGAAAAGGTGGCAAATCAGTTGCCCCTAGATCTGTCATATGACTGCCCGATTAATTTGGTGCCCAATGCCAAATTGCCGGTGGGCCGGATATATTCCCTGTCGGAACCAAAGCTAGCTGTGTTGCAGAACTTTATCGAAAAGAATCTCCAGAAAGGGTTTATCCAGCCTTCTTCATCCCCATTGGCTGTGCCGGTGCGCTTCATCAAGAAGAAGTCAGGGAAGCTGCATCTGTGCTGTGATTACCGCAAGTTGAATGCGATTACAGTACAGAACCAGTACCCACTTCCCCTCATCCCTGAAGTGATCAAGCAGCTTCATCAAGCTAAGATCTTCACAAAGCTGGAACTATGGGGGGCTTACAACCTGGTCTGAGTTCATGCCAGCAATGAATGGAAACTGCCTTCCGGACACGGTATGGTCATTTTGAATATACTGTGATGCCTTTTGGCTTGACCAATGCACCTGCTATATTTATGCATTTTATGCATGACATCTTCCATGACTTATTAGATCAGTTCGTGGTTGTTAAGCTGAACAACATTTTTATTTTCTCAGCATCCTTACAGAAACACTGGCAACAGGTGCAGCTGGTGTTGCAACACTTGCGGGACAACCACCTGTTTGCTAAGCATGAGAAGTGTCAGTTTGCACAACCATGTTCAACTTCCTGGGTCATTGTATTTCACCTGCCAGTGTGGAAATGGACCCAGAAATAGTCGAGTCATTGCAGGTGTAGGAAGCTTCACGGTGGTCAAAGATGTGCAGCAGCTGTTAAGGTTCACAAACTATTACTGCACATTTATTCGCCACTTTGCTTGCCTTGACTGCTCCCCTTTCTAATCTGCTCAAGAAAGGAGCAAAGTTCCATTGTGGTGGGGAAGACCAGGAAGCCTTCAAAGATCTGAAGGTTGCCTTTGCTTCTAAGCCCATCCTCAAACATCCTGATCCATTGTGGCCATTCGTGGTGGAAATGGATGCCCCTGTAGGCACCTTGTTCCCATGCGCCTATTATTCCCGGAAGCTGTCAGCTTTGGAGCGCAATTATACGATATGGGATAAGGAGCTATTGGTGGTTAAGGTCACTTTCTAGATATGGTGGCACCAACTGGAGGGGGGCCCCATCAGGTTGAGTTTCAGACAGACTATCGCAACCTGGAACATTTATGTATGGCCCAGACACTGAACCAATGCCAGGTGTGATGGTTGCTGTTTTTCGCCCGATTTGATTTTTGGGTGACCTATGTTTCAAGTGGGCGGAATCATAATGCTGGCGAGCTGTCCTGGAAACCCGAGTATACCTGAAGAGGGGACAAAATCCTGCCTCGGACGGTGATCCTGTTGGAGCAGTTTGCGGCCACTGAGGAACTGTGGACCTCCAAGTCGTGATTCAGGAGGCACAGCATTAGGATCCATTTGTAGCAGCTCATTGTCGAGAGTTGGATGGGGATGGAGACAAGAGACTCCTTGGGTGTATACCGAGGACCTGTTGAGGTTCTGTGATCGTATCTACATGCCTGGAGGTCCTCTTTGTGGACTTGTTCTACACCAATGCCATGACAGCCCGACAGCGGGTTACTTTGGGGTCGTCAAAATGTTACATCTCGTTTCCAGGACATTTTGGTGGTGTCGACTCTGGTATGATGTTCGGGATATGTAGTGTTGTGTGGGATCTGTCAACATGCCAAATATGCTAATGATACACCTACTGGTCTCTTGCAGCCACTACCCATGCTGGAAAGACCCTGAGGGTTGGTCTTGTTGGACTTCATAATGGAGTTCCCCCATCAAAAAATGCCACAACCATTTTGGTGGGGTTGGGCACGTTGACTAAAATGGCCCATTTTATTCTGTGTGGGGGCCTCCCTACAGCATGCGCGACAGCCCAATTATACATGTATTTTGGTTTCATGGGCTACCGGATCAAATACTGGGGGATTCGATTTATGGCATGCTTTTGGCAGACCCTATTCGCAGAACTGCAGGTACAGGTGTGTCTGTCATCCACCCATCACCCTGAAACTGATGGGGGTATAGAGAGTAAATGCTATCTTGGAGCAGTACCTCTGCTGTGTTAGCAACACCCAACAAAACAATTGGGTGGAGGTGCTGACTGTGGTGGAATTCGTCTACAACAACGCTCAGGATGCATTCGTCTTCATTCTTCACCAGCTATGGCTTTCATCCACAGCTTTTCCCTTTGGTCCTGTCTGACTCCCCAATTCTGGAAGTAGATACGTTTCTTCAAGAGTTAAAAGCCATGCATCAAATGGTCCAACACCAACTGGAGAAAGCCAAGAAGACTACAAATGCTTCACAGACCAGCATCATTGTGACATTCTGCCCTTAGCTGTAGGTGATCAGTTGTGGCTCTCCACATGGTACCTACTGATGACGTGGCCATCAAAAAAGCTAATTGGGACCATTTCCGGTCGAGGTGGTGATCAATCCTGTGGCGTTTTGCCTATCTCTGCCAAGGACCATGTGGATTCACCCGGTGTTTTATCAGTCCTTGTTAGTTCCAGTATCAGCCAAGAGCCCATATAGACTGGTGCCACCACAACCAGAGTAGCCCCTCAGGGAGACGTGGAGTATGAAGTGAACAGCATCTGAGATCCCCACTATTTGCTGAGCTGGATTCAGTATCTAGTGGCATGGAAAGGTTATGGACCAGAGGACTTCACCTGGGTCAATGTTGCTGCAGTCCACGCCCCTCATCTGGTCCATGGCTTCCACACCCAGTCTCCACAACATTCCCATCTGCATGATCTCAGGGGAGGTGGCCCTGCGGGGGGGATAGTGTCATGTCTACATCAGAGTCTGACTTCAGGGGGAAGATGAACAGCTAACAGAGAGGGGAAGAGTGGCTGCATTGGCTGTGGAGGAAACTGGGGAAGGGCAAAGTTAGGCTGGGCAGAGGAGGGGAGAGGTAGAACAAGAGAGGAGAGTTCAGATGAGGACCAGGGCCCACCCCCTCCTCATCCTAGGGCACATAGGCAAGAACGGAGAAGAGAGCAACGTGGGTTGCATGGCATGCATGGGAGGAGAGAGCCCCAAGTCCCTTCACAAGACACAGCTAGGAAGGGAGTTTAAATAACAGAGGCAAACAGTGGGTTGGTTGCCCGAAACAGTTTGAATGCAGTTTGTGTTATTGAGTCCTGGCATTGTTCCAATTAGTCTAATTTACTGCTTGGAGACTTATCTTGCCTGCTGGATTAATTGCCTTGTTGAAGACATATCCGGATGTTTTCCTGCTTCCCCTTATCTGGCCTGTCAGACTAATTGCCTGGTTGAATTCATATCTGGATGTTTTTTCTGCATGCATTTTGGACTGGAGTGTTTTCAGCCAACGGCTGCTACAGATTTGTGGGCAAAATTGGAGCTAATAAAGGGGTTCATGCTTGTTCTTTGGCTGTGTTGCCTTTGTGCCATACCTGGGTCATCACATCTGGTTTCTCCTAGTAAATGTGCAAGGAAGCTGTGTGGATTCTGATTGAAAAAGCAGTGGCTCTCTTCAACAGCTGGAGAAAACAAAGGAAACAAATGAAGTGCAGAGGGAAAAATGTGGAGGCATCCTTGTCAGATGAGAAAAAGGGGGATAAGGGCTCCACTCCCTTCATTTCACCTAACAAACCTGCATTCACTAGTAAATAAAATGGTTGAGCTGCTTCTTTTAAATTGGAAGAATCCTAATTTTTCTAACTCAGCAGTTATTTCCTTTACAGAGGCTTGTTTAAATGAGACCACAGAGGACAATATATTAGAGATTCCAGAGTTTCATATTCAAGGGCAGATAGAGTTACAGAGGAAAAAGAAAGGAGGGTGAATCTACTATGTTAATAATCACTGGTGCATGTATATTATAGCACTAAATAAATTTTGCAAAGTGGACTTATTTATCAATTGCAAATTCTTTTAGGCTCCATAAGAGTTTTCTTCATTCATCTTGGTTGAGGTTTATATACCACCCCATCAGAGGTGGTATTCAGTAGGTTCTGACCAGTTCTGGAGAACCAGTAGCAAATTTTGAGTAGTTCAGAGAACTGATGGTAACCTTCAAGCTGGACTGAGGAGAGAATGGATATTTTACAGTATCCTTCTCCTGCCACGCCCACCAAGCCACACCCACAGAACTGGTAGTAAAAAAATTTGAATCCCACCACTGCACCTCATGCTTGCATAAGCAGTGTATTGCAAACCTTAGCTGATCAAATTCTGTTCACAGAACAGAAATATCCAGACTCCTGTTGGAAGAAAAATCTGGCCTGGTTCCAATCCGAGAGAAAGACACTGGAAATAAAATGGAGGCTGGCTACAAGGAAAGAAGATCTCTGTTTATTTGGTTTTCCAGAAACTTCAGTGACAGCAGCATATTTCTGGGGTGGCTGAAAAAATGGCTGGGTGAGTTGATGGATCTTTTTATAGGTTTCTGTGTTTTTGTGATTGAGATGCTCTAGAGAAATGTGCAATATAGTGAACCTTGTGTCTTTTGCTTTTAATGATGGTGGGTAAATCCTATTATGTCCTAAAGTTCATATTCTTAGAATTTGGGGGAGGGGGTGTAGATTTTAGGAGTCTTTGTTTTTCTATTTTTTTAAAATCCCATCAGCTCCAGCCTTCTGTGGGAGCTTGTGACTGAAGGTGTTTTGTTTATGAATAAATTGGCCCAGTCTTTCTGAATGGATAAAAATCTCCATTCCAAAATACCAGTCTCTTCTGCTTGAGGCTGTTTTCCTATGATAGGAAGATTGTGGCTGCTTTCTGCTTTTAAGAACATGTTTCTCCATTTCTCCTTTGGGGAAATATAATATTCTGTCTTTTTTAATATTCTCCAAAATATTTCATTCTCTGGGTGGGGGCTTCCCACACTCCCTACTTATTGTTTTAGGGAATTTTAACTATTTTAATCTCAGTCTGCCAGATATTTACTTTTATTTATTTATTTTTATTTATTTGTTTGTCAAACACGTACAAGATAACAAGTATAGGTATGAACATAAGCACGAACAAAGGAAGTAAATACAGATAAATGGGGATGGTAAGTCAGGGGTAGTAGGCACGCTGGTGTGCTTATGCATGCCCCTTTTAAGGACCTCTTAAGAATGGGGTGAGGTCCACAGTAGACAGTTTGAGATTGAAGCTGTGAGGGTTTGAGGCTGTAACAACAGAGTTGGGTAGAGCATTTCAGGTGTTGACCACTCTGTTGCTGAAGTCATATTTTTCGAAGCGGTTTACCTTGAGTTTGTTTTGATTGTTTGCCTGTGTATTATCGTGGTTGAAGCTGAAGAAGTCATTGACAGGCAAGACATTGTAGCAGACATTTTGTGTACTATGCTTAGATTGGACCACAGGCAGTGCAGTTCCAGATTGTCCAAGCTCAAAATTTCAAGCCTTGAGGCATAGGGAACTTTATTGTGATTAGAAGAATGGAGTACTCTTCTCGAGAAATATCTCTGAACTCGCTCAATTATTTTAATGTTTGATATACAGCGTGGGCTCCAGGCAGATGAGCTGTATTCAAGAATTTGTTTGGCAAAGGTTTTGGATGCCCTAGTTAACAGTACAATCCTAGGTCTTTGACAGACCTTTGACAGTGAGGGTCATCTATGAGATCTTTTCTGCCCAACTTGAATTTGGTGTTCTGATTTTTGTTGCCAATGTGTAGAACAGAGCATTTATTAGTTGAAATTTGGAGTTGCCAATTACGCTACCATTCTGATACATAGTCAAGAATTGTAGGGCAGCAGCATTGTCAGTGGTGTTAAATAATTTTATGTCATCAGCGAAGAGGACGCAGCTGCTTTTAATATCGCATAGGTTGTTGATGTAAAGCAGAAAGAGCATGGGTCCTAAAACACTGCCTTGGGGGACATTGCTGCTAACTGGTGCCAGATTTGATAGGGCCCTCCCTATTTTAGTATTTGTTGCCTGTTTGACAGGAATGCATCTATCTACTTGTGCAGGGATCCGGAGATGCCATAAGAACTTTGTTTCAACAGTTGTGCACCACTGAATTAAAGGCTTTGCAGAAATCTATGTAAATTACATCCATTGCTTTACCCTGGTCAAGATGTGTGGTCCAAATGTTTCTGTAGTGTAGGAGTTGCAGATTACAGGACAATTTTTTCCTGAAACCAAACTGCTTATTAGAAAGCAGGTTGTTTGTTTCTAAGTGGAGAGTGATGGAGTGGTTTATAATTGATTCCAGAACTTTACAGGTGATGCAAAACAGTGAGATTGGTCTGTAATTTTCTACTAGACTAGGGTCTCCCTTTTTAAAAATAGGTATGACTTGTGGCTAATGACCAGAAGTCGGGCAAGGAGCTGGTTCTGAAAGATATCTCATAGATTGTGCATAGAGGTTCAGCTAGGGCAGTGGCAAGCTTTTTCAAAAAGTAGGCACATAATCCATCAGGGCCAATAGATAGAGATGGCTTTAGGTTACAAAGTGCTGTTTCAATGTTATCTACTGTAAAATCAATATGTAGTAAATTGTTACAATTTGTTGTGGTACGACTAGGAAATGGTGGGCAGCAGCCATTGCTGTTGACAAAGACTGAACTGAAGAATACGTTAAAGAGGTTGGTCTTAACAGCTTCATCGTTACAGTCTTCCCTGTTAGGCCATTTTAGGGGTGGGATAGATTTCGAGTCTTTAAGTTTGGCATTTATGAAGTTATAGAAGGCTTGAGCGGAGTTTGAGTTTAATAACTCTTCCTCCTGTTTGCAATGGTGATTGGTACATTTGGCCTTTATCTGGCAGCATAAGGTTTTGTAGCAGTTTTTAAAGTTAGCTACATAGCCAGTTTTGTTTTCTCGCCAAAGAGATTTTTTCTTGGATTGTAACTTTCTTATTGTTATGGGTAATTTGTTTTGGGGTTGTTGTTTTTTTGCTTTATGGGTTATTTTAGGTACCTATAGATTAATGACTCTATTGGCTTCAAGCAAAAAAGTATTATAATGGTCTTCTGCAGTTATATAACCTGTAAACAGAAGGTGCCAATCAAGAAATGTGATTTTGGCAGCTATGAGTTAATAGTTGGCTTTTTTAAAGTTATAATGTGGAGTCCCATCATTATGATCCTCCTTGCAAGAACACAAATTGAGATAAAAATCAATCAAGCTATGATCACTGTTGGAAAAAGGTTCTTTAACTTGTAGGCCATAAATTGAGTTTAAGTTATTGCAGAAGATGAGATCTAAATAATTGTTGAGTCTAGTGATGTTCGTTACCAACTGCTCCAGCCCCAGAGTCATAACAGCATTGTACACGGTTGTACATTTGTTTAGGGTCCAATTAATAAGAGGCAAATTGAGGTCTCCAAGAAAGATAAGGGGGTGCAGGCAACAAGCTGCCCACGTTAGTAGTGCAGTTAGCTTGTTCATATGACCAAGGTTGTAATCTGGGGCTCTATAACATAGCAAAAAACAAACTGTGATATTTAGGGACAGTTCTCAGACAATAGTCTCAGGAAGAGCAAGCTCCTGTGTAAGATATATCTTCTTCAGACCTAGGGATTTTTTATAGAAGATAGCAACACCACCCCCTCTACGATTAGCATAAGTAAGTAAGTAAGTAAGTAAGTAAGTGATAATCACTTACTGTAATAATGGAGTCTGGAAATGATATATTCAGCCACATCTCACAGACAAAAATAAGGTCAAATAGGGCCGCATTTAGAAGCAGGAGGAATTTGGGCATTTTGTTTGCAAGGTTTCTTGCATTAAGTAGCTTGCATTTTAGGCCTGGAGCGGTGGACCTGGAGAAAGTTGGGGGCATGCATGCCTAGTTTTGGTTGTTGGGGGGGCGTTGTTGGGATGCGGGCCACTGATGTTGTGTTTGATACAGTCAGCATGGTAGTCTATGTACAGGTTAGTCTGTCCTTGGTCCTGGCGTCTTTTGAGCTCCAAGCGGAGCTTGTGGGTGCAGGCACGTTGCAGTATGGACAGGTTGGGCCATGAACAAAGTTTCCTATGGTTTGTGCAGCTTTTGGCAAGTGAGTTTATTGTGGAAATGAATTTACATTTGCTGGTTTCACTCTTGCAAATGACTCTGCAGAAGCGTGGGGCCATTGAGCCATCACTGTTCTTAAACTCGGGGCTGTCATGGAACAGCAGTGATTTCATCAGGAGTGATGGTTGGTGCCTGATGATGTCATGAATGTTTGTGATGTCGTTGGATTCCTTGGTGTCATTCAGTCCAAATAAGATAGTGTTGGGACTCTTCTGTTCATGTTCAATCTTGTCTTTTTTTATTCTTATTTACTTCACTTAGCATTGCCTCAGCTAAATATTGGAATCACTCTGATTATTCAAAAATAACTTTAGGTCATGTTAGTCCCCAGTAAAGTTTCTTAGCTATCCAATTACAAAAATAATGGTAGTTCATTCAACATATTATTTTCAAGTTAGGGAAATCTTTTTTAAAATGCTGCTTATGCTTTATTTTATAAAGCTTAATGGAATGGATGGTATTTACATGCAGAGAAAAGGGCGGAGGGACCCAGACAATTCCATACTTAGATAACAGCCACCCTCTTCAGACAGCGTCAGATTTGGAGATGAGCACTTAAATTCTATAAAAATTAGGCCCCAAACTAGATCCCTGATATATTCTTCCTCATGATTTCATCATAAAGTAGCTGTTTATTTTTACCCTTTTTTAAACTAATGCCTGACATCTACATGGTAGTCGAGAAGAAATAACAACCTGGACTTGGTTTTCTGTCACAGCATATAAGATAATTTCATTTGATAAGAGGGAATATATTAATTTTGAATAAAACATTTCAACATTTTATCTGATTGTTTAAATTGCAGCTTGCAATTTAAAAGGTCCAAAAAGGTTTATTCCTGCTGCTAGGCTTGACTACGTACCATGTGGGAAGTTCAGTGTTTACTCCACTGATACGTGGTAGCAATAAACATATCACAATGGAATACAGTCTCTCCCACAAGGTCATGATGACATTTTATAGACCACTAGATGAACACAATGACTCTGGACTAGTCATTCTATATCTCTTAAGAAAATCTAGTACAGAAAAGGGTAACCAAAAAAATAAATGGCACTGTAAAGGGATAGTAAGAACATTGGCATAGCAGAAAAACGAGGGAATCATTTAACTTTTTGCAGTTATCTGTATCTCACCATTTCAAAAAACTATTCATCCCCAAATCCTAGGAGGGGAATATATTTCTCTCAAGTGGGTGAATATCTCAAGAAAAAATTCCAAAGGCTACAGAAACACATGGTCAGCAGATGTTATGAAAATGGCTAAGAAAGTTTATAGAACATCAAAACTTTAAAGGATCAAATACAAATTGATACTCTTCTGAAAAATGTATTTAAATAATGTTCTTTGCTCCTCGCCTTTCCTGACATTGGGATGATCACCAAAGGGATTTGGTTTATATTTCTCGCTATCTACTAGCTAAAATTAGAGAAGGAAAAAAGAAAGAAAGAAAGAAAGAAAGAAAGAAAGAAAGAAAGAAAGAAAGAAAGAAAGAAAGAAAGAAAGAAAGAAAGAAGCTAAGAAGGATCTTGAGAGGTTCCTGTGAAGTTCCAGTCAATTTTTTCATGGCCATATGGATAATATGATCTCTAGTTGTTATTAGGACCAAACTTAGATAAGTAATATCCTCTATATGGTCAGCTTCTGTGATCCATTGCTGTTCATTTTGCAAGTGTTGCCAAATTATGGTATCAGTTGTAATCTCAAAAGTCAATGAAGCAATCTGTGCTTTGTTGATTGTTAATTGATTTGGAGAAAACGGAACCAAACGGGAAACCAAAAAAGAAACAGCATAGACTTATTTGATGGAAATTTATTTTCCTAATTAGTAACAGCATCTCTAAAACTGGGTGAAAAAGCCCTGAAGGCACAATGTTTTTAATAAATACTAACTTTCAGCACCTAGGCTAGGTTTGTAATTCACGTGCCTTGAAAATCAGTTCTCCCATGCAAAGAAAAATAATAATTAAAAAATACTAGCGATCTTGAAAGAATGTATATATTCTACAGAATTGTCATGAATTTTATATAACATTACCACATGGATATTTTAAATCCTAAAGATGAATTTTCTTGAGGCCACAGGGTTACAATCCTTTTCATATAATTAGCAACATATGGAGAATTTATATAGAAAAATCAACAACTTTCATGATTAACTGGCAGGAGCATGTGAAGGTGCTCTTCAAGTGCTAAATATCATTCAGTGGGTAAGATGTGTTGCTTTGCAGCAAGATGGGCAGCAAAGAAATTTAATAAAGAAATAAATGTAGCATCAGGAACTCTTCAGTTAAACTTCCAGCTCCAGTTGTAGTGCTTTACAGAGATCAGTTAAATCATGTGAAGTCCAAACTTTTGGTGCATTGTCAAACTAGCATAACTTTTGACTAATTATTTTAATACCAAGTTTTAGTGTTTGCTGCTTTGTTGTCTGTTGTTCTTAACAGAATCTTAAGAGAATAACAGAGTTGGAAGGGACCTTGGAAATCTTCTAGTCCAACTCTCTGCACAAGAAGAAGACCCTATACCATTCTAAACAAGTGACTGTACAGTCTCTTCTTAAAAGTTTCCAGTGATGGAGCACCCACAACTTTTGAAGGCAACTCGTCCCATCTGCCAGAACCTTCAGAACTCTGGGATGTAGCAATAGCATTAGCAATATCATTTAAACTTATATACCACTTCACAGCACTTTAGAGCTCCCAACAATCTTGGTCCTCATTTAATGATCTGAAAAGCTGAGTCATCCTTGATCTGGTGAGAATTGAACTGCTGTCAGTCATCAGAATTAATCTGCAATACTGCATTCTAACCACTATACCACCATGACTCTGTAATCCATCCAGTCCAGTCCCAGGAATTTGAAATCATCTAGAGTGGACAGATATTCTCTTACCATTTTCTTGCTTATTTTAATTTGCATTCCTAGTCTATCTTTTAGGATTAGATTTTTGGTAGATTGGGCCATATTATCATTTAGCATGAAGAGAGATACAAAAAAATGAATTCTGAATAGAGCTGGAAGGGACCTTGGGGTCTTTTAGTCCAGTGTCCACCTGAAGCAGGACATTTCAGACAAGTGATTGTCCAGTCTCTTAGTTAATTGATCTCACTGTTAGGAAATTTCTCAATTCTAGGTTGCCTCTCTCCTTGATTAGTTTCCATCCATTGTTCATTATCCTGCTCTCTGATGCTTTGGAAAATAAGTTGACCCCCTCTTTTTTGTGGCAGCCCCTAAATACTGCTATCATGTCCCCTCTAATCCTTCTTTTCTCTAGACTAGCCAAACCCAAATTCTCCAAGTGTTCTTCACATGTTTTAGCCTCCAGGCCTTTAATCGTCTTAGTTGCTCTTCTTTGCACTTTTTCCAAAGTTTCAACATCTTTTTTGTAATGTGGTGACCAAAACTGGATGCAGTATTCCAGGTGTGTATTCCAGGTGTGATCTTACCAAGGCTCTATAAAGTGGTACTAATATTTCACATGATTTTGATTCTACAACCAAAGATTGCCTTAGCTTTTTTGGCTGCTGCTGCACACTGTTGATTTGTGTTTAAGTGTTCGTTCACTAAGACTCCAAAATCCCGCTCACAATTATTATTTTGGAGCAGGTTTTACCTAATCTGTACTTGTACCTCTGGGATTTTTGGCCCAGATGTAAAGCTTTGCTTTTCTCCACATTAAATTTCATTTTGTTGGATATGGCCCATTGTTCAAGTCTGTCAAAAAAAAAATTGGATCCCGAGCATGTTTTCTAGGGTGTTGGCTTAGTTTCAGTGTCTCTGCAAATTTGATGAGTTCTCCTTCTATTCCCTCATCTAAGTCATTTATGAAGGTATGGAAGAGTACTAGGCCTAAGACAGAATCTTGTGGTACCCCACTGCTTACTTCCCTCCATGTGGATGTGGTACCATTAAGGACCACTTGTTGAATATGGTTTGTCAGCCAGTTACAATTCCATCTGGTAGTGATGCTGTCTATTCCACATTTTTCCATCTTCCCAAGTAGTAGGTTGTGGTCTACTTTATCAAATGCCTTGGTGAAGTCTAAATATACTATGTCCACAGATTTTGCTGGTCTACTAATTTAGTCACTTTGTCAAAGAATGAAATAAGATTTCTTTGGCATGATTTGTTTTTAACAAACCTGAATTTGCTAACTTTAATAAATTAAGTAGCTCTGTTTTCTCTCTACTGCCTTCCTTCTTTGTCATCTTCTCTCATTGAAAGAATTTTTAAAAAATAATTTTTGACATTTGTTGCAAATCTTACTTCACTTGGAGCCTTAGTTTTTCTGACTTCATGTTTGCAAGTTCAGGCTATGTATTGGTATTCTGACTTAAGTATGTGTTCCTCTTCTTCTCTGTTAGTAAGAACCAGGTCCAGTATAGATTTGTCTAATCTGTTATCTACTTTGTGCTATAGACATTTAGGAGTTGAGAATGGATCAGAAAGACAATATGTACTGAAGGGAGAAAGTAAAATTTATCAAAAACACAAGTGAAAATTAGGACTAAGCAGGCTGATTTGCAGCCGAGTTTAATAATATTTCAAAATTAGACCATTCTAAACATTATAGGAGTATTTTCTTGACAGACTAGATAAATATCAATACAAAGAATCTAGATTACACATAGTTTCCACATTCAGCAAATTCATTTCATTAATGTTTAAAGAAAAGCCAAGATAGGAATGTGGAGTGATGTTTTTAGAGATGAAACTCATGTCTACAAACAGCTACAAACAATAGTTGATCACTCCTTCTCCTTATGAACAAGTCAGGATGGATAATCTTTGCTCTTAGAAAACAATCATATTGCTTTATTTGATTGATTGATTTGGACACCCATCTTGTGGCAGAAACCTCTGGACAGCTACCATAGCAATAATGATAAATTCACAAACAACAATAAAACCAAACCTGAAGAAAAATCATGTCCATCCCATTATTTGTTAAAACTCAATTTATCTATACTATCCCATGCTTCAACTTTACTATACAATATCATGGAGGAAAGCCAGCTTTTAATGGCTTTTGAATGTTTAAGATCTCAGTGATCTGTATGCTGGCAGCTCTCACTGGTCACAAGCCTTCTGTATAATGTCTGAGCTTTCAGCAACTGTAAAAAGTAAGGAAGAAAACTTTGCCAGTACTATGCAGGAACTGTTACCTAAGAAAAATTGACTGAGGCATTTTAAAATCCAGAATTATAAGAAAACATCTGCTAGAAAATCAGGCAGATGCCTCCATAATTCACTGAACCAAACTATAAGAAGGAAAAGGAAAGAGGAAGAAAAGGAGGTACAGCATTATTAAACTTTCGAGATTATGTTATTAGAGCTTTAAACCTCCATTGGGCTTGATTTTCTTGTCTGTCTGACATCATGATAGGGGGATTGGATTGGATTGGATTAGACTAAATGAAACGAGATTGTCGTATAAGAAAGAAGGAAAGCAGAATATTGAGGTGGGGCATGAACTCTCTTTTTCCTAAAACTTAGCAAGGTTGGAGTTAGTCTAATGTTATGGAGTAAAACATTCCATAGGAGATGGCCTTTACAAATCTCTTTACACAACTACATAGTAAACAACTGAAAAACAGAATGTCTTTGGCAATATTGGCACTTTTCTACCTTAAGACCCCCCAACTATCCTTGTTGGAATTTTCAGCCTCCCTGCAGAGGTCTGTGATGAAAATCAAACTACCTGTTTGCTTTCATCCAAAGCAAAGTACACAGGATGCAAAATATCACGTAGCAAAAGAGCAAGAGAAATGGGTATGGATGTTTGTTTGAGGTAGTAGTATATCTTCCTTATTCCCACCCTTCAACCTTGACATTACTTTAAACAAATAAAAATAATGAACAACTGGGCCACTAGGTCATAGTGTAACATGTTCTGACCATAACTGGGTGTTCCTTCTGGACTGCTCTCATATATTTTTTGAGTCATAGGAAGGAACACATGATTCACAGTCACTACAACAAATGTTTACAAGGCCTTTTTTCTGCTAACATTTTATTCCCCACTCAATTTGAGGTTTATAATGATGTCTACTTTTAGAGGATATGGTTGAAAATATCCTTGAGGGGTCATGTCAGATTAATACAGAGAGCTTTAAATCAGGTTTTCTTGAATCCTATTCAAGCTGACCAGCAAGGGTCAATAATCTTTTGGGATAAAGAACTGCCCAGTTCTGGTTCAACTTTAAGTGTCAATAAAATGGAACATACATTCAAATTAAGCCCTGGTAAAGCATTTTCAGCCAGAGAAAATCTCCACAGGCATAAAAGAAAATCTATTCTTAACAATTCATCTAGTTTTAAATTCTAAAACATGATTAAGGATTTAAATATGCTAATGCAGGAGTGTCACACTCAATTTAATTGAGGGCTGCATCAGGGTTATATTTGGCCAGGGTGGGCGTGGCCAGCTCAATGTCACTTGTGTTGGGACACCTTTGGGACCTGAGCACTCTGCCAGCAAAAACGACTCCCTAGCTCCATTTTCAGCTGTGACAGTTTCCTGCAATGCTTTGCCAGCAGAAATGGAGCTTGGGAGGGCTGCCCACAGCTCTCGCCATTGAAAACAGAGCTCAGGAAGGCTGTAGATCAGTCATTTTCTGTTTCCAGGTTGCCCCCATGGGCCAGATCTAAGCACCCCATGGGCTGGATCTGGCCGGAGGACATTGAGTTTGACACACCTGTGCTAATGTAAAAATAACATGTGAAGTATCGTACTTTTCAGAGTATAAGATGCACTTTTTCTACCCCAAAAAATGGGTGAAAATTTGGGTGCATCTTATACACCGAATATTGCAGAAGCCCCGACCACCAGTAATTTACCTCGTTGCAGCAAGCAGCAAAAAGCCTGTTGCAGCTTCAGTACAGCCTAATTAGCATAAGCAGCTGATGGTCGTTTGCATC
>JAOYMU010000077.1:56713956-56727761 GCA_025802295.1 Psammodynastes pulverulentus
CCGACATTGACCGGCGGACGGCACCCGGAGGAGGCCCTCTCTGTGGGAACGAATCGGTCTGCTGGGAGTATAGGGCATATATAGGGAGTATAGATTGCTTGGATAGATGAATAATGGTTGCTGTACACCAGAGGTGGTATTCAGTAGGTTCTGACCAGTTCTGGAAAACCAGTAGCAGAAATTTTGAGTAGTTCAGAGAACCGGTGGTTACCTTCCCTCAGGAGTGGAGAGGGAATGGAGATTTTGCAGTATCCTTCTGCTGCCATGCCAACCAAGCCATGCGCACCAAGCCACACCACACCCACCAAACCACGCCAACAGAACTGGTAGCAAATTTTTTTGAATCCCACCACTGTTGTGTATGTGTGTGTATACACACACACACACACACACACACACACATTCTAACCTGTATCTCTCTCTTTCTCTTTGTGTATGTATGCATGTGTGTGTGTATACTCACACACATGCATACATACACACACACACACATATACACACATACATATACATTCTAACCTGTAACAATTACTTATTTGTATTGTTTTACATTATTCTTGGCATTTATGTATAAGTGTGTGCATGATGCATGATAGATGATAAATAGATAAACAGTCAAATATGGATGGATGGATGGATGGATGGATGGATGGATGGATGGATGGATGGATATAGATATGTCAGGTTGCCATTCATGTCAAATTTGTCTTCTAATTGTGATGAAAGAAATACAGAAATTCACAACTTTTGTTTTGGTTAACCTGGACGGATCTCTCATACATTCTTTTGGTTAAGATCAAGTGAAACTAATTTTGTGCATACACACACACACACTTCCCAATTAGAAAATTATATGTTCTGGAGTAAAATACTGAAATGAAATCTCAAGTACGATATCAATTATTGTTGTGTCTCAGCAGTTGTTGTTTTAATCAAAGAAACATTGCAATGGCAGCCAATGATCAGTGCAAGAATCTATTAAGAGTAGATAGCCAGGAACATTATGGGGGCACCATTCTGAGAAAAAGGCTAATGGTTTACTGAATGTTCCATTGTTGTTTTAAGAACCATTCTGAACCATTTTTCTGGATAGCCAGAGGGAAGCATGAGTTATCCATGGATAAATAGAGAGGTAGGGGAAAAAAATCTAATACTTAACTGCAAATGTCTGGATAAAATCATTTTCAGAAGGGTCGTGTCCTCTTTTTTGCTCCCACTTTATTGCTGTCTCCTTCTTTCATTTTACAAACCACCTTCTAAGGAAATCTTAGGATGAGAAGAGAGAGAGTGAAAAAATAGAGCTTAAAACTGAGAATGCATCGGGCCATTTTTGCGAATAAAATTAATGATGCACAGAATCTATGGGTAAAGTAAAATAATAATAATGCTCAACATTTATTTACATCTGCCCAAATGTTTAAATCCTTCCTTTTAAAAATTTGCTGTTTATAATGTCTGTGGTATTGCATATTACAATGAAGTTCCTGACACTGATTGACTGGGGTTATATTGTGGCTTGTGATGTTGAAATTTGGGGCTTAGACAACTTAGAACTACGCCACCTTCGGCCTTCGATCTGATCTAAGTGTAGTACAAAAAATTATCTGCTACAATGTCCTACCTGTCAATGACTACTTCAACTTCAACCACAACAATACCGGAGCACACAATAGATACAAACTTAAGGTAAACTGCTCCAAACTCGATTGCAGAAAATACGACTTCAGCAACAGAGTGGTACGACTTCAGCCTGGAATGCACTACCCGACTCTGTAGTTTCTTCCCCAAAACCCCAAAATTTTAATCTTAGACTGTCTGCTGTTGACCTCACCCCATGCCTAAGAGGTCTGTAAGCAGGCATGCATAAGCACACCAATGTGCCTCTCCTCCCTGTCCTAATGTCCCCTTTTATTGGTACCCATCTCATGTACTCATAATCATGTTTCTAATTATATCTGTTCTCTAATACACGCTTGACAAACAAACAAACAAACAAACAAACAAACAAACAAATAAAATACATATTCAGAAATCCTCACAGGGTGATGGGGAAGACAAGAGATGAAATTGCTGTAGAGTTCAAGATCAATGATTGAAGGGAATGACTGATCCTCTTGCCTTTTAACCTCTGCTGCCAGAAGCAGTTTCCTCCTCCTACTGCCTAACAATTCATTCTCCATCTATGTGGACAGAGAAAAGTTGCCAAGGAGGAAAACACCGGACTGAGACAAAACCTCATCTACGGTATCAGGTGATCTTAGAACAGGAAAGATTTGGACTCGCCACAAAGGCAAATAAAAATTGCGTAATCCAGTACATTTGGAGGTAAATTCTTAAGTGGTTCATTTGGAAACTCCATGCAATAGCAATAGCAATAGCAATAGCAATAGCAATAGCAATAGCAATAGCAATAGCAATAGCAATAGCACAGACTTATATACTGTTTTACAGTGCTTTTTACAACTCTCTCTAAGCAGTTTAAAGAATCAACATGTTGCCTCCAACAATCTGGGTCCTCATTTTACCCACCTCAGAAGGCTGGAAGGTTGAGTCAACCTTGATCCTGGTGAGATTCGATCTGCCAAATTGCAGGAAGCTGGCAGTAAGAAGTAGCCTGCAATTAGTGCACTCTAACCTCTGCGCCACCAAGGCTCACCGAGGCTTGGAGGGTTTTGTTTTTCATTATATATTTTTTTTAAATATTCCATGAGCAAGTTTATCACAAAATGGTGTTCCTGACAGGATTTAGGCTTGGTGACTCTAAATATAAATATAAGCTTTTGAATGCAAATACTTGCCTCCGAATTAAAGGCAATTTGTAGACAGATGTCCCTGTTATCACAACATGTATGTGTCTTGAGTTCTTTCCTATAACATGTGAAACTCTAAACCTGAGCTAACAAAGCACATTTTTAAAAAAAAAATGTTCGTATTAAACTGAAACAAATAAGCAAGTTTATTGTTTAACTTAGCAGCCTGTTTTACATATGCTAAACCAGTGGTCAAGTTCCCACAGCTTGTGGAGCCACAAATCATCCTAGCCCTACTCTGCTGTGTAATGTGATGCCAGCCAATGCATCCTAGTTTCACTAATAAGAGAACAACATGATAAAAGTTAATTAGCTTAGCTTTACAAGTATTTAATGTATAACAAAATGCTCGCTTCCCTCATCAGATTTGTTGACCTCACTTTGCTCTCCTGAAGCAACTGTATGGAATAGCTTTGCGGGCAAAGTTTTGCTTTTTGTGTATTGATTTGAAGCAATTAGCAGATGCCTTGTGGTTTGCTAGCTTAATGACACTCGGTTTAGTCAGAACACTCTTTATTCCTTGGGAAAATAATGTGCCAGGCTGTTTCTTTCATAGCAAGTAAAATAACTCCTAACAGTGAGAATAATTAGCCAGTGGAAATCTTTGCCTTCAGAAGTTGTAGAGGTTTTTAAGAAAAAACTGGACAACCACCTATCTGAAATAGTATAGGGTCTCCTGCTTGAGCAGGGGGTTGGACTAGAAGACTTCCAAGGTACCTTCCAGTTCTATTTTGGTTGATTGACATCTGATGGCACTTTGGAGACTGCCTTCTCCACAGCTCCTCTCAATCCTTTGGAACAGCCTCCCACCAGAGATAGAGGGACGTATCTTTTTAGTCTTTTACAACTAGGATGGAGGTTAAATTGCAACGATTTTTTAATCTGGTACCTGACTGGAAGGGTACCTTTATTTTTAATTATGTTTTATGGTTTCTTGTGATCCAGCTAGAGTCTGTGTGAGATAAGTTGCTATGTAAGTCCTGTAAATAAATAAACAACAAGAGGATAGTCTCTATATGAAACTCAGAATGGATATTTCATCAGTTTCTACATAGTACTGCCAACTGCAAACAAGTGTTCATTTAATTTGGAAAACTAATCAAGAAGAGATCCAACCTAGAACTAAGGAGAAACTTCCTAACAGTGAAGACAATTAATCAGTGGAATGGCTTGCCTTCAGAAATTGTCACTGCTCCGTCACTGGAGGTTTCAAGAAGAGTTTGGACTGCCATTTGTCCTGAATGGTATAGGATGGGGTCTCCTACTTAAGTAGTGAGTTGGATTAGAATATCCCAAAGGTCCTTTCCAACTGTTATTCTGTTATTATTCTATTCTGTTTAAATTTGAAAGTTTTCTAGTATATTCTCTATTTTATGGGCCCATTCAGTTTTTGCTTGTAGATAAATGGTATTTCTTGCAGATCATCCAATGCATCCTTATTGCTACTTTGTTGTGCATTGTTTGTAGGCAGTTTATAAAATCTTCTTGCAGCTGCTATTCTAGTGGTCACTGTTATTTCAGCTTTGCAGTGATATTATTTGCTGTGTCTGTTGCTGTCTTCCCAATTCTGGCTTTGTGTATATTTGTTAGTCTTTTACAGCCCTTGACAGGTCCTGTTGTTATCCATATTCTCTGCAGATACTGATATTTTGTGGTGTTAGTTAGAGGTACCATAACAAGATGTAAGCTGTTTGAAGTAAAGCTGCTATTTGCAATTGATTGATGGTGAATTTGTTTGAGTAATGCTCCAGTTGTTTTGACTTTGTATACAAGATATCTATTACTATTGTACTCTTTTTGCTTTCTTTTGCCAAGAAAAATGAGTACAATTCTATTTCTATTTGCCGATCTTTGTATTTTGTTATCTTCTCCAGTTCCTTCTCTTCAGCTTCCAGGTGCTGCTACATCCACTGTCCAGACTTTTTTTGTCTTTCTTATTGACAATAGTTAAGTCTGGCGTGTTATGTGGCAGATATCTGTCTGTATGAATTCCAAAGTCCCAGAGCACTTTACCATCTACATTTTTATTACTGTCTCTATTTTATGGTTCCCATCAGTTCTTGCTTTCAAACAAATGGTATTGCAAATCTTCCAATTCACCATTGTTGCTATTTTGTCTTGCTGTTGTTTGTAGTTAGTCTATGCAATCTTCTAAAAATAGTTGTTGTTGTTGTTGTTATTGAATGTAATTGCTATATTTCCCTAGATATATAGTATTAATGAACACACAGAGATGATAGGTTCTGATGGCCCATTAAAAATTTGCTATTTGACAATAAAGCTATGTTCTAGTTGAACTATCATACAGTACACTATTGTCCTGATTTCTTCTCTTAGAATCTGTGGAACCAGAAGATATGCCCACTGAAAGTGATCACTCGGTCAACTATGACGTGGTGTTTTCAGCTGATCAAGATAAATCTGTCTCATGGGATGCTAATAACCTTTATGAAAACTTGAGAGCAAACAAAGTTGCTGAAGTTAAGAAGTGGAGGGAACAGGTAAGACCCCTCTGTCATCACACAACAATTTCAGATCTGTGCATTCTGTGGAGGAGGCATTTATTGAGGAACAGGTGTAACTCAAGGTTAGGAGAGTCTTTGCACAACTTTGTGTTGTGCACTAGCTGTGGTCTTTCCTGAGTCAGGATTCTCTGCACTGAGTCATTCAGTACTCAGTCATCTCACGGCTGGACTATTGTAATGCACTCTACATGGGGCTACTGGAACCATTGGAAGCTATAGTTGGTACAGAGTGCAGAAGCGTGAGTTGTTTTAGGGTTTCCAAAAATGGCCCCTGTACAACCACTGCTTATGAGACACATTGGTTTCCAATCTGCTTCCTGGTGTTGGAAAGGAAAGGAAATTTAAAAAGGAAAAAAAAGACATTCAAAGCAGGTATTGCAAGTTCTTATTAGAAGTTTCTTTGAAAATAGGGTGAAATTTGTTTTGGAAAGCATGGAATTTCCCTCACGGGGTAAAATCTGAAGATTCTGGTAGACCATCTTTTTCATTAGTGACAAAGAGTCTGTTTTGGCACAAAGCAACAACTGCTTCATCAGCAAAGACTCTCACTGGATGCAAAATAGATTGAATATAAGGAATATTTGCAGATATGACTATATGCAGAAGAACCACTTGATGGCACCAAAGGCCTAAAAGTGATCAGTTAATTAGAATACCAGAACATAATTGCACTATACATGACTTGACATATTAATTTTTCATGGTGCAGAAGTCCTAAATGTCATTTCCAGCAAAACATGTTACTGTCATATGGCTTGTATTATGTATTCAATCCATATGATCATAGAATTCACCAGCAAATTCTCTTGCTTTTATTAAAACTATATGCATAAATCATAGAGTCAAGTCAATTGGAAATAATCTTAGAGGTCATCTAGTTCAACTCTCCACTTGATGCACTATCTACTATAGCAGTTCAGGGAGGTAACTATTTGATCCTCCAATGAAAAAGCACTTACCTCTTCATGAGGCAAGTTATTTCACTGGTTTATAGCTGTTATAATCAGGAAAATCCTTCTTTCTATTTAGAGCTAATATTTATAGATATGACTAGTGTCTCTGCTTTGGTTATTAGGAATAATTGATCTCATGTATATTTATTTAGAAAAAAGAGCAAATGCTTTCAAGTATTCTTATCTTAGGAATATACCTTGGATATATATTTATTTATTTTCTGTTTGTCAAATCTACCAAAATCTCACGCTGGTTTACAACTAGCAACTAAGCATTTATAATCCAATCACTTAAGACATTGCAAGGAATAAATTAATTATAATAAATAACATTTTAGCAACTGCATTGACAGTGCTTCCCAGGCCTGGGTAAATTATCCAAAATTATGTAAAAGAGATTTTCTTTGGATAATGGCAACAAACCCATTACCCAATCACAGGGATATTTAAATTGACTTAAAGGATTTTGCCTACATAGGGTAGAAAGAACTTTCTGAGAGGCAGTTTGGGAAGGAAATGTTTGGGAAGTACTGGATTAAGCGAAAAACAAACAAACAATTCAGCAAAAATAACAGTAAGGTAAAAAATAAGACTATCAATCTGTCAAAAGCTCTGTCATTGTCATCTTCTAGAAAGACATTAGAGAAATAGCTATTTGTAAGGCAATAGAATACAGACTTATTTTTAATTGTTTCCACTTCTGGAAATACAGTCCTTAGAAGTAATATTGAATATGTGCAGGACTTCTAGCATGTCAGCCTTTATTCTAATACTTCACTGTTTATGATCTTACTGTTTTTTCAGGGACCGTGTCAAAAAGAACTGTACAAAGCACTGGATAAATTGACAAAAGCTCAACAAGCAACTGGAGAACCGTTATATAGATTCTATTTACCCAACTGTATTAAAAATGGATTTTATCATAGTAAGCAGGTAATTTGGGGGGTAGGGAATGGGAATGATATTTCCAAACTAATGAAGGATGATGTGGTTTATTGCCTTTTTCATTGAATGAAACCTGCTCAGAAATCCTTACTTTAAAAATGATAGAAATCAAGCCTCTCCATCCCACACGTTAATTCAGAATTGAAAATGGATTGAATACAAGGAGAGCAAAATCCAATATTAAATATTACAATTTATACTTTCTACACAATACATGCCACACCTAATAAGCCCACCCCACTTCCCCTTATTATCTTGAGTCATCCTGTAAACTAAGGGGTCGACATGACAATTTCTTCAGAGCAACAGTTATCTTACCTTATTTACTTGTAGCCTAGCCCTGGGCAGATGTTCCTATCTTATTTGCTGGTGGCCTTCCTTTGGGCAGATGTTCCTGTTTTCCAAGAACATTTCTATCAAATCATCATGTATTGTTTAATTGACTTTGTGGTTAATATGCAACTTACAGATTAGCAATGCATTAAACTTAAACAATAAAAGAGCAACTTATTATTTCTTTCCTTCACTTTGGTGAGAAAAAAATGAAGATGGAGGAAGTAGAACAAATTTTCTGTTCTGAGGGAACAATTTCAGTTTTGTATTTTAAGAGAAAAGATCTGAATGAAGTAGAGAAGCTCCCATAAGGAGCACTGGCTTTCCATGGAGAAGGGGGAACAAAGTTCATAGAATTGTACATGATTCTATGCACTTTTAAAGCTATTTATTTATAGTATGATAATGCTAAGTTAATATACAGATCTGGCACAATTTTATACATATTACAGTGAACAATTAAAAATTATGATTATTCAGCTAAAATATCTTTAAATAGACCTGCTTAATAATTTCCTTTATTCCCCCAACATCAGTGGTGTATTAATCATTAAGCAGACTAAACATATGCTTAGGGCACCAGGCCCAAAGGGGACACCACAAAGTTGAGAAAGAAAAAAGCTTGGCTTTGTTTGTACAGTATGTACAAAGGAGGGGGGCACCAAGATTTGTCAGTGTGTAAGGCACCAGTGAGCCTTAATCTGCCACTGCCCCACACACTCATGTGCACGTGTGCGCGCGCACACACACACACACACACACACACACACATCCAGCATATATTTCTGAATAACTATGTATATGACCTAGTAGAATATCTAGTATTTCAACATTTTGAAATACTTTTCTTATTTTCCATCTTTTGGGCAAGTTTCAATTCAGCCAACAAATAATAGCAGAGCAAAGAACTGCCTTTTTTAGAAACCAGACAAAGTCAACTGATTTTCAATGTCAGATTGGGAATAGTTGGATTAAGTACAATAGGGATGACAAAGATTGAACTATATGTAATGTAAGAATGATAGTAAATTTTGTCTGACTAGGAACTGGATAAAAATTGTTCTCTAATATTTAAATTAGTTACTACTGGTAAAAAAACATATTGACTTATTTTAACATGCTTTTAAAAATTCCCTTAGTGTGAAACTTCACTTGACGGAAATCCTGCAAGTTGTTGGTGTGTGTATCCAAAGAATGGGAAGAGGATTCCTGAGTCTCCTGAAATGACAGCCAATCCTGAATGTGAACAATTTATTAGTTCATAAAAATAATGCACAAATACGTATTTTTATTTTTGCAAGCTGAATGCTTGAATTTCTAGGGACAGGATCTGTTAACCTGCTCTTAAGGATGCTTTTTGTGAAGTTCCAGTGACCCCAATTGGGTTGACTCCATTCAAATATACTATCAGATTTCTTGCTATATCGTTCAGATTCAAAACACTTAATTCAAGGAACAAGAATCTAGCAGTTCTGATTAATAATATTTATTAGAAGGAGGGTTAAACTTATGACAGAAGAATTTTAGCAAGAAAGGGGACTTTCAGATAAGAAACGAACATTTAATATAGATCAGTGTTTCTCAATCTTGGCATCTTTAAGATATGTGAAAGGCTGGCACTATGTTTCTTTTTTATAAAAATAGGGTATTCTGTATCCTGCACAGTTTTGGTAATTGCTAGTCTTTTTGTGAGTGGACAGAATAGTTTTCTCAAGATACTATAGCACTGTGGTCAGCATTACTGGTGGGATGGGGATGCTAAGATTGTATCCTATTGTATTCCTGAAAGTTAACAGTAGAAGTACCATTAAGATAATAAAGAGGAGGAGATTATGGACTACATAATATGAAGTTGAAAAGATTATTGAATTATTTATTCAACTTGTATTTTTACTTTATTTGTATATTAATTTTTGTATCTGTATACTTCAACATTTCAAACCTTGTATGAAAACATTTTAATATTTTCTCCAAAAATATGCAGTTTTCTGTTTTTAAAGAATACAATATATTATGAATATCATTTGCAAATATAGTGTATGAGGATGACACAGTTCAAGCGTTTATTTAAAAGAGTGTATGTATATGTATTATGTTGTTGCTTTACTTCATATTGCTTCTCATTTCATCATCAAGGAGTTCTCCCTCTGAATAATGTTATTAAGGAAATGTTCTTCAGAAATATCAAAAGCACCTTAAAAGGAAAGTTGTTTCTGTGATTTTAATAAATCCAATTCCTTTACAAATAAGTTATAAACAAGCTAAAATTAAGAAATTGTAATGTATGTTTGATGATGTAAACATTCATAAATCAGCTTTATCATGTTATTTAAACATTTATTAAACATTTTTCTTTGAACCCTGTCCTTTTTGTTCAGTTTGTTGGTTGATCCTGATTAAAAGTTTGTCCTTCAGAACTTTTTGTTATATTATTTTCAAAGAAGTAGCTAGAAAAATTTGGTCAGATGCGCATTTTAAGATGCATGGCATTAGTGTCTGGCAAGAGTGCCAATGCCGAATTTCTTTATATCTCTGCTACAAAATGCCTAAATCTTGCATTTTTAGGGTAACAGACAGAAGGAAAATGCTCAAATCTCTTACTTGACTATGCACTTCACGGTTGTTGCTTCCAAAGCTTATGCAAATGGAATGAATTCAGAAGCACTGATGACATTCTCTTGATTCCCAGTGCAGGAATAAGTGTTCTTTATTTACATCCCAGAAACTTCTGGTTGCACACAAGTAGAAATGGGGTGGCCAACAAGATGTATCCTTGGTCTGATACAGTGAGACTAGCCTGATGACAATAGGAGATTTTGATCCACTTGGCAGAAAGGTGCAAATAACATAAACACCTGGAAGTTTAAAAACATAGAATAATAGGGTTGGAAAGGACCATCTAGTCCAACCTCCCGCTCAATTAGAATACCCCATTCCATTGCAGACAGATGTTTGTCCGATATCTTCTTGAAAACCTCCAGTGATGGAGTCTAGGACTGCATTGGCCTTTTTTTTTCTTGGCAGCTGCAGCACACTGCTGGCCCATACTTAAGGGGTGATCCACTATGATACCTAAATTCCTTTCACAATAACTGCTGTTCAGCCAGATACCACATATTTTAAACCTGTGCATTTGGTTTTTCTTGTCTAAATGTAGGACTTTATTTTTCTCACTACTAAATTGTGGGGGCAATATGCTGACTCTGAGTCTGTGAACCGCTTAGAGAGGGCTGTAAAAAGCACTGATAAGCGGTATATAAATCTAAAGTGCTATTGCTATTGCTAAATTAAACTGATTGGACATGATTTGGAAAGGCACATATCTCTCTATAGAAGGCCTCTCAGCTGACAATGCATGTAGCAAACAAAAGCCAAGAGATCAAAGGAACTGTCTGTAGAATTCAGAAACAGTATTATTGCAAGGCATAGATTTGGGGAAAGCTACAATAAAATTTCTGCAGCACTGAAGGCTAAGAGCAACAGCAGTCTTCTTCAAATAGAAAAAGTTTGACACAATCAGGATTCTTCCAAGAGATGATTGCCTGGTCAAATTGAGCAATCAGGGGAGAAGGGCCTTAGTAATAGATGTGACCAAGAACCCAATGGTCACTCTGACTGAGACCAGACATCCTATGTGGAGAAGGGACAGAGTTCCAGAAGGACAATCATCTCTGCAGCCCTCCACCAATCTGGGCTTTATGGTAGAGTGGCTAGATGGAAGCCTTTCCTCAGTTCAGAACACATGAAAGCCCACTTGGAGTTTGCAAAAAAGCACCTGAAGGACTCTCATGCTATGAGGAACAAGATTCTCTGGTCTGATGAAACAAAGATTGAACTGTTTGGCCTTAATTATTCTATGTCACTTGGCCAATATCATCCCAAGAGTGAAGCATGGTGGTGGCTATGGGGGGTGTTTTTCAGCAACGGCCTGGGAGACAGGTCAGGGTTCAGGAAAAACTGAATGGAACAAAGTAGAGGGATATCCTCAATGAAAACCTGTTCTACAGAGCTCAGCACCTCAGACTGGACCAAAAATTCACTTTCAAACATGACAACCATCCTAAGCATACAGCCAAGACAATACAGGAATGGCTTAGGGACAACTCTGTGAATGTCTTAGAATGGCCTAGCCACTCGAATCCTATTGAACATCTCTAGAGGAACCTGAAAATGGCTGTCCACCAATAGTCACCATCCAACCTGACTGAGCTTGAGAGGATTTGCAAGGAAGAATGGCAGAAAATCTCCCAATCCAAGTATGCAAAGCTTGTTGAGTCATACCCAAAAGATTTGTGGCTGTAATTGCTGTCAAAGGTGTTTCAACACAGTGGTGACTAAAGAGTCTGAATACCCTAAGGGTCTAATGCCAATGATATTTTTCAGATTTTTTAAAAAATAAATTTATTAAAGTTTTAGACATTTCTAAAAATTTTGTTTTCATTTTGTCCTTATGAGCTACTGAGTGTAGATTAATGAGAAAAAAATGAATTTCAACAACTGCAGAATCAGCTGCAGAAAGACAAAATTGACAAAAATGAAGGTGGGGGGTCTGAATACTTTCTGAAGGTACTGAAACATGCAAGCAGTAGAATTCAATTGCAAAGCAAACAAACCTTTTAGAGGTGAAATAACAATAAAAACCTTACAACAACTTTCAGTATGCCCATAGTCACATGATCATCATTCAGGTGCTTGGCAACCGATATGTATTTACAATGGTTATAGCATCCTGAGATCACATGATTGCCATTTCTGATTTCTCAGGAGACTTCAAACAAAAAAGTCAATGGGGGAAGCTGGATTCAATTAGGAACCATAGCAAAAGAGGCTATAAAATCACGTGCAGTCACATGATGATTCATTGAATAACTGAATTGTTTAGCAACAGAAGTTCTAGAACCTAGCCCAAGAATTTTCTCCGCTAACCAACTAGAAATGGAAATTATAGTGTAAGTCTCCACATTTTAAAATGAACTCTGTGATATGGCCAACCTAGTTTTGATTCTTTCCTGAAAATGTAAATACAGCCAAAGAATGCCCGCTACTAATTTAGATGTCAAAAGGCCAGATTATATTCTTTTATGGGAGACTAGAACAAAGCTATAAACATCACATAAAACAAGAATACTTTTAAAACTTACTTCATGATATACTGAAGGTTTAGATAAAGATGGAATTGTAAAGTTTAGGATCCTACTGTTCCCCTGTTTGTCAACTATTTCCTGTGAGGAAAATAATCAGGTTATTCATACGTGTTTCATAAAATGCACATCAACAAACATAAAGCAGAACATAAGCTCCCAAATTATGCCATAATATTTATTATTATAAGCAAAGATGGAAATTTATACATTGTCTATAATTACATATATAACTTATATGTAGCAAAATCTAAACATGTCTTATTTATTTAATCACATTTATGTAATGCCCATCTTGTTCACAGAGTAATTGTGAAATCTTAATTCTTTACCTCCAGGGCATTTAACTACTATGCACCCTTTCAGTCATGTATAGTATTTTATTTTGAAAGAAATTGTTAAAAATCATAACATGACAATCTTGTGTGAAATAATATGAAAATGAGAGTAGCTGTAATATAAGTTTTTACTTCTTTTTTTAAAAATATCTTTATTAATTTTTCTCAACAAACAAAAACAAGTAAAACACTAAAAACAAGTATCTTCTACGGTGTTTCCTTGTGACATTATCAATTATTTCACATTACAAAGTTAATATCCTATTTATTACTTATAACACTGTGAATATTTATAGTTTATTACAGTTCTTAAATTTCCAAACCAAACTCTTAATTCCTCTTCTCCAGCCAATTATACAACCTATTCCAAATTTTATAATATTCTGACTCTTTTTTATCTTCTAGATCCAATGTCATTTTACTCATTTCTGTACAAGTTAGTATCTTCTGAATCATTAAATCATCTGCGGGGATTACATTTTGCTTCCATACTTGTGCATACGCAATTCTAGCAGCGGTCACCAGGTGTATCAGAATATATTTTAGTTTCTTACTCAAGTTCCCTCTAATTCAGGAATGGGCAAACTACGGCCTGCGGGCCGTATACGGCCCGGCAGAACTTTTAATCCGGCCCTAGGGACGGGAGGCGCCGATGGCTGCCTGCAAGAGAAAGAGCGAGGAGTGAGGGAGAGAGAAAGAGAGCGAGGAGGCTGGCTTTCTCCCTTCTTTCCTTCCTTCCTTCCTTCCTCATCCCTGGGGG
>JAOYMU010000077.1:56727861-56739837 GCA_025802295.1 Psammodynastes pulverulentus
GGGTGGAGGAGCTGCTCTGGGCTGACCAATGGGCCAGTCCTGTGACTAGAGCTCTGGAAAGAGAGATGAGAGAGAGATAAAGAGAGATACAGAGAGAGATGAGAGATCCCAGTGTTTTGTTTTCTGTGGGAAATGGATCCAAATGACTCTTGAGTGTTTAAGGTTGCAGAAACAGGCAGCTAAGTGCCTGAAAGACCCCATCCTGACACTGGGAGACCAGGAACTTCAGCGAGCAGTGCACTGGATTCCTATTAGTGGTCCGTGGGATTTAAAATTTGAATTTGGTGGTCCCTGAGGTCCAAAAGGTTGGAGACTCCTGTTCTAAACTGTTGGATATTCCCTTCAGTTTGATGTCATCTATAAATTTGATGAGTTCCTCTTCTATCAATTCATCTAAATCATTTATGAAAATGTTGAAGAGCACTGACCCCCAAGACAGAACTTCGTGGCATTCTATTGCATGATTCCCTTCCTCTAGATACAATTAAGGACTACTTGTAGAGTACAGTTGGTCAGCAAGTTATGAATCCAGCTGGTGGTGATACTGTCTTTTCTACAAGACACTTTTTGTAGGATGTCTTGGAAAAAGATTTTATATAGCTATCATGCCTCCTTGTTTTTTCCTTCTAAATCAAGGGTGTCAAACTCCAGGCTCATGGACCAAATCTGGTCCATGGAGTGCTTAGATCTGGCTGCGAGGCTGTCCTGGAAACAGCAAAGGACCAGCCTGCAGTGCCTCTGCCAGTGAAAATGGAGCTCAGGAGAGCTGCATGTGCATCAGCATCAGCAAATTATATGAATGAATTGCAGAATTGATGCAACTCAGAACTTTGACTTCCTTCTCATATGTTGGACTTTATTCAGACATCGAGAAGGACATCCCATGGATTGATGGCCAAAATAACTGACTTTATACAACATTTGTTCCAGTAAAGGTAATTTCTGGGTAATGTCTTATCCCAAAGACCTTTCTCTTAATTATTGCTTATTAATTATAAACATTCAGAAATCAGTCCACAAGCTTGGAGCTTCACCTCATTTACAAAATTCTTTCTAGCAGCAAGTGATGGGATAAAACAAAATCAGTAATGGTTTAGCACAGGAAGGTTACATTTTCTACCTCTTTTCATAATATTCTGTCCAAGACTCATTGGGATACTTGTTCTAGGCTTTCTGAATGATTAATTAAGTCCAGTTTTTTTATCAGCAGCCAAGATAACCTTCAAATGTACAAATGCTGCATTTTCAAAATAGCTCTCCATGTAAATTATTTTTCAATAAAAAAGCTTCTGCTATATTGCTCAGCACTTATCATTCTTTAAATATAATTTGAATAGTTAATACAGACATCTCTGTGGAGTCATCTTTTTTTTAATGCAGATACCAAAAATGATTTCCCAAAAGATTTATTATGTTGTGCTGTTTATATAGAATTTAGTCATAAGTTCAGACTGTAATAAAACTAATTAATTCTGTGGTTTAGCTATGCATTGAACCTTCCTTCTCCTTGTGCACAAATAGCTAATATGTGTTCTAGCTGTGCATGCCAAAGAAATGGAAGGTGAGCTCCAGAGACTATTGCACTGTATGTGGATGAAAAACGTACTTTTCTTGAACTGAGATATAATAGATCCATCTATTGACAGTATTAGTTTTTTTTAAATGGTAATTTATATAGCTATGTATTTATTGCTCTCAATATAAATTCCAAACAGATCAGGCTTATATGCTGAATTCCTATTTTGAATTACTTAGCACAGACTTATACAGCTTACATTCACCCAAAAAATTCCTTTCCTTCCTCTTCTACATTTGAACAGCAGCCACATCAGTAAATCAATAAACTGAGTTTTGTGACTTGCTTGGAATATTAAAAGTGTTTTCTACTTCATCATAAGGTACTACATCTTACGTTTTCATTACCTAATTCCTATTTCAGCCTGCTCCATGTTAAATGAAATGGAACTTTGAGAATATCCATGCATTTCTAATATGGAATATTAAGCATATTTGTGGTATTTTCTATTCATATATTTTCCAGAATTATCTAAAACGATTATCAGTAATTGGATATAATTTTGAATATTTTGTGTTTTCATTGGAAATTTCAGAATTACAATCTAAAACACAGGTGTCAAACTCGATCGTGTCACATGATGTATTGTGACATATCACAAGTTTTTTACCTTTGTAGAGCTTGGGTGGGCATGGCCTGTGCATGATGCATCCAGCCCGGTGCTGCTAATTTGACATCCCTGTTCTAAAACATTAAGTCTTTCTTCACTAAGAGCACCAATCAAGTCCAGAAAACCAGCAGTAATTCTTCTATATAATACTCAGTTTTCTGCATGCCAAAAATAATTGTTTCCACATATTTTACTGAATTGTCCCCCACGCTAATTATGGCTAGCAACCAGAACTTACATTTTTGGATAGAATGCAAAATACTTATTCTAAACTGATAGTGAGTCTAATCCCGGTTATATTGTTAAAGAATTTGGAATAAGTTCCAAAATATTTCAATATAATTTAATTGGATATTTGCATTTAATTGGATAGTCCAATTTAATTTAAATGTAATTCAAAGTAAATTGAAAATAATCAATTCAATTCCTGATTATTTTTATTGCTAAATGAATTAACTGCTGTCTCATACAGTAATCTCATTAATACACAAGTCAAAACCAGAAAAATTGCCACAAGATTTTATAGTTTCTATGAATTTTAAGAGACAGCTTTGATATTGTTTGCTTAGCATTTCTTTTAAAAACTAACTAAAGATTAATAATTACAGATAAACACATAATCCTTTCCCAGGTAAATTTTCTCAAAGTCCAGTATCTTACATGAAATCATCTTTATTTTCATCCATTTTCTTAGGATGCGATGTCAAGAATTTTGGAATTCATTTAATATGCATACTGGAAACAAGGAACAAATATGTAAACCTTTAAACAGGCTGTTCAGATATCTGCTTAAACAAAGACAACAGAATATTATGGCACCTTAAAAATTGATAAATTTATTATAGCATAAACTTTTGTAGATCAGATGTCATTTTGAAAGGCATTTTTCATGTCCTGTAATTCTATGACTAAAATATATTTAAGGATCTAATAAGGTACTTGGTATGTATTTGTTATAATCAAATCCTTGTCTCCTTATCTACTATTTCTAATTTTGCCTGATGGTTACTCAATTGATTTAATCAATATTTGGAGACTGATTCAGACTAGCCTTAAGAAATGTAATTTTGAGATAGCAGTGTTCCAATATCTCGGGGGCTGCCACAAAGAAGAGGGGGTCAAAGCATCAAAAGGCAAGAAATGATGGATAGAAACTAACCAAGGTGAGAAACTATCTAGAACTACTTCGTAGTAGAAACAACCTAGAAATATTTCACAACAGTGAGAACAATTAATCAGGGGAATGCTTGCCTTCAGAAGTTATGGGTGCTCCATCACTGGAGGCTTTTAAGAGGAGACTGGACAGTCATTTATCTGGAATGGTTTAGGGCAGGGATGTCAAACTCGCAATGACATGTGGTCAGGTGAGGTATTGCCATTTCCCCCTTCGTTAAAACAGGGTGGGTGTAGCCAGCATGTGATGCATCCAGCCTGTGGCCGCAAGTTTGATACCCCTGGTATAGGGTTTCTGTTGAGCAGGTGGGTTGGACTAGAAGACTTCCAAGGTCTCTTCCAACTCTGTTAGTCTGTTATTCAGTATTGGACAATGATTCATGAAAAATGTTAATTAAAATTGCACTCTAAGTACTGAAAAGTACTGCTTTTTTTGTATCTAGAATTTTAAAAATAGTGATTGAATCACAAACAGTGGATGATCCACTTTTACATTGTCTATTTAAAATGCATTGACCTTGGTAAGTCTCTGGGAAAGAGAATTTGGAAGCATACACTATAATGATCAGGTAACATTTGATGTTGATGTTACATTTAAATAGTTTATTAAAAAATTATATTAAATACAGACTAACAGAATAGTCATAATACAGTATATTTTTACAGGAAAAATAACCAAGTAGAAACATGTGTCTTTTAAAAGTTCTTTGAGCTTTTTCTTTTAATAAAACATGTTTTACCCGTGAAATAAAATTTTTGTAAGACCTGTATAAAAACAAAACAGCTTAGTTTAAAACCTTGAGTTTGATTCAGCCCAAGATAAGCACTATTAATAGCACAATCCTACACATTTATCAACTATAAGTTCCCAATTAATTGAATGGGGCTCTTTCTTAAGCTTAAAGATTGCAACTTACATTTCTTTTATTTCAATGGAAGATGTTTAAACATATGGATAACCAATGTAACTTAAAAGTGCTTAGCTTGGGTTGTGTCATACCTATATCTTCACAATAATTAAGTCTACAAATTCTTCAAAATAAAAACATGATTATCTTTCAGGATCAAATTGGTCACAGGCCATTATTTAAAAAACAAAAAACAAAGTGAGTGGATGCTCCCTGAATCCATCCTGAAGTGCCCTTTTTTCTCTTTTCTTATTCATTCTAGGGATCAATAGTGCAGATTTATCTGGGATTTCAGAGCTCCCTATATAAATTTATGGAAAGCAGAAAGTGAATCAGTGGCAGGATGCAGCTGCAGAATCCAGAGTTATTGACTCTCCCCAATATAGACAGGGGCCCAAACTCAGAATTCCCAAGTCCAACGCATTCCACGCTGTAGCCCAGTCACTCCAAGGCCTCTGGCTGGTAAAGATGCCATTGCCATATATAGACTCCATGGAACATGGTGGCCTCTTCTTATTTGTTTTCTAAATTGTAACAATGGACGTCTCCTTTCCCTTTCCCATCATATCCAGGGAGTGGCTGCCCATATTTATCCACACACCAGCAATAGCCTCTCTTCCGCCCTCTGGATGGACGGCACTAAAAAACAGAAAGGAAAAGAGTTACATTTTATTAATATAAAACAAAACAAAACAAAATCTAAATATTTTCAATAGTTTTAGGACTAGGCCCTAACTAAAGATAAGTGGTATTTCTTTAAAGAGAAATCACAGCAGATAATAATTGCATTGTTTGAATAGCTATTTTTAGTAAACATTTCAAACTGATATTAAAACTATCCCAAGCACTTAAAGAAAGAAGGATATGTCTCTTAGTGATTTGGGTAAGATGTATTACCCAAAATTTGTCTGACAAAATATCGGCTTTTTTAGTTCAAACTGAGCTAGTACCACAAGAAAAACTGCAAAGCCTACCCATACCTGCTGGTATCAGAAAAAATACTTATATGCCTGATATGATAATTACATCATTTTTAAAATAATCTGTTCATTCTTAAAACTTTCTAACAAAATTTATTTGAAAAACCAATTGTATTGGATCATTGGGGTCTTAAAACACAAATTTTCTCAAAATAACACAAAACTAGAAAGCAAAATCTGGTACTTTAAAACACTATCTAAATAATATTGTGCATATTAATACATATCAAGATAATTTAAGTAAGATTATATTGATGGACTAGCTAAGCTTGTCTTATTAACATTAGAACTTCCTAATGCTGCTGACGATAAGCAGTATGTTTAAACTCATATACTGAATCCAATACAAATGTTACCAAGTTTGAGAAATGTTATTTTTTTCATATTTTCAAAGAATTAGAGCAAATGTTTATCTTGCCCTGAGAATAAATGGTATTTTGTTGATCTTCTCAAAGAATTTGAGAGAAAAAAATTACCTATCCAAATTTCTATTAAAGTTCTAGTTATCACAACAAAATAATTATTCTTAGTGGCAGATTGAAGAGCTTCTCTGAAGTGTCAGTCCACAGTAAGCTATTTTTGGGGTCCAGGCAAGTTTTTTGCATCCTAAAGAATTCTCTGGATGCAAGGAGAATTCAAGAAATCAACTAACAGGTTGTCCTGATAGCTGGTGCTTGCAAGATAGTTTAGTTTATTGTCATTGCACCTCGTACAACAAAATTAAATACCTTCTTCAGTGTACATTCTGACTATAAAAATAAAAACAAACACAAATGCACATCCTTCACATTCTATACATTGAATTGAAAACCGATACTGCATTAATATTGCACTATACAGTAGAATTCAAAAGAGTTACTGCCCTGAGATAGAAGCTATTTTTCAGCCTATTTGTCCTTGTTTTTATTATCCTGTACCATCTGCCAGATGGTAATAGTTCAAAAAAAGGGTTGTAAAATGAAGATTTGGAGCTGGGAGGCAGGGGTTCAACAGCTCCATGTTTTTTTTAAATTAAGGGATTAAAACTTGCATTTTGAAGAACCTGTGTCTATGATATTTCAGGGTGTGTTTTTTCTTTTCTTTTAGCCTTCCATTGATACGTTTTTACTTAGTTCTATGTCAATTGGTTTAGATCCATCAATGAATGTACTTGGAAGAGCTCTTTATGACGGCTCCTCTTCCTTTTACTAAGAAATCATAAATTAAAATTATTCTCTGCCACTGGAATGTGCTATTCAATATGATGAAAGAAAAGAACTAAAGTATATTATTAGAGATGGAATTTTTATTTTCAAAAAAATCATTACAATCCTTAGAAGTCAAATTTGAGAAAACTGAAAAATTCTTGGATAATAAATTGGATATTATCTGTGTGGAACATATATCCCAACTCTACCCTGTTTACATATTGGTCCCTTTTAATCCAGTTTTTTTGTTAATTTTAATCTTTTAATTTTTATGTTTTATGTTTTTAACATACTAATTATTTTATATTGTTGTTTTATGATGTAAACCACTCAGTCATTCCACAATAAGATGGGTGGCATATAAATTAAATTAACACAAACAAATAATAAAATGAAAATTAAAAATGAGGAAGAAGGACAATCAATAAATACAGACTTAGTATTAAGTGACTCTCTGGTCTATTGAAAGAAAAAAAAGGAAAAAGTTTTTTGTAATCATTTTATTTTAAGATTAAAAGCTGAAAACCTAACTATTTTGAAAGAAATCTCTATATGAAATTTAAGAAAAAGAACATTTTGTTTTACTAGATGTACACTAAGCAAACTGTGTATTTCACTAGATCAAATGAGAAGATGTGACTTTGAACTTTCAGAGGTTGAAGTCTGCACTATATCTCATTCAAAGGAATTGATTTCCATACCACAAATGTACAAGATTTTGATCAACATTTAATAGAACCTTAACAGCAGGGACTGTACGACGAGCAACAACCTGGAGACTGTGAATGAAGGCTGGGAGAAAATAGAAAAGTAGGAGGAGAAGATATAAAACTGAAATGGCATGCCTATTTAAGATATGTTATATAAAGATTTTAATAATTGATTTTTTTGGATGTGCTGTTCTGAAGATTGGGTACAATAAGATAGTACCCCATTTTTTTTCAATTGGATTGATTATGCTGAATAAATGACTTTGATTGAAATTTTGATTTAGAAATAACAAGAGAATAACGTACAAGAAAATTTTATTTGTTTAGAATGTATATACATTTGATAAGAGAATTTAGAAAATAAATAGATTTTAATAAGAGATGTATGTATTAATAACAGTTATTTTATTGTTAAGATTTAGATATATTTGAATTGACAGTTTTGAAAATTAATCATATAAGAATGGGTATAGTATTAACTGATTATTGTTAAATATGTGAGTTTAAGGACTAAGGCATTTTAAAAACAATTTCAGTACAGTACAATGTGTAATTAAGATTAGGAAACTTGTTATAATGGATGAATATGATGGAGGAAATGTGGAGATTTTTTTTTCCACGATTATATTAGGCGATACAGCGTAATGCACAAAAATGTAATTAATGTAAAATTAGTGACAAAAGAGTAGATTTGAAAAAATGAATTAATGGAGATGTTAAAATTGGCCACTTTGATTATTTTAGCATTTTGCTTATTAGGTTTGTTTTTAAACTAAGAGATTATTTTTTATATTTTTTTTAATAAATGATGAATAATTATTTTTGTACCAACGTTTAAATGACCAGATTCATTTAAGATTGCAGAAATATTTTATATGTTATTAGAGTTAGAAACTGACTATGTTGTGTTTAATGTAGAGTAAGAGAATGCCTTGATTATTCATTTTATCTGTACAGAGAAAAGTCAGAAGTCTTTTTTTTTTGTTTATTTGCCTTCTTTCACCTTTTTATTTTTTAACCTTTTGCCCTTTTCAAAATGGTTCAAAAATAATTGTTCATCATTTACAAAAATATATATATATAAAAAATAATCTCTTCGCTTAAAAACAAACCTTTCCCTTTTTTCCTGCTTCTTTTTTAAATTTAATAAAAAAATTTAAAGAAAGAACTATTCTTATTCACCCCCCAAAAAAATTCTAAATCATGTGAACTAACATTACACACCACAGCTGTCTTACCATTACAGAGCCTCATCAACTTTTAATGCGTACATGGGAATCTCATGGAAATTATGCATGTAATTTATTTGGGAAAGAAAGGCAGTTGCCTCTTGATAGGCCTTAAAGCAAACACATGCCTGCTCAAGTATCTTTGGTTACAGTGACAACTCCACTTGCATCTGTTTGTCAGAAGAATTTCAGACTTGTAGTTGACATTTATTGGCAATATATAATCTCTTGCAACAGAGTTATCACTTGAACAACTGCTAAGTGTACTGGAAATCTGTGTAACTTCTATGCATGCAGTTGTCTTAACAGATGATATTCAGTGAAATCAAATTCTTTTAATATAATTTAGGCAATAGTTATAACTCAGAAAAAACAATAAATGGCAATGGCATTTTTAAAATTACCTTATTCATGTTAAATATTACAAATTAAGATTACATATACCTTTCTCTACAGAAATGAAAATCTGTCTGTTCAACAGACTGTCAAGTTATATTCCAAATTAATCATCTAATTAACACAGTTCACCAATGATGTTTTAACTATAGATAGACTTAAGTTATACAGGATTCAGAGTATAAACTATTGAGATTTTGGCAACGTCATCTTAATTTACAATTTTCATCTAATTATGTACTGGAGAAACTCTTGAAAACAAATCAGAAAGTTGGCTTGGAAAAATCTCTCCTTTAAAAGGAGTTTATTAAAAAGAATTACATAAAAGCAAGGTTATTAATTGTAAAAGAGTCTGGGTCTACAATAAATATCTGCTATATTGAAAGCATTGACACTGAGTCAAAAATCCATACATAACTATCATACAAACATACTGTTTATAGAATCAAAATTATTTAGAATACCAGAATATATTTATAAGTGACATTGTAAAATAATGTTAAAATATTTTTTTAAAGATTCTCCAACATACCATAGAGAGCTTTTTATGTCCCATTCTTCATAGGTAATGGACCAACTTGGCCATTACTAATACTAGCAGATAAAATATAAATAACTTTTGCTGTCATATAACAGCTTACTATTGCTAGATCAGTTGACAGACAGGAAGAAAATAGATAGGACTACTGTACTGGTTCTCCATCTAATTAGGATACAATTCACTTAGAGAACTTGAATGTCTATTAGAAATTAATATGTAGACCATTTCCCCCCAAAAATAAAGGTGAAAGCCTTTTTTTACCTCATTTCTAATATGACTATTGTTGCAGAAAATAGTCAGTTTTTAAAATTAGAAAATCAATACACTTACTGAAGAAATCTTCAAAGCAAAGCTAAGATTGATGATGAAATATGAAGAAGAAACCTTTTCTAGAACCATAAATTTGGTAGCAAAATTTAAATAATTTCCTCAGGGGTAAGATGTGAAACAAAAAAAAAATAGAATACAAATTTTAAAATGTTACTGTAATTATTTTATGTCACATTTTTATTAAAACAACAGATTGTGGAAAAAAGGAGAACAGTGCAAGAAATATATTGTCATAATATCTATCACTGTGACAGGTACACATTCCTGATGTATTTGTACTGCTGTAGGAAGTGTTGCTGTTGAAATAGCAATGTATGTTTCAAATTAGCTATATCTTCTTAAAACCTATCTGCAATCTCACTGCTAGGTTATCTTACCTTAATGATAGGGTAATGGTAACTTAACAGTAAGATTGCAGAAAGGTTTTTACCATACTGGCAAGGTAATGGAACTGTCATCCTACACAGCAATTGCCTTATAACAAAAAAAAATGCATAGTTAAATAGGAAAATATATGGACAATTTTTCCTGTTGTAAATAAAGGGCAGGGAGATTGAGAACACACAAATTAATGGATTCTGAAACAGATCTTTTTACAAAAATCAGAATCAAAGATCTAGAGAAAACTAGATAACAAAGCACAATCTTTGCCTAAAACAATGTCTTGCACACAACAATCTTCAAAAGATTTGTTAACTTTATTCAGATTACTGTATGGCATTTCATAAACAAAAAATAAAATAAGCACTAAAAGTCAGTTGGAATATGTAGAAAACAGAAATTTCCCATTAAGGCAAATAAATGAAACAACTCAATGGAAGAAAAAAAATGCTGAGAACAAATTTCAAATTACCAACCCAATCCGTAAGGTCCTTGCTTAGATTGATTCAAAATAATTAAAATATGATAATCATATTTCTGTTTTAAACCAGTTCTAAAATGCCTTCTTTTCAGCAGGATTTTTCAACATACTTGCAAAAACAAACAAACTATCCAGTCCAGAAGCAAGGGACCTTTTTTCAGCCCAAGGTCTCAATTCCCCTTTGCGGTTACCTCCTAAGGGCAAGTCAGTATCATCCATTCAGAACTTCAGCCTCAGCTATTTACATAGATTCCTTTTTTTCAATATTTTATCCATGGTACAGCTTTGTGTAGATCAAACTTCCTGCTCCTTTAATATATTATAAACTAACCACTTACAACCTTTAGTTCCTCTTCAGATTGTACAAATCTTTCACCTGACTCAAGCCTTGTATCTTCCATTTCTATTCTATTCTATTCTATTCTATTCTATTCTATTCTATTCTATTCTACTCTACCCTACCCTACCCTACCCTACCCTATCCTATCTATCCCATCCTAGCTAAGATAGCCAGCAAAGGAAAAGAGCTTCGTATTCAGAGACACACAGGCACTAGGAAGGTGAACAATTTTACTGAGCTTTCTGAAGGATATAATAGCTCTGCTCTGCTTGTATCATACCCTTTGCAAATTTCTACCAAATGCTTCACATAGCACCAGGCATATGCTCCCTCCCTTACCTGGAGAAGCATAAATCCCAATCCCTGTTGAAAGAAATGCTTGTTGGCTATATAATCATGCATAATATAAAAGAAGAGAAGAGGCAGATCTGGGGGAGTGGCTAAGTAAAGAGCATGGAAGACTGTACAATATGGTTCTTCATCTGACAGGACAGACCTCCAACGACTCAGAGTCTCAACAATTCTGATGAACTATTCACTGTAACCATTTAAACACTCAGTCCTTCTGGAGCACAGCTGTGGGGATTTCAATACCCATTTTTTTGTGGAATGTATCCGATGCTTACACCAATATGGAGTGCAGCAACAGCTGCTACCACATGATGTCTCCATCTGAAATTACTGCAAATGCTATGGCAACAGCAATGATTTCAAGGAACATTTTACTATTGTTCTCACTGGTAGCCAGGGAACAGTTCCAAGGAGTAGAAATTTTATTTATTGCATATAATGTATTGTGTCTTTATTACAGCAACCATCTGAGAATATGAATAGGAGTAGCCTCTTCTGAAGGTTTCTGATTTAAAGGATGAAAAGGAGTTTTCAGAAAACAATGATTCAGTTTTACAATGTCCCGATTCAAAAAGCTGTTGTTAATATTTAACACACAACTCCAATGAAAACTGCATAGCTTCCCCTCTTTATTAACTGAGCTTTGTGGCAAGCTGTGAGCATCCATGATTGAAGAATATAAATAAATGTATCAAAATTCAAAATCATGTACAAATATCTACTGGAATTAGAATTAAAGGAGGAGGTGGTCAAGGGGAACATGATTGCTTGGGCTAGGAACAT
>JAOYMU010000077.1:56894173-56905729 GCA_025802295.1 Psammodynastes pulverulentus
ATGGAATATTTTTGGTATTTCTTGTGATTTTTTTGTGTAAACAGTAAGACTTGAGGGAAAATAATTCTTCTATATAGTCCACCATCATCGGCTTGGAGCCTCGCTAGCATCCTGCCATCAAAGGACCAAGGGAGGGAAACAAATGGGCAATAAACTTGTATGCATTTAGTGTGGGAATTAGGGAGGGGGTAATGACAGCTGAGGAAGAGCAGATCAACATGGAACCAGTTCGTGCCAGGCATCTTCAAAGCCATTTACCCTGAGTGTGGAAATTCACTAGCCCAAACATCTCAGTGTTCCCAAAACATCTCAGCAGCATCACATTAGTTGGATTTGGTCTGGTCGTGGCAGGAGCAATGGGGAATGAAAGAAATAGTTTTATATTGATACATGGGAAACTCAGATTCTACCTGACTTTACTGCAACGATCATCTTTTAGTAAAAGTACCTTTCAGTTCAATCAAACGGAATCAAGAGTTTTTATCTCCTAAGGGATCAGATTGGGGCAGGTCTGACATCTCTTCTGTTACAAATAGCTATACTGATTTAATTAGATAAGTAAAGCTGAGACAACAAATGATAGTGACTCATACAATATGTTCGATTTATGACCAAACAAAAGGCTTATATTTGATAAAAAAATATTGCTTTATGTAAAAATGTCTCCATGGTACAGTAGTCCTCCCTATTGTCTGGTAGTGAATTCTATAAGCCAACCAGCTAATCATCAAAATAACTATAAAATCAAGATGCAGTATTATCCTTATTATTCACATTTTCAGTACATATAATGTATATTTCTTTGGTCTGAAAAAAAAAGTTACAAGAAGATACTAGTAAACAACACAGCAAAATAAATTATGATATCATTCAGTGGATACAAAGTAGATTAATAATAGCAGTTACTGTACTTTATTGGCTCCAAGTTTATCTAGAAGGATTTATTAAGTGTGGTACTATAGGGGCTAGTGAGCATATAGTAAATAATCCAAAACTCTTTTTGTAGTCTGGGACTAGCTGCCCAGGAATATGTAAGCCTGGCAAATGATAATCATTCTTTTGTACAGGGGCAAGGAACAATGTATGTACCATGTATTGGAAAATAGTTTGATAAGATTTTATATGTACCAGATTTAGATCACAATTTACTGAGTGTGTTTTGCTTAGACAGTGAAAGGCATGAGGTAATTTTTGCAAAAGGTACATGCAAGATCATAAAGAATAACAGAGTATGTGCACAATGTTTGAAACTGAACAATTTATATATTTTGAACCAAGAAAACTGGTAGCAGTATGCAAACAATCATTTCTAATGAACCAAAGCATAATCAATATGCACATTTTTTACACAGAAGGCTAGGTCATGCAAGCTTTAACATATTTCAGAAAATGCCTGATCTAGCTGTAGGTTTGAATCAGTGGTGGGATTCAAAACCAACAATTGGCAGTTAAAATTGCCTCGCCTCAATACAACTTACTCATTCCTGCATTTGCTAGCAATGCATCTTTTATAATTTGTTGCAAATCATTCCTGCATTCAGCAACTCTATTCTCTGCTGAAAAGTATGGGTTCTTGTTCTTCTATGTCTTGTGCCATTCTTTCTCAGCCACTGCTGGAACATGTTAGACGTGAATTCTGTACCTCTGTCTGTTTGTAGTTGACATATATGTTGATACCTCCTCTTTGCAAACATTATATACTGCTTAAATTGTTAAAATATTTCAGTTTTGCTTTTTAGTAAATAACAAAATCCATATGTAGAGTAATCAACAATTACCAAAGCAAATTAATAAAACTACATATTATATGTTAATAGCTGGATACCTGTGCTTTGCTACAAAACTATGTGATCGGGCATATTTTACTGAGGACAATGTTGTTGAGAGGATCAATAAACCTCCAAAAACAATACTTCTGGCTTATTTTGAGCTAATATCTCTCCCACCGCCTTGAGTTCAGAAGCAGTTCCATAGATGGAAGGCATAGACATTTTGGTGAGGTAGTGATGTTTAGTACTGTAAGGAGCCCCAGAATGAAGGAGTGGAACATCTGCCAGTTTGAATTGAGGTAACGGAATGTGAGGCAATTGGCAGTTGGAACAGAGTTCTTTTCAGGTGGGGAGGGGGAGTAGCATGTCTAAGATCAAACAAAGGCATTCCTCCTGAAAGATTCACAGCAGGTGAGGTAAAGATATGTATCATTTATGAGCCACAAGAGTACTTGGAAGTATTACATTTACTTCTGGAACAACAAAAGAACAATTACAATTTACTCATTTGCAAAGTAGCTTAAAAAGGAATTTCAGTTAAAGAATCTAGGAGAAATAAAAAATAATATTTAGGAGTAAATATAAAGAAACTCAAGGATCTTGTGAAATAACTTGATTTAAATATTGTTCAGTTATAAATTAGTGAAGTATTAACATATTAAATTTTAATAGCTGGAACAGTGAAGGGTTGGACAATGAGTAAGATCACACAGTTTTAGCTAATTGATTAAAGAGAGCTGGCCACTACAGGAAGGACTAATTAATTGCTGTGAGAGTAAAGGGGAGTTTCCTTGTTTCCCACCCTTTTCCTCTGTGTGCTGTATGTGCTCTCTGTGATTTATCTATAATGTTCCTACTGTGTTGATTTATCTGATGATGTTCCTGTTTACCTATGTTATTTACTGTAAATATATTTATTTATATAAATGGCTTGTTTTTTATTTCATTTGGATACCAGCTGCACAATTCCCTGACACTGTCATAATTCAGTTTGAATTGTATTAACTTTCCCAAGTTCATTTTAAAGTGTGCAGTCCATCTATATGTTTATGGATCACCATGAATCTATTCAACAATTCAGTGAACTATTTTGGTGTTTCTGGCTTTACCAGAGGGTAAAGCATAATATATATGATCAAAGATTGCACATGGAATAGGGAATTATCATTAGACAGTTTAATTAGCTAGGAAGTAAATTTTAGCACTTCTACTGATCCTGCTCAACAGAGTACTTCTAGAGGCTATATGGGTGGTCTGAGACACTGTTTATTTTATGTATTTATAAACTGAATTATCTAGTTAACCTAAGCATATTTACTGTATAACTAGAAGTGGTTTACAAAGCAGATTTAAAATGAAACTATATGATGAAATGATGTGATGTGATGTGATGTGACATGACATGACATGACACAATATGACACAACATAACATAACAACATAACATAACATAACATGCTTGGTGAATTTGAACCACTTTCTCAGCTCAATCCACTCCAAGATTGTTATTGTGGGGAAAATAGGAGAAGGAAGGGGTATTAAGCATATTTGCCATCTTGATTACTTATAAAAAAATATAGGTAGGCTAAAAATCTAAGAAATTAGCAAAAAACAATAAGAGCAAAAATAATAGATAACAATTCAAGAAATACAAAAGATGTGAAAAACCATAACATACCACCATAATTTTTGTTACCAGCATCAAAAAGCACATATTTGGCAACTAGTAAAACTTTTAATAAAATAAACATGGTGATAGTTGCAGTCTGGATTTAGCATAGGCGTGACATCTGTATAATGTCAAAAAAGGCAATTGTCGGTGTTGCAATCAAAATAACTCATTTTGTATGTGCATGTGACAACAATACATTTACAAAAAATCAGGAATTAGATTGCAAAGCGACATTCGCCATCTTACAGATTTTGATTTTTCTTATTGATACTGTCATCTTATTCCAATCCTGCTATCCCTCTATGAAAATAGGTGCATGGGAAAACATTTTAAAAATTTGTTTTTTATCATATTGAAAAATATCAGGTTTTTAAAAGATAGAGAGAACTAGAGGAAAAGCTATACTGGACTATTTCTTACTAACAGAAAATAAGTGATAGTGGGCATTGAAATTGCCAGATCTCTGGGTGACAGTGACCACATCATATTGAAATTCAATATAATGCAAACGCAAACAATAGAACATAAGCAAATCGGTGTCTTAAAATTTAAAAGAGATGATTTTAACAAATTCAGAGGGACCTTGAGAAAGATTCCATGGATGAAAATCTTAAAGGGGAAAACATTTCAAGAAGTTTGGGAAACTGAAAAATATGATCATAAAAGTCTAGTCCAAAACAATACCATTAAAAAAGAGAAACAAAAAATCCAAGAAAAAATCAGCATGGTTGCACAAAGATCTCTCTGTAAACTGAAAGACAAAAAGGATAAGAATAAGAAATGGAAAGAGGGACACATAACTAAAGGAAAGAGGGACACATAACTAAAGCAGACTTAGCCGGAACTTGCAAACAGAAGTTAAGAAAGCAAGTCTCAGAATTAAGTAAGACTTGCAACAAATATCAAAACAATAAAAGAAACATTTCTTTGAACATATTAAAAACAAGAAAAATCAGGGAAAAAATCAGTCTACTAATGGGAGAAGATGGCAAGGAAGTAACAGGAAATAGAGAGAAAACAGAGCTGCTTAACTAATTCTTTGCACAAGTTTTTATGCAATATATATCCCCCAACCTACTAAAAACATAAAATTCAACCTACTAAAGACATAAAAGCAGGATAGAAATAAAAATTAAGTTAAAATTAAAAATTAAAATAAGAAAACGTTAAGCAAACACCTGTGGGATCTAAACAAGTTCAAATCACCAGGACCTGATGGATTATGTTCTAGACTAGGGGTGCCAACCCTCAGTCCATGGATCAGCACCAGTTCACACAAACAAGCAAAGCCCCATCCCCAGGATGCAGGCAGCATGCGAAACCATGTCCCCTACAGTCCTTGGTGCCGAAAAGATTGGGGGCTACTGTCCTACAATATTGAAGGAGTTGGCAGATATTATCTCAAAATCATTGTACCATATCCAAGAAGTTTCCCCACTATCCTGCCAGAGCTGAAGAAGCTTCATAGATGAGAAGTGAAACATCTTCAAAAGAAAAAATAAAGAAGTCCAGTTGCCTCCTGAAAAAGCACCTTTGGAACAACCATGACCTGGATGATTGAGATTCTCTACAGTAGGGCTGTCAAACTCCCAGCCCATGTGTCACATGCTGACCACACCCTGTTTAGCAAAGGGGGGAGGAGAAATCCTGATATGTCATGTGATGCTGCTGTGATGATGTGAGTTTGACACCCCTGCTCTACAGACTTTTAACTGTACAATATGGGATGAACATCCTTTAAATGGAAGGGAGTAGGGATGGGTTTCCAGAGGAAAAATTGCAGATTACAGGAACGAGGAGCACTACTCAGGTGACTCTGAGGACAGAGATAAACCTTGAAGTGTTTCAATCACCATCTAAAAGGTTGCAAATGACCAACTGTCTGCAAGGAATAAAAATCTTTCCATTCCCCACTATCCTGTTAGAACTGATGAAGCTTCTTGGATGAGAAGTGAAATGTCTTCAAAAGAAAAAACAAGAAAGTCTAGTTACCTTCTGAAAAAACACCTTCAGGACAACCATGACCTGGATGACCTGTAGAATCTCTGCAGATTTTAAGATTAAGTGAAACTGGGCTCAAAAGCAATAACTGTGAACCAGCAGCCAAAAAGCCAATGCAATCCTTGATTGTATACACAGAAATCACATGAAATATTAGTACCACTTTATAAAACTTTAGGAAGATTACATCTAGAATACTGCATCCAGTTTTGCTCACCACATTATAAAAAAGATATTGAGCCTTTGGAAAGAGTGCAGAGATGAGCAATTAAGATAATTAGGGGCCTGGAGACTACAACATATGAAGAACAGTTGCAGGAATTGGTATGGTTAGCCTAGAGAAGAGAAAAAAGAACTAGGGGTGACATGATAGCATTGTTTCAATATCTGAGGCACTCTAAACAATGAATGGACGATAATCAAGGAAGGAAGGAAGCTATAGTTAAGATAAATTTCCTAACAGTAAGAACAATTGATCCGTGGAACAGCTTGCCTTCAGATGTTATGGCTGTTTTATCAGTGAAGGCTTTTAAGAAAAGAATGGACAGCCACTTGCCTGAAATGATATAGGGTTGTCTTCTTGAGCAGAGGTTGAACTAGAAGACCTCCAAGGTTCCTTCCAACTTTATTATGTGTGTGTTCTATTCTGAATTATTATCTCTCCAAAACCTTACTTTTTTTACTCATTTCATCCTTACTCTGCCAAAAACCGAAACACAATTGTAGGCCTTTTGATGCTTTCCCATTATTTCTACAGTGAAAGCTATTTCCAGAACTGATTAGTGTCCCAGAACAGGTTGAACTGAACTAGCTCACCTCCCAGTCATGAAACTGTATCAGGGCTAATGGACATTTCCTAAATTTCTTCACATTCTATGGCTTGTCACTTTCAGAGATTAAGCTGGAAGTGAAATTTTTCTGTTGTATCATAAGAGGTATAGGACTCTCTTCAGGATTATTTAACTGAATCCTTGATTCCTAATGAATAATGGCACACTTTCTTCTTCTGAAAGTCATTGTAGGAAAAGGAATTTTAAAATTCTGTTTTTAATAATAAGTTTATTGATATTATTTTTGTTTTATGTATTGTTTTATGTATTATGTATCTTTGTCTTGAGACTAACTCTTTCTATACAGAAGATATAGATATAAATGTATATACACAGAAGATGGAATTCACGTTAGAAAGTATTCTAGGGCATGGACCGAAAATAAATCAGAATTATTATGGAGATACTAGAGCTTCCACATTTTGTGATTTTTGTGCAGATTTTTCAACCCAGAACAGTATTTATATCAATCCATTATGCAAAGGTCATGAAAAAAGATTTATTTAAATAATATTAATTTTGTAACATTTTGTGACTTTCTGACAAAATCAGTGGGAAAGCCAGATTCACTTAACAACCATGTTACTATCTTAATAACTGTAGTGAGTTGCTTAAAAACTGTGGCAAGAAAGGTCCTAAAATGAAACAAAACTGACTTAACTGTCTTGCTTAGCAATATAAATTTTGGGCTCAATTGTGGTTATAAATGAAGGACTACCTATAGTATCTAGTATTATAACAATCAGGGAGCTAGAAAACACAGAGATTAATTGTTTGAGCCAATGAGACAGCTGTTATGTTTTCTCTACTGATTATCTTAAAAAAATTGTTTTATTATTCAATAGACTCAAGCTGTTCTGAATATCAGTTTGGTCTCATCAACATGGTCTTCATTTGAAAAGTTCCTCTCCTTTTTCTTGGGATTTTACAGCCCACCCACTAACTTTCCCACATTTTATACTCCATAAGTGTGGTTTGGGTCAGTCAAGATAATACCAATACTAATTCCAAGAAGAATTCTGTCTTTTTTCTCCTTGGCATAAAGGATATGCTTTTTGTTGTTGTTGTTAAAATTAGGCACCATAGAAGTTTCCATTGCCTCATGTTTGTAAACATATTTCATTCATCTGTTGCAATTATCTTGAAAGGAAATTAGATTTTAATATACAAGTTCTTGCAGTTAATGATTTTTTTCACTATTTCAGGCTTGCCTATTTTTCCTACAGAACATGTTTTAAGCATTTTACCGCAATGTTAGCAGAGTACATTGGAAGGTCTTAAAAAAGACTAGGGATAAGTGGGTGGTAAATTTGATCAATTCTATATTGTCATTCCAGCTGAAAGGCCACCCTAAATAGATCCTTGAAGGCTTTTTATATCATTTTCTTCTGAAATTAGGCATGGGTGAATAAGAGCATTTGGCTGTACAAATTAGGAACAGAATTCTGATCTTTTCTTCCATGCTACAGTTATGAGACATGGAAAATCTCTTCCATTTCTTGGAACAGCTGTGTATGAATGGCTTAGTGGGGTCAGAGGAATGGATTTCCACCTCCATGACCATCCATATTAATATTTGTAAAAAAAAATAATATACCAGATAAGAGATTTCTAATTTCTAACTGCTATTGAGGAATGAGCTCCCTGGAAACGAGCCAGAGAGAGTGGGATCAAAAAAGAGGAGGTGGATTTGTTCTTCTTCCACCTCCCAATAAAAGCGGCAAGCAAGCCAAAGAGCCAATTTTAAAACCGGAAGAAGAAGAGATTTTTTTAAAAAAAATTTTTTAAGAGAGTGAAAGAATCCTAAAATTAGGAAGCTGGATTGGGGACCTCAAATATAATATTGGCTAATTTGGAAAGCTTTGAGGGATTATAAAATTTGGATTTAAAGAATTTTCTTTTTGTTGGAAAACCTGGACTGGATAACACAATACAAAACAAAGGGGAGAGAAGTAGAACAATAGTGACAACTGCTGGCAGAAGTTGAAGGGTACAAGGAAGAAAATAAAATTACACACACACACACACACACACACACACACACACACACACACACACGTTGGCTGTTAAAATAAATAACATCTATACCAGAAAGCTGTTTATGCCAGAAAGCTAAGACAGAGAGCAAAGCACTGAAAGTTTTTAAAATAGTGTAGCTCTCAGAATTTAAGCAGAAGCTAAAGAGACAAAGTGAACAGTAAATACTTGGCTTCCTTTTTGTTTGTTGCTCTGTGAACTCTCCCTTTGAAGATACAAGGCAGCTGACTGGTTGGACTCTGGGACTTGGTGGGCCTATGTGGATTACAAGTTTAACAAGAGAACAGACACTTTTTGAAGAATGAAGGGTTAGCAATTTAATAACTCTTGGATTACAATTTATATTTTCACTTTCACCTTTTCCTTGGATTACAAATAATGGTTTCATCGCCTTGTCTTTGTGGATTATAATCATATGTCTCTGGGATTATAATCAAACTACAATTATAATTAAAGCAGCATAAAATGAAGAAAACCACATCTGTACCATCTTCAGCATCATCATCAGCTGCATCTAGCCCAGCAGGTCAAAGATAATTGGACATGATGCTGCAACAAGAAAAGATTAACATGATGCAGGCAGAGATGAAAGCTTTTCTTCAAGTTATGCATGAAGACTCAAGGAAAGGGTAGGTAAAGTAGAGGATAAAATAGAAAATTTTCCAGAAACAATGGCTAAAAATGAAAGTGGAACAGAAAGCTGAACAAACAGAGTAAAGGATGGAAGAGGTCAATCATAGACTCACACTGGCAGATAAAAATCAGGAGAGAACAATAATAAAATCAGAGAATAATAAATCAATGGATAAGGCTGATTATTACTTACATTTTCAGAACATCAAAGAAGAAAAAAGGAGAAAATTTGAAAATTTGGAAATAATGGCAGGGCTGCTGGCAAATGCTTTAGAAATATCCCAAGAAAAGGTGCTTGATGAAAAGGATGAAATATTTAGACTTCATACCAGATATGCAACAAGAAACAGACTTCTGTGGGGTTTACTTAAAAAAACAATAAAAACAGAGATACTATAAAGAGCAAGGGATGAACCCATAAAATATAACGAGAAATAAATAGTGGTTCTAAAACAGATTCCTAGAAGAGTAAGAGAGATAAGAAGGGAATATCATTTTTTGTCAAAACAGCTTATTAAGAATGGAGTATATTTTGGATAGCTGATACCAGAGGGAATATTGGCGACTTGGATGGAGCAAAGATATAGATTCCATAGAAAAAGCAGAACAATTTTATGATCACCATTTTGAACTACAAGAGGGAATGATAGTAAGAGGAGAAAAGGAGAACAGACAATAAGAGGAAGCTACAGGAGAGAGAGATATACAACAAAAAAAGATGAAAGAGAATCAGAGTAAATAGCAAAGAGAGAAGGGGCAAGAGCAAAAGAACAGAGAGAGACAAGAGTGACCTAGTAAATTATGAAAGTAAATTATGGAAGGAGAAATAAAATAATTGTCAATTAATATAATTGGATTGAATTTGGCTATAAAAAGGAAAAGGACTTATAGTAAATTAGAAAAATTAAAGCTGGATATAATTTGCTTACAAGAGGTACATATTAAAAACAACATAATACATATTTGAATGTATAACTGGCACAAAGATACTCGCTGAGGTAAACCAGATTCTTTCAAATATTTAAAATGGCAACTTTCTATTGATCAATAAAAATGGTGAATGTGAAAAACAAAACAAAACAAAAAAACACAACATAATACATTATTGCAATAATTTCGGAAACTATACACCTCTCTATCACAACATAAGAAGAGAGAAGTAGCTCTTTATATAAAAGAAACAACAAATGCTAAGCAAATATTTATGGATGAAGAAGGGAGGATTTTGATGGTGGAGATAACAATGAATCATAAACAGATACTCCTGGTAGCAATTCATGCACCAAACAGTAAACAAGAGGACTTTTACAGTAAACTACATAAGAAAATAGTAGAATTGGAGTATGAAAATATTTGTGTAGTGGGAGATTTCAATGCAATTGTAGGTGTGAAATTGGATTATAAAACCAGGAAAGTGAATAAAAACATGAGGAAAACATTACCAAAGACTTTTTAAAAAATCGCTGAAGAATCAGGAATCCAAGATTTATGGCAACAGATACATCCTAAGAAAAATCAATATTCATTTTATTCAAATAAGCATATGTCTTGGTCAAGGATAGATATGATATGGATGGCAGCTGAATTGAAAGCTAATGTACAAGAACTGAATATAGAAACAAGTAATTGGACAGACCATAATCCAATAAAAGTTACATGGAGATGGATGTTGAATCGAATCAATATTTATTAATATTATATTATTAAATATATAAAGGAATTTATTCAATTCATGGAAAAAGAATTAGATTTTTTCTTCAAAGAGAATAGAAAAGAAGAGACCTCACTACAAAATGTATAGGATACAGCCAAGGCATATATTAGAGTTTAGTCATAAAGAAAAGAAAGAAAAACAACAAGAAGAAACAAAACCAAAAGACAATAGAAGAAGAATATAAGAGACTGGAGACAGAACTACAAAAAGAACCACAAAAAAGAATCTAAAAAGTCAAATGGAATTAATAAAACACAAGTTAAATACAATAGATAAAAGAAAAATTAGCTCAAAAAATTTTAAATGCTAAACAAAATTTCTTTGAAAATGCAAACAAACCAGGAAGATGGCTGGCATATAATGGATGGCTGGCATATAATGGATGAAGAAGGAAATCTTTATCATCAAAATGAGGACAAAAAGAAAGCGATTCAAAATTATTATGGAAAACTATATGACCAAGAGACAGTCTCAGAAGACAAAATAAAACAATATTTTTAAAAAAGCAGAATTACCTAAAATACCCGAAACAGTAAAAGCCATGTTAGATGAATGTGTAACAATGATGAAACTAACTTATGTTTTATTAATTCCATTTGGTTTTTTAAGTTCTTTTTTTGTGGTTCTTTTTGTTATTCTTTTTTTTTTATTTTTTTGTATTTTGTATTTTTATTTTTTCTATTCTATTTCTTTTTTCCTTCTTTTTGCACTATTTTTTTCTTTCTATTCTTTTTAAGTTTGTATTACTTCTTATTCAATTCAATTCAATTCAATTCTTTATTGGCCAAGTGTGATTGGACACACAAGGAATTTGTCTTTGGTACATATGCTCTCAGTGTACATAAAAAGAAAAGATACATTCATCAAGAATCATAAGGTACAACACTTAATGATAGTCAT
>JAOYMU010000077.1:56905829-56918147 GCA_025802295.1 Psammodynastes pulverulentus
GCGCTACCACTTCCGGGTTTTTTTAGCGCGATGGGGGGGCGCGTTCCGGCACCTTTCGGCGCCGAAAAAAAGCCCTGCTCTTAACAAATACAAAATGTATGTTTATATAATAAATATTGAAAATTTCTATGTGGAAAATGGGTTACATATTATTTTTCTCTTTCTGCTTTCTAAAATAACTGCTCTGTCTTTGATGTAGAATTTCTTAGAGAGATGAAGTTTAAAAGATTTTGTGATATTAAAACCAAAGTCAAGAGGGTCAACTAAAAATTTAGTCCAAAATGCATATGAATGAATTTCTCACTTGAAACATTTCAACAGATTTGTATTTTACATTTCTTTTGGAAAGCAATTTCCAAATTTTCCCATCAAGGAATTAATCCATAATTATAAAGGAAATTACTGTAACAGTGGTTTTATGTTTACTCTATTCTGTTATATATTCATAACATGCCATCTTACTAAATTATGATTACAGCCACTCATTTTTGTATAAGCACTTTGAAGATGATATATTTTATTTCAGTTTTCTGTGGAATCTAACAAAATCAGGCACTAGTTCTGCTTCTAGATAATTTAATCTTATTTTTTTCAAGTCAATTACTATTATTCACTTATTCCAACTTATAGTTGGTCAGTTATCAAAGTTCTGGAGACATATACTTCTTTGGAATGTCCCCCTTCATGGGAAAGAAAATCCTCTCCCTTTTGATTTTAAGATTTTAAAAATATAGCAAACAAATAAAATGCTATTCTTTATCTTTATTTGAGGTGACACATCTTTAATATATGCAATTATGCAGATTAGCTTTTGTAATTTTACTCAGGGCTTACACTCTTCTCTTGTTTTTGTGGGTAGTAAGAAGTTGTACATCTATCTAGGGTCAGTAACCAACTCAGCATAGGGAGAATTGGTAGATGGGAAGGTTAATGGTTCATTGATCCAGTTCTGTCCAAAGACATGTGGCTTTGGTTCATGTAGTCATGTGGCTAGCAGCGCATCATGGGGCGTTGTTATCTTCTTACCATAGTGGTACCTATTTATCTACTTGCATTTGCATAGCTTGAACTGCTAGGTGGGCAGGAGCTGGGGCGAGGACATGAATTCACCCTGTCCTATGGAGCTCTGGTCTCAAACCTAGGTTGCTGACTTTGCAGCCAACAAGCCTAGCATCTTAAACTATGGTAATCTTAATAGATTATTTTTAAAATAATCTATTAATATTATCATTGGTAATCTTTGATTACAGTCATTTGTTTGGTGACTGTTCAAAATTAGAATAGTGCTGAACAAAGAGCCTTACTACCTGTGTCTGAAGTTACAGAAGTTGCAGCCCCCTGGTAGTCACATGATCAAAGTAGAATGCTTGGTAACCTAACATACATGGTTCCTTTTACTGAAGCTAATCTGTAGGAATGTGTGCCTGATAATTTTAACCCATGACAGTCAAGCCAAAATTCTATAAAACTTTCAGGCTTAGCTGACATGCCATGCCCACAGAATTTAAAATGCTAATTTTTTGCTTTTGAATTGGGACTACTCTGGGAAGCTGTACTTCTGGGAAGCTGTACTTCTTTTCAGAGAAAGTGAGTCTGAGCCAGGTCTTCGGCATCCTATAAGCTGATTTAATTGTAAGGAACAGGAGATTAAGTTCTGTAACAAAGTCCTTTATTGGGTTAAATTGCCAGGTACCTGGATAAACCTGGATAAAGCGCTGGGTGCATCTGCAACTCAGCACTATATATGTACATTCTATCACCCACGTCATCATCCCATACCCATAAATCATTGCAACATGTCCATCCACCTCTGTGCAACTCCCCCACGTCATCTACAATGCGACCCTGTGTCCTCCAGCAGTCTTTGGAGCGTCGGAGCTGCCAAATGTAAACAGCGTCTGCCAATCCCTCTCCGTTGGACAAGGTAGTATCAGAAGACGTTCTATCCTCACCCGGTCATGTCAGCCATGGGAATGAGAAGGGCTGACAGTGAGGACAGGTCATGTGGTGTCCTGCTTAACAACCTCAATGACCTATGACCCAATTCCAGACTCTATTTTGGTCACAGATTGAGGACAATTTGTAATCATTATATCCATACATGATAGTTTAATTTTTTTCATTTTGTGCAAGAAGTCCACAAGTTCCATCAAGCATTTAAGTTAATCAACACCTTTTCTCCAAGTAGGATTGTCAGTTTTGTCATCTCTGTCAATTCAACTATTCTTCCATTGTAGGAATTAGGCCTTTCTTGTAGGGCTTTCTACAACTGGACATATTTTTCCAATAGTTTGTCCATAACCCCCAACAGAAATGTTCTTGGTCTCAGTTGTATGTTTTTTTTCCCATCAGTCTCCTGCAAATATAAAAAATGTGAGTCCAAACAATGTTTCTTCTAATACCCTCATCTAGAACTTCTGAGTTGTACATGTAGTCAATTTAGAAAAAGCAAAAGAGTATAAGTGCAACCCCCCCCCCCCCATGTGGGGTGAAGCAGACAAAATGCTCATTTTTAAAGTTGCAATTACAAGCAATTGCCATTAGGTGTCAGCAAGTATCTCCACAAAAAATACAGTCAAATTCCCAGCCCTTAAAGTAGAACAAAAAAGCATTATGGGAAAATGACATGCTAACTATAATTGCAAGTAAAGGAACTTTATGTTAACAATATAGATTCACAAAAAGATTAAACTTTTCTTTTAGATTTAAAAAGTCTTCCTCTTTCTACAATATTAAGCTTCTAATGTGATTTTAATTATCCGCTTTTTGTGAAATTTTCCAAATAATTTAATTTCTTTGTCTAAAAATCTATAAATTGCTCCACTCACAAGCTCCTCACAAAAGTTTCAGTTTTGTGACTTACTTATCAGGAGCAGCCATCTGGAAATGAAATGGGTTAATTTCTATTTCTTCCTTAATACAGGGAAAACAATGAACTTTCATGTTCATATGTATACTTGATAAAGAAATAAACATAAAACTAATGCAATTGGTCTGGTTGATTATGATGAAAGGTTCAGAGAATTAGTGAAAGATGATGAGAGGACTGATATTCCCCAATGGATTTGGGGAAAAATTAAACAAGAAAAAAAAAGATAGTGGAAGGAATGAAAATGAAAGTAGAACATCTGCAGGAAGAGGAAAGCACGAGTTCTGAGTATAAAAAAGTATTAGAAGATTATTGATCTTCCAACAAGAATGAGTGGAACGTGTACATAAGAAATATATGGCAACTGCTTGAAGCTAAAGTTGAAAACAATTATTGTAGAGTTTAGAGTTAATGTAGAGCTATGGTAATGTGAAAGTTTGAAAAAGGATAGTTGGTGGAATGATCAAATGAGAGAGACCATGCAAAATAATTGTAGAAAAAATGAAAATATGTTAAACATATAAAAGAAAGATATTTTAGAGTTAGAAGGGAATATTCTCCAGCTTGCCAATTGTGGGATCCAAGATACGGTTGATAGTTGTCTTCTGCCCAGAGACCAAGTCACCAGATTTTTGACCACACCCCCTGCTGTGACCGTTAGGCTCTCTAAAACTGAGTCTTGCCCTATGGACCGTTAGGCTCTCTAAAACTCAGTCTTGTCCTATGGAGACACAATTTGAGACTTCTGTCAGTCCTCCTTGTTCTTCAATAGGCAATCTGATTATTTTATTTTATTTTTATTTTCATTATTGGTTTAATCTTGCTTATTTTGCGGCTTCATGAGCTGGCCTTCATAGAACTGCCAGTATGGTTGCCTCTGTTGAGGGCTTTATTGAGCCTGACTCACAGGATCTTGCCTGCTGAATCTTTGGGGTGCAGTGGTTAGTCCTTTGCCTTTTCACTGCCACCACTGTCCTGCCCCAGGCATGGCCAGGGTCTCCCAGCCGCTGCCAGCTGGATAGTCACTGTGGCTATTGCTTCCAGGCTGTGACTGCCCCTTTGCCATCACGGCCACCTCTTTCTAGCCATCTCTGCATCCTCTGTTGCGGCAGTCACTGAGTGAGGCACAGCTGCCACTCTTGTAGCCGCCGTGGCTTGCCACCTTCTGACCTTGGTGCTGCCGTGTCCTTCGCCGTGGTGGATGTTGCAAGAGGTGCTGCCACCATCTTCAACCACCACGGCTTGCCACCAACAGCCCTCGCCGCTGCCACATCCCTTTGCCACAGTGAACACCATGAGAGCTGCTGCCGCCATTGCCTTCAGCCACTACAGCCCTCACCGCATCTCTTTGTCCTGGGAGACACAGCGAGAGGTGCCACCGCTGTCTGCAACCGCCGTGGCTCACCATCTGCAGCCCTTGCTGCTGCCATATCCCTTTGCTGCGACGGTCACCGCCTGAGGCACTGTGGCCCCTTTACGGCTGCCGCAGCTTGTTCCTGCCTCAAGCCTTGCCACCAGCCTCCGCCGCAGCTACCACCAGCATCATCAGCGCCCTGGGTTTTCTCCTGGCTGTGCAGCCCTTTGAACTTTTGCCGCCCTCTGTGGCTCAAGGTTCCCTTCTGTGACTGTTAATCCAGGGAGCCTTAGCCCTTTGTCTGTTCCTGCCTTTCACAGGACAGACCCTTTGTGGGGACCTGGACTGCAACTTTCTGCCAGCACCTCTGGAACCGTGAGTTAGAGAAGTTTCTCCTCATCTGTTTGTTGGTGCCCTACTTCTCACTTAAAATGGCGGATTCCATGCCTCCTGACAGGGCAGAGGCTAGCAGAGCAACTGCCATTTTGCTGGAGGCTAAAAAGGGAGTGAAAATTAAGGCAGCTCATAGAGCTGCGAACAAGATTAAGGCCAAAGCCCGAGAGGCCAGATCCTCCTCTAGATGGGAAGACAAGGATGCCAAAAGGAGGCATAAAGCTCTGGAGAAACATTTTTCGATGAGCAGGAATCCACTTTAAAAAAAGGGAAAGTTTCTAAAGCCTCTGCTACTTTGGGACTTTCCCCTGCAGTAGAGCCTTGGTCACCAGAGGGCGCTGGTGAGCAGTCTCATTTTTCTCCTGACAGGAATTTGGATACTGTTGCTTCTGAGGATGAACCTTGCCCAGCAACAGAGGACTGGGGAGCTCAGCCAAATTCCAAGCTAGCTCCTTCTGAGGCTCCTGTTCCTTCTCTGCCTACAGGAATTAATTCCCCTATTTCTGAGGCAATCTCGAGAGGCATTGCTGCAGGTTTGCAGTAGCATCTCAATTTGTGCTCTTCACATGGCCAAGGGAATGTTTTACCCCATCACAGGGATGAGGATGCCTTTGATTACTATGGGCCAGGCTCTTCGGGAGCCGCTAATTATTCTGAAGCTACCCACTCCCCAGATTATTTTGATGAAGAAGAGTTATCAGATGAAGAAGGAGTTCTTCCTGTCACTCCTGCTTTCACCGGTCTCTTTCACCTGGGGATGTTCAAAACTTTGCTCTGCAAGGCTAAACGGGTGATGCAGGCCCCACTGAATCCATGTTTGGCCCACAGGAGAATGGGGATGGATTATTTTCTGAGCCAGTGTTAGAGCAGGATGTTATCCCAGCTCCCAAATTATTTCTGGATGTAGTCCAAAGGCAATGGGCCCAGCCTGGGTCATCCTTCCCCCCGAGTAGCATGGAGGTTATATAATGTGGGCCCTGTTTTCAGTAATCTCCTACAGGTACCTGGGGTTGATTCCCCTATTGCCTCCCTGGCTACCCCATCCCTCCTAACTGGGGACGTGATTGAAGGATTAAAGGCAGAGGACAGGAAGGCTGAGTTGGCCTTTTGCAAGACTCATCACGCCATTGAGTGGGCCATTAAGGTGGCTATGTCAGCCTCCTTCTTCACGAGAACCTCTCTCTGCTGGCTATGCCAGATGCAAGAGAGGGCTGATCCCAAGGACACTCGGTGCAACAGGACCTAAATTATCTGGTGGCAGCCATAGAGTTCTTGGCTGATGCCTCCCTTAATGCCATAATATTTGCCTCTAGAGCTATGGCATCTACCGTAACTTCTAGATGCCTTATGTGGCTCCGCCACTGGCAGGCAGATGTCAAGGCCCAGTGGCGTTTGTCATCTGCCCCTTATAAAGGCTCCTTATTGTTTGGAGAAGTTTTGGACCCCATTCTTGTTAAGGTAAAGGGCAACAAGAAAGTCCTACCCTCTGGGGTTAGATGGGTAGACATGTAGGCAGCCGTTCTGTTCCCCTACTTCAGGATTTGGGGGTTCTCACCTCCAGCGGCCATTTTCCCAGAGATCTGATTATCAATGGGATAGGGCAGGGACTCGAGACAAGGTTAGAACACCATCTCAGGTCCAACGTCTCTTTTGGAGAGCAGGAGGTTGCCCCTATCATAGGTCCCGTTGACTACGATTTTGCCCTTCCCATTGGGGGGTGCTTGTCTCTCTTCACCGATCAATGGGAAACTACCACGTCGGACAATTGGATTTTATACACAATAAAACAAGACTTGGCTCTAGAGTTCCTCTCCATCTCCCCAAAGCACTTCCTTCGTTGTTCCGTGTCCAGAGATCCCTTGAAGTGGAGGATCATGGCCTCAGCCATTGAGCACCTGCTTGCGATTCGAGCTATAGAACAGGTGCCAAGGGAACAATAGGGACAGGGTTTCTATTCGATCCTCTTCGATCCCCCAGAAGATTTTGGGGCTGGAGACCCATCCTAGACCTCAAGCATCTAAATTCCCATATCGTTTACCAACGTTTCAAGATGCATTTCCTCCATTCCATCTTGGAGGGAATTCGTCAGGGCGATCTCCTCTCTTCTCTGGATTTAACGGAGGCATACCTTCATGTCCTTATCCTTCAGAAACACAGGCAGTACCTTATATTCTGTTATGCAGGGAGACAGTACCAGTACAGGGTGCTCCCATTCGGCTCTCTTCAGCTACAAGAACCTTTACCAAACTAATGTCAGCCTTGGCAGCACGCTTGCGGGACATTCTGGTCCAAGTTCAATGTTACCTGGATGATCTCCTGATTCAATCATCATCCCACAGTCGTACACTAACAGACTTGCAGTCTACCATTTGTCTTTTAAGAGATCACGGTTTTTCAGTGAACCTCCAGAAAAGCCAGCTCCATCCGGCATCCTGTCTGCAACATCTAGGAGCAGTGATCGATACAGAGGTATGCCAGGTGTTCCTCTTTCCAGATCGATTGACCAGCATCCGTTCACTGGTGAGCACTATTCGAGAGGTTCGAAGGGTTCCCCTATCTCTTCTGTCCCGCCTATTGGGGAAGAGAGTGTCCTGCATCACCATAGTGCCATGGGCATGCCTCCACACAAGGACGCTACAGTGGTTTCTGCTGATTTTTCAATGGGAGGGCAGCAACAACTCCAACCACGAGGTACGTGTTCCTGCCAATGTCATACAGTCCCTCCTGTGGTGGTTGTCTCTGGCCATAACCAAAGGAAGTCTGTTCAAAGAGCCTAGCTGGATGGTACTTACTACAGATGCAAGCCTCTTTGGCTGGGGGACTCACCTACGATCGCAGGTGGCTCAAGGACGCTGGACTCAGTCGAAGCTGAGACACAGCATCAATTTCCTAGACTCAGAGCCATCAATCTAGCCCTTTGACAGTTCCTCCCATTGATTGCAGGCCATCACATCTTGGTTCTCACAGACAATATAGCAACAAAGGCCCACATAAATCAGCAGGGGGGCACTTGTTCCAGAACTCTCCTCTGCGAGGTGGAGCTATTGGGCTTGTGGGCAGAGGAGAACCTGTTATCAATCTGGGCAGAAAAATTTCTGGGGCAACCAACCTCAGGGCAGATTGGCTGAGCTGTGCAACCATCAACCACTACGAGTGGAAACTGGGTGTTCAGCTCTTCTTTTTTTAAAATATTTTTTATTAATTTATTCATCCATCCAATAAAAACAATTACAACAGAAATTGTGTCAATTATTTCCTTATCAATAATATTTACACTTATTTTGACTATTCAACCACACATACCATCTGTCCCATATCACATAATATTCCATTTCCTCTTTCCCCTTTAACTCCATAGTGAGTTTATCCATCTCCCCACATTCCAGAACCTTTTGAATTATAGCATCTTCCGCTGGTAGACCTTCGAGCTTCCACTTTTGAGCATAGACTATCCTTGCCGCAGTAATTATGTGTATAATGAGTCGCTGAGTGGGCTTATCAACCTTCCCTTTAATCATGCCTAATAGAAACAGTTCTGGGTCCAATTCCAATTTGCACTCTGTAATCTCCTCTAACCAATTTCTTAATTTAGTCCAAAACTTTTTTGCAATTGCACAAGACCACCACATATGTTAGAAGGTCCCTTCCTTTTGCTTACATTTCCAGCAATCTGACTTGATATTCGGGTACATTTTGGCTAATCTGGATGGTGTCAAATGCCATCTGTAAAACATTTTGTACAAATTTTCCTTAAAGGCCGTTGATAATGTCAATTTGCAGTTCCTTGTCCGTATTTTCTGCCATTCCTCCAACTCTATGTTGTGACCAAAGTTTTGTGCCCAGGCAATCATTGAGCTCTTCGCACATTCTTCCTCCAACTCAACCTCCAACAAAAGTTTATAAAGTCTTGTAATCAGTTTGTCCTCTTTACCTAATAATATCTGATCTAATGTTAAATTTTTGGGTTCAAATCCATACTCCTTTTGGTCATATTTGTACCTATTTTGAATCTGTAAGTATATCCACCATTCCAACTCAATATCTCCTTGTTTTAATTGATACTTTGTTAGTAGGATCCCCTGCTCATCTAATAGTTCTGTATATCTAAATATTCTTTCATTGGCCATCACATTCGGGTATACAACTGCTTCCATCGGGGACACTCATCTCGGGAGCTTCATATAGTGCTTTTTCCTTACCTTTTCCCAAATTTTGATCAGGGACTCTCTTATCTGATTTCTGAAGAAGTATGAATGTGTCTTTTCCCTTTTATCCCATAAAAAGGCGTGCCAGCCCCTCTGTAGATTATGTCCTTTTATTACCAACCTCCTCCTATTCTTTAATGTAATCCAGTCTTTAGTCCACATAAGTGCGGCCGCCGGATAGTATAATTCCCAATGAGGAAGTCCAAATCCGCCTCTGCTTTTATCGTCCTGTAATGCTTTTAAATTGATTCTCGCTTTTTTTCCTGTCCAAATAAATCTAGTAGTTAATCTATTAAGCTCTGAGAAAAATTTTGCATTTAATTTAATCGGGATTGTCCTGAAAAGATATAACAATTTCGGTAATATACTCATTTTTATAATAGTTATTCTACCCATCAATGAAACCTGTAACTTCTCCCACGACTCAAAATCCCTTTTAATTTGTTGAACAAATACCTTATAGTTATCATCTTTAATTGAGGAACATCTTGCCGTTAGCCAAATTCCTAAATACTTGATTTTTTTTTCAACTTTCAAACCCAATCTCTGTTCTAATTCTACTTTATTCTTGGATGTCATATTTTTCACCAACATTTTGGTTTTCTCTTTATTAATTTTCAGACTGGCGACCATCCCATAATTTTCTATCTCAGATATTAATTTGTTTCCAGTTAACAGTGGATCTTCGATAAAAAACACTAAATCATCCGCGTAGGCCTGTATTTTATATTCTTCCTCTCTTATTTTTAATCCTCTGATCTCTTTATTATTCCTGATTCTTGTAAGGAGTACTTCCAAGGTTAAGATAAAGAGCAGAGGGGACATAGGACATCCTTGTCTGACTCCTTTGCAGATTCCTACTTCCTCCGTACAGTCCCCATTTATCAATATTTTCGCCTTTTGTGTCGAATATACTGCACTTACCATCCCTTCAAATCTTTTCCCAAATCCCATTTTAATTATTTGTTGAATTAGGAACTGCCAACTGAGATTATCAAAGGCCTTTTGTACACTGCCCATCTTCTATCAACAACGAGGTGATCGACAGAATGCCCCAGGGAGATATCAACCACAGCCTGGATGCCCCACCATCAAAGACTGAAACCCTACAGGCCATAAGCCAGCTGTCCAGTGGCAAGGCCCCAGGATCTGATGTGATCCCAGCAGATGTCTATCAGGATGGTGGTGCAGTGCTTATCGACAAACTCAGCTGTTCCAATCCTTCTGGAATCAAGGATTCATTCCTCAGGAACTGAAAATTGCATCTATTGTACACCTCTACAAGAGGAAAGGGAATCGACAAGTCTGCAATAATCAAAGAGGAATATCACTGCGTTCGATTGCAGGCAAGATCCTTGCACGAGTGTTGCTGAACCGTCTGACTGACTACCTGGAACAGGGTCTATTACCTGAGACACAGTGCGGTTTTCGCAAAGAGCATGGCACCATGGACATGCTCTTTACAGCCCAACAGCTCCAAGAAAAGTGTCAACAGCAGAATTGTGAATTGTACACCAACTTCGTGGATCTCACTGAGGCTTTTGACACTGTCAGTCGCGAAGGTCTGTGGCACATCATGTCGAAGTTTGGGTGCCCTGACAGATTTATCCTGATGGTATGTCAGTTCCATGTCAGCATGATGGCTCATGTTTTGGACAACGGAGAAGCTTCAGAGGCCTTTCCCATTACAAATGGCATCAAGCAAAGGTGTGCATTGGCACCGACTCTATTCAGCATAATGTTTTCAGCCATGCTGTCAGATGCCTTCCAGAACAGTTCTTTGGGAGTTAGCCTGAGATACGGTATCGATGAAAAACTGTTCAACTTGCAAAGACTCCAGGCTGTCACCAAGATAAAGGAGAGTGTGCTATGAGACTTCCTTTTTGCTGACGACTGTGCCCTGAATGCTGGATCAGAACAGGAAATGCAAGCCGGTGCGGACAAATTTGCAGCAGCATGCAACAACTTCAGCCTCCTCATTAACACAAAGAAGACCGAAGTGATGCACCAGCCAGCTCTGAAAGCCCAATACCAAGAGCCCACCATCACAGTGAAGGGACAAAACTGCAAATTTTGTATTCAAAATTGGACCAATTTACATACCTTGGCAAGCACCCTCTCCCGCACAGTGACAATTGACATTGAGGTCAACTGCAGAATCGGCAAGGCAAGCTCTGCATGTGGCAGACTACTGACCAATGTATGGGTCCGTCATGGAATAAGCCTTGCTCAAAGCTCAAAATCTACCGAGCAGTAGTGCTAACTACCCTGATGTATGCCAGTGAGACTTGGACTGTATACAGGAGGAACGCTAGGCAATTGAATTGCTTCCAAACAACCTGCCTCCGCAGACTTCTGAGGATCTGGTGGCAGGACAAGATGCCAGACACAAAGCTCCTCTCCAGAGAAGGCCTGCCATCAGTCCACATCCTGCTGATGAAAGCCCAGACACACTGGGCAGGCCATGTTGCAAGGATGTCAGACCATCGCATCCCTAAACAGCTCCTCTATGATAAGCTGCCTCAAGGAAAGTGATCACAAGGGGGACAAAGGAAGTGATATAAAGACATGTTGAAAGCCTCCTTCAAGTCCCTGGATAATGACACCACCTCCTGGGAAACCCCGGTACAAGATTGATTGACATGGTGCACATTGATCTACCAAGGCTGCCAGACATTTGAAGACAAAATAACTACTACAGCACAAAGAAGCAAGCACTGAGCAAAGACAGAGCTGCAAATGCTACAACAATGGTGCCCACACATGTCTGCCCGACATGTGGCAGAACATTCTGTGGCCGAATAGGCCTTACCAGCCATCTGCAGACATACCGTAGACAGCCCCCAACCTATTAGATGTTAAGGTCCTCTTCGAATACGATGGATGAATATCATTACAAGACAGATCCTTTACAGCAGTGGAATGTCACCTGCATTTGCCATCTGCAATGTGGTAAAACAGGGTTGATGCTAGTCCTAGTCCTTTTCAATCTATTTTGTCACTTGCATTTTGTCACTTACAAGACCTGAAGGAGAGAGTGTACACTAGTCACTCATTGGATGGCTTTCTTTAATTGTTGCTATTGAAAGTAGATGGAAGTGACTAATGTAATCATTTAAGAAACCCTTTGTTTGTGACTGTCTGCCTCTGGTGCACAATGATTTATAGTGATGGTGAAAAAATTCTCAGATCCTGCTATTTTTTGGCGTACCAGCCTAAACTAAACTGAAATATCAGTCTGTGCCACATAGGAACTCCATAGAACCAAAAATCTGTTGATGACACAGTTGCAGTGGTGGTATTCACCCAGTTCGCACCTAATCGCTCGATCCAGTAGGGAAAATTTGGCATTGGTTGCCGAACCGGTAGCAACCTTTGGCTGGCCATGCCCCCGAACTGGTTCCAGAGCTTGCCGCCCATCCCCCACCATCCCCAGCCGCTCAGAAAGCAGCCAAAGCAGTCTGCAGCCCAGCAGAGTGGCCCCGATCTGCCTGGGT
>JAOYMU010000077.1:56956441-56971585 GCA_025802295.1 Psammodynastes pulverulentus
GAATTCCCCAGCCAGCAAAGCTGGCTGGGGAATTCTGGGAATTGAAGTCCGCCAGGCTTAAAGTCGCCAAGGTTGGAGACCCATGCTCTACAGTGTGTTTCATAATTATTAGGTTCAAGCTTTGTCTGAAGTCTGCTGTCTTGTCCTCTTCCTTTGGATTAAAGCTCACTTTTGACTGACCCCTCCCTGCAGCAAACAAAAGGCATTTACAGGTCAATTTACATCTACAGGAGGATTTCTCTGGCTAAAATATAAAGGCTTACTGTGCAAAATGGCTGCGGCGCTGGTCTTAATCAATATCTGGCTGATGGATGGCTTGCCAAGACTCTTTCAAGCACATCAATTTGACTGCTAGATTTTCTGCTTGCTCACGGCTTAACAAAATAAATAGAGATGAATCAAGGCATTTAAACACTGAGCTCCGGCTCAGGGTTTTGGCTGTTCAAAATGTATTGCAGCTCCTGGAGGTTCCTATAAAGAAGATTAAACTCTGGGTTGTTGTTGTTGTTTGTTTAAAACCTCTCTCCCTCCCTGTGTGTGTGTGTGTATGAGTGTGCATTTAAAAGCAGCACAGAACTACAGTACATCCTAAATATAAGTCTGCTTGGGATGTAAACCACTTTTGGAAAAAAGAAATTGGTTCTGCTGCTTGAAAGAAACTATTTTCAAAGGTTTTGCTTTTCAAAGGAAAGCTGTTCCTGTAAGTTTCATGAGCCCTGATTTCTTATACTAATAAAAGCCAGAGGAAGCCATGGGAGGAAGGAGGAGGGGTGGAGAGGAAGGAAGGGGCAGATACAAATCTGCCAACTTAATCTCACCCTGCCATTGTCCTATTTCATGGTGGAAATTGATCCTCTTTATGTCACATTCTTTTGGAGTGCAGCAGTTATGTGGTAGCACCCATCTGATCTTCTAAAATTAAGCAAGTCGGACCTAGTTAATTCTTGGATTGGAGACCACTCAGGACTCTTATGTAAATGAGGATTAGGGTTGGGTTAGGGTTAGGGTGGGAAAATTCACCCCCATGTTGTTACTTGAAAAACAACTCAAGTTGAGCTAAGTTTAACAGACTCTTTTTCCCTTGGGAAAGGCAGGAAAATGGTGGAACTGCAGTGACTGGGCCTTAAGGCAACTGCAAACTTAAGCATAATAGCATTTAGACTTATATACCACTTCACAGTGCTTTACAGCCCTCTCTAAGCATTTACAAAGTCGGCCTATTACCCCCAACAATTTGGGTCCTCGTTTTACCAACCTTGGAAGGATAGAAGGCTGAGCCGCTCAGAATCGAACTCCTGGACTGAGCAGTGAGTTAGCCTGCAGTACTGCATTCTAACCACTGCACCACCATGGCTCTATTATTTCTGCATTGTAATTCATGTTTGAACTTTGGTATGGTAGCCATCATATATACAGTATTAAACCAGAAAGGGATGTCGATCTATGTTAAAATAAATAGCTATTCTATTTTGAGGAGGAGGCTTGCCCAAAGGAGTACAGTATTCATTCACCTGTCCCTGATCAGAATATTTGTCTTCTATTGGAAAATTATCCATCTGTTCACCATCCATGCTGAGTTTATCAACTCTAAACTATGCAAACTATCCATACTTCAATTCTAAAATTCTGAAGACAAGAGCAACAAAGATGGTGGAAGGCCTTGTGGGTGAAATTATGTGAAGAACAGTTTCAAAAACTAGATATGTTTAGCCTCAAGAAGAGAAGGCTCAGTGGAGGCACGAAAACATTTTTTTATTATTTGAAGGACTTTTACAAACAGGAGGATGTGAATTGAATCTCCAACATTCCTACGAGTAGGACAAGAATTGATGGATAGAAGCTTTCAAAGGGAGATTGAAACTTGAAAGAGGAATTTTGTTACCTTAACCCCTAAAAGCGCTACTGTTAATTCATCCCAGCTGATCTACTCTGTGGGATCTGTAGTGCTACGGAGAAAAGTAATTGGAGGAGATTACACAAGGAGGATGGTAGTTTCATGCAAATGGTTTTAAGGGACTGTCACAAGGAAGAGGTGGGGAGTCAACCTATTCTCCAAAGCATCTAAAAGCAAGCCAGGAAGCAACAAATGGAAACTAATCAAGGAGAAAACCAACCTAGAACTAAAGGGAAATTTCCTAACAGTTAGAACAATTAATCAGTGGAATGACTTGCCCTCAGAAGTTGTGGACGGTCCATCACTGGAGGTTTTTGAGAAGAAATTGGACAACAATTTGTCTGAAATGGTATAGGGTCTCCTGCTTGAATAGGGGGTTAAACTAGGAGACCTCCAAAGTACCTTCCAACTCTGTTATTCTATAATTCTGTCCACAAATTGTGAGTTTTCCTAATTTTTTTTTTTGCCCTCTGGCCTTGCCACCATTCTCTCTTTAGGTCTACACCACTAAGAACAACAATCATGTGAGCAATACAATCCACTGATTCTGAGCCTGACAGGTTAACCAAAGTGGAGTAGCGCGGGAACATATGTATCTTATATTTAAAGAGAGTTTGATTTGTTGGGATGCCAATCAGTGAGCAACCTCAAATAACACAAATGCAATACATTTTCTTATACAAGTAGAGGAAGTTTCAATGTGATCTTTTAAAATGTCAATTTATTTCAAAGGAAAAGATTATGCTATCTTTTAGACTAGGGCTTGATGTGCCACAAACCATAAAGCATGTCTTTAGGACTCCTGAACTTTTAGAGAGGATATTGTCCTGCTACACAAACCCAGAGTTCCGTCTATTTCACCGCCTCCATTATAAACCACCGTGTGCTTCAAACTTGCTGTTCATCCCCCAGGGGAAGTTTCTACAAATTAATAGCCCTCACTCATAAAAGGCCATTGCTGCTCATTTGTAGTTTGGTTATAAGCAAATTCTAATCAATTCCACTGAGTTCATCCATGCACAAAAGAGCCGTCTCAGTGAATAATGTTTGACTTGCCGGATCCCTGATTGCCTTTTGCTATTGAAACACATTGAGAAAATGCCAGCTCTTTATTTTTGTTGGCGGTAGCGCACAACCATGTCCTTCTACCAATAAATTCGAATGGAATCTCCTCCGGGTTGTAGTGAATTCCTAGGCTAGGAGGAAAAAAGGTCATGAAAGACACAGATCCAGAGATGTGCTGCCTTTTCCAGCAAGAACAGGAGAAAAGGAGCTCCCAAACCCATCCTGAAATAACTACGGGCAGTGACACCTACTAAGTATGCAATAGTGGCGAATGTCTCTACCGACACCAAACAGCACCAATAATTGTGAATTCCTCTCTGTACTGATTTCCCTAGAAATCAAGCCAATTTCTTCCTGACTCTTTTTCTACACAAATCAACCTTTTGTGATTACTTGGGCTAAGTCCTTTAATATGCACCAACCACAATTTCCTCAATGGATTGTCTAGCCTTCCCATTCAGAGAACAATGGTATTCTTGCCAGCTGCAAATGGCTGTCAGGCTTCTGACGGTCGCTCCAACTAAATCATGAGTAATGAGCCAGACTTCAAAAACTCCAAAACATTTAATTGGAAACAACATGTCGGCAGGTCCTGTTTGCAGCTGCATCTGACACACCTAATTTATAATCCCCTATGACCCTGTTTTCCCCCACCCCCCTAGATGTATATTCTCCAATGAAATACATTCATGGCTAGATGTCATAAATCACATTCCCCTATAGAGAACTGCCACGCTCAACTGCCTAATTATCATCAAGGAATTTTTGGAATGTACTTCTGAGTTCCTAGATCAGAGACCCCGTTAGGGATCTCCCTCTTCTTTCTCTAAATGACAAATTGTAAATGGAGACGAGAATAGATTTACAATTTGACAATTAAGCTCTTTCAGGCCAAGTCACTAGCACAGCTTCTTTATGGGACCTTGCTTGGACTCTCAACTTTGTGCTTCACACCGTTGAAAAAAGTTCAATCCAAACTTATAACAGCAATTATCCAGATGCCGTATTGTGTTTCAAGTGCACTTCTGCTCCTGGAGACAGGATTGATAAAAGTTGAAGCAAGAATCTGTATAGCTTCTTTAAATCTTTGGCTAAAGCTTAATTTCTTCCCACAAGGCCTTCCCATTAATCCTCCAAGACAAATTCTTCTCATCATGGATCAAGGCCATTGAGTCCAACCTTGTGAAACTAGGCTTCTCTCCAGTCTCAATATTCAAGTTGGACTACGACCAAGCAAAACAAACTTTGTGAGAAAGCATGCTGACTTAGGAAATTTCTGCTGTGTCCTACTCCTGCCATGGTAGTAATGGTGAGAATGCCAAATAGCTATTCAGCCCTGAGCATCTCAGATTCTCTAAAATAGCTTTGAAATATAGAGAATTTCAAGTACAATGATTTCAATGGAAAACAAACAAGGAGTTCAGGATGAGTCTGAAATGGATGAAACTTTAGTGATAGTACTTTGGTTGAATAATAATGATTTAATGTGTAGACTTTGAAACACCTACAATAATGTCATTAATCTGCTCTAGTTTCTTTCATGTTTGATCCCTCAGTATTTGGAATTGCATATTACTATTCTGATTGCTTTATTGAATTTTGGTTTCATCTATTTTCCCTGATATCTGGCATCTTGGCTCATTGACTTCAATATGCCTTCTTGATTTCATCTTTGGTTCTGTTCTTTTTTGTTCTCTTCATGAGACTGTCTGCATTAAATTTTCTTAGTGAGACTTCCCAGCTACAGCCTGCTGTGAGCTATATAAAAAAGGGTGAGTTTTTCCTTGACTAAGTTAGTTTTAGTAGAAATTTCACTTTCGGCCTGGAAGAACAAAGCTGTTTTGTCAGATATTACCATTAGTTTCCATAAAACTGAATCGTCTCTATCTGTCAATGGCAGAGTCCTTACTTCCTTTTCTGGACAAAAATATAACTGCTTTGACAATTTGAAAAGAGGTCTGTCTACATATTTGAAACATCAAATAGAAAGTTTGAGAAGACTGCAGAAGGTAACAGGCAGCAGGAAGAAAGTGGTGCTGATTAATACCTTTTTTTCAATCTGTCTTTACCCAAAAGGAAAAAAATAAATAGCCCAATCTAACAAAAATAGACAATAGAAGACAGAACAGGAATGCAGGTCAAAATAGGTAAGAAATTGGTAAAAGAACATCTATCAACTTCAGAACAGTTCAAATTTTCAGGACCAGATGTATTACAACCCACAGTATTGAAGGAGCTGAGAGACATGATGTCAGAACTACCAAATGACATCTTTCAGAGCTCCTGCAACATAGGGGAACTGCCAGACAACTGGAAAAGAGATCATCAGTTTAACTTTAAGAAGAAAAAAGTGTATCTACGAAACTACAGATCAATGTTTAATATCAATATTGAGAAAATCCCAGAAAATAAAGCAGAAAATTTGTGAGCAGGAACTGAATAAAGCAAACATTAGAAGTCAACAAGAGTTTGTTTAAAATAGTTCACTCTGAACAAATCTTATTGCCTTCTTTGATAAAATGACTAAATTAGTGGCTTAGGGAAATGCTCCGGATATAATTTACTTGAACTTTGACAAACTACCCATAACCTACTTCTTGGTGAGATTGAACAATGTAAAATAAACAGTACCAACACCAGATGAATTTATAGTTGGCTGACCAACACAGTCAGTGTACAGACCTCACACACTGGAACTACATCTACATGGAGTGAAACATGCAATGTGGTAGCTCAAGGTTCAGTATTGGGACTGGTGTTCTTCAACATCTTCATAATTTTAAAAGATTTGTGACTCAGAAGGACAGACAGACTTAAGCATCAAAGAAGATGCAGTTCAGTGCAAGATCCCATACTGAAAAACAAATGCACAAAATAGAATAGGCTCAAAATAGTACTATGAAAGGAATCTTGGTGTCCTAGTGAACCATCAGTATGAGTCAGCAGTGTGCTGCAGTGATTTCTAGAAGGATTACTATTACCTATGTGAAATAGGTTCTGCCTGATGAGATTTGCTGATTCTGTCCTAGATTATCACATTTTGCCCACTCAAATATCATATTGCAGGATAGCTCCCTCCCAATTTATTCCACACCTCTTCATTAAGCCACTGACCTGTTAGACAGGACAAGAGTATAGGGCTCCTTCCAGAAGATTAGTAGTTTCAATTTCAGTTAATGATTGTGTATAGGGCTTTAGGGCAAGGATTACAGCTGCATCTTTTACTGCACATTACATTCTTTAGTCATGTTTGTGCCTGATTGTTTGGGCTTAAATGGGGAAAAGGCATTTTCACTCTAGGTTCAATATATCATCAATCTATAAATGTTGCAAGGGAATAGCAGTGCTGGCAATAAATGGCTGGCCAGCAGTTCCTGAAAGTAGCCATAGAATAGGCAAAACAGCAATGGAATTTGTAAAATGATGCTGTCCAAAGTAGTAAGGAAAATAGAAAATGAAGCCATGCAAAAGCCTTTGTTGGGAGAAATTGCAGAAATGTTAATTTGGGACACACAGCTTGCAGAAATTGGTTTTATTTCCCAGTTTAAATTGACACACTACCTAGGATCCAAATGATAGTTCCCTCCAACAAGTGATTCTTAACCATACATTTTAAAAAACATATTTGGCAAGCTTTCAGATGTGCACTACTCCGTTGTACATAAAGAGGTTGTGTAATACTATGCACAAAGTGTCATTGCTTATACAATGTATTGTAGATGGTACTGTTCTCCTCCGATCCCAAGGCAGAAGCCAGATGGGGTGTTCTCTTCTTTGTAGCTCTATAAACAGAGTTTAAAACTGAGGACACGCCTCCCTTTAACGTTCCCTAGTTTAAAACGCTGTCTCAGCTCTAGAAGACATATCTCTCCAGAGCTCCTGAGCTTTAGAGTTTTTCTCCCTGTTTGGCTTCTGCCAAAGGATCGTTTCAACAACAAAAATAGATTCAGAGGCTTTTCGAGCAAAGGAGCTGCAGCCGATCGTGCTTTTAGTAAATTTATATTGCCACGCTACAGCTGATCGCTGTTAGTGGCGGCGGGCGTGATCCCCCTGGCCTCGGATTATCATCCGGAGGCCTGGAGACATCACAGCAGGGGGTAAGGATCAATTTAAGAGCTATTTAGCCCATTTCAGCACCCTATAGCAGCCCCTTTTTAAGTTGAGGTTTGGTGGGAATTTTCCTGTCATTTTCTGTGGCAGTGGCTTTTAGCGTTAGACTGCCAGGCCTCATTGCAAAGTGCAAGCAACCTCGCAAGCCTCCTTTGCAGCATTTAAGCCTGCAGGAGTCGACAGAGCCCCCTAAGGATTGCCTGGAAGGCTACAGGGGGTCTTTTTACACCGTGGCAGCAGCGATTCATGTCAGTCTGCCCTGATAGCGGCGTGGCAAGCATATGCAGACAGTGTTGGGATTCCATTCGCCTGTCCAGGCCTCTTGGCCTAGATTGCAAGGCCCTTTCAAGCCCTTGCAGCAATGCTGTGCCTGCAGTGACACTGTGCCTGCTTTCTATATTTATATATAGAAAAAGATATCTGGCCTGCTAGGCCACAAAATGGAAGCTGAAGCATCTACCAGCTCCAAGGCCTTCCAAAAGCCAAACAAGCCCAGGTCTGCAAGCCTGGAGGCTGCAGTCAAAACCAGGGCCAAGGCAAGGGCCCACAAAAAGCCTACCAGGGCTGAGGAGTGGGCTGCCAAACAAAGGCAACATGCCCTTGATAAAGAATTTGATAGAGCTCGCCAGATTGCTCTTGAACAGAGTGCCTTGACTGAAATCAATGGTCCAATGATAGCCCTGCAATCAGACCAACCTGGTCAGTCTCTTGACTTGCCCAGCGGGAACTGGTCTCCTAGCCCTCATTCTGAGGCCCCTTCACAAGGAAAAGGATCGCAATCAGGGGTAGAAGCCCATTTGGCCCTTGCTCCATCCTTTCAGGCCTTTTCAGGTGGCCAGCCCCAGGAGTCTATCCAAATGGGCATCCCTCCTATGGCAGGTAGAGCCCTGCCTGAGGCCACCTTTACACCCATGGCTGCTGGCCTTCGCCCCGGGGCCTTCCAACCCATTGACATGCCTGCCATTCTAAAACAATGGTTGTCACAGGCAGTCAGACAGGAGATGGCTGAGGAGTGCCAGATGCAGCAGCAGGCTCCTATCCATGCCCATTATCAGAATCCACCGATGGTGCAGTGGCAGCATTCACAGGATGCTACTTGTTATCAAGGACCTGACTTCCCCAGGGTTTCTGAATGAAGTCAGTCCCCTAGATTGGAAGGGGAGATTGGGGAAGAAGGGGATTTCTCTATTGAAGAGAGAGAGAGTTCCCGGAATTCCCAGCTTTTTAAGGGACTCTTTAACCCCAGTCATTTCAAGCAGCTATTGGCTAAGGCCAAAAGCACTGCCAGACAGGGAAGTCAGGTTCCCTCACTGGGTGTCTCCCAGCATGAGGAGGAGCTTGAAGATTTTCTCTTCACTGAGCAGACATCTGTTCCAGAGGCCATTCCAGTGCCTCATATGTTTGTTAATGTTATAAAGTGCCAATGGGCCAACCCCAGCCTCTCCCTTAGACCCACCTCTTCGGAGACTACCCTTTTTGGAATGGATCCGGATCTGTCTGATCTACTTCAGATTCCTGTGGTAGATAAACCCATAGCAGCTCTGATCTCCTCAGCTGTGATTCCACCTGAGGAGGAGGACACATTGAAAACAGAGGACCAGAAGGAGGAGATGGCCTTATGTAGGATGCACCAGGCAGAGGCCTCATCTATCAGGGCTACCACCTCAGCTTCGTTCTTCACCAGAACTTCACTGAAATGGATCAGGAAGTTGCAGGCCAGGATTCCCATTGAGGATACAAGAGTCCATCAGGATCTAACTAAGATCATTGCAGCTGCCCAATATTCAGCTGATGCAACACTGGCGGTGGCCTGATTCTCCACCAGAGCCATGGCGAGCCTGATTTCAGCCAAACGGCTCCTTTGGCTTTGCTACTGGCAGATGGACTCCAAGACAAAATGGAGACTGACCTCTTCTCCCTTCTCCAGAAGGGATTTATTTGGAGAATCCTTGGAGCCCTTCCTCATAGAGACCAAGGACAGAAGGAAGGTTCTTCCCACTCAAGGCAGATGGTTTGATTCCCAACAGTCGCCCTATTATAGGAAGCCCTCCTTCAGGGTGGAGGACGCTGGGCCTATTTTCCCCCATAACCAGAGGCTGATTATCACCCATCGTACCAGGCAGACCGCTCCAGTCTTCTGTCCAGAGGGCGACATCCAGGCCAGGGCTGGAGACCTTATCGAGGTTCCACTACCCAGGGCTACAGATGAACCAAGTGATGCCAGATCACTGGCACCAGTAGGGGGTCAGCTGGCCCTCTACATACACGAGTGGGAGCAGATGATGACGAACACCTGGATTACACAAACAGTAAGATCAGGGCTCACCCTGGAGTTTCTCTCCTTTCCTCCTACCTGTTTTCTCCAGTGCCAAGGGACCCGTTCAGGCGGAACCTTATGGATACGGCCATCCAGCATTTACTGGACATTCAGGCCATAGAACCGGTTCCGCCGAGCCTCAGGGGACAGGGCTTTTACTCCATACTGTTCCTTGTCCCCAAGACATCTGGAGGGTGGAGAGACATTTTAAATCTGAAAGGCCTCAACCAGCATCTAACCTACAGAAGGTTCAAGATGCACTCCCTCCAATCTATCCTCCTCGGTATCCGGGAAGGGGATTTCTTAACTTTGGTAGACCTCACCAAGGCTTACCATCACATTCCTATCTGACCAAACCACTGGGGGTACCTGAGGTTCGCCTATGCGGGCAGTCATTACCAGTACGCAGCCATGCCATTTGGCCTCTCATCGGGACCCAGAACTTTTACCAAGGTTCTGGCGGTACTGGCGGCCTATCTATGCACCATCCCCATCAGGATACAGTGCTACCTCAACGACATTCTTATTCAGTCATCATCGATCAAGCAAGCACAGCAGGACTTACACTTCACAATCCAGGTCCTTCGGGACCATGGGTTTTCCATAACTATGGACAAATGCCATCTACTGCCCACTACACACCTCCAGCATTTGGGGGCCAAAATAGACACCATTTCCAGGCATGTGTTCCTGTCCCAGGACAGGAGAGACAGCATCAGACAGCTGATAACAGCTGTCCAGTAGTCAACCTGACAATTCTTTTTCAGCTCCTGGGGAACCTAATATCAGCCCTTTCCATTGTTCCTTGGGCCAGATTTCACTCCTGAGAATTACAATGGTTCCTGCTTTCCTTCCAGAGAGCAGGCCTCAGCACCTCCACACGGAAGGCCTGAGTTCCTTGCAAGGTACTCCATTCACTAACTTGGTGGATCTCCGAGGTGATCCAGCAGGGATCTCTTTTCAGGGAGCCCCAATGCCTGACTGTTACATCGAGCACTCCCACTTGGGAGCCCTTGTGGCTCAGGGACAGTGGTCCCCCCAGGAGTTACAACACAACATCAACTGGCTGGAGCTGAGGGCGGCGCATCTGGCCCTCCGGCATTTCCACCGGGAGATGAGGGGGCAGCATGTCCTCCTCCTCACTAACAACATGGTGGCAAGGTGCATGCCAACAAGCTGGGGGGGGTGTCCCCGTTCCAGGTCATTGATGAGAGAAGCGGCATCACTTTGCAACTGGGCCAAGACTCATTTTCTCTCGCTAAGAGTCGAGCACATCTTGGGTCTCGCGAATGCACAGGCGGACTGGTTGAGCAGGGCCATGCTAGACCAGGCAGAGTGGCAACTGCATCCCAGTCTGCTTACAGAACTGACCCAGAGGTTCAGCCGGCCGGTCTTAGACCTCTTTGCCTCACCTGCGAACACTCACCTTCCCCAATTCTTCAACAGATATCCTGCTCTGGGGGCAGAGGGGGTAGATGCTCTCTGGTGCCCTTGGCCCAGAGGCCTCCTATATGCCTTCCCCACTCTCCTTCTCATTCTGGCAATCATTCGGAAGCTGCTCCTGGAAAAGGCCAGCCTGCTACTGGTAGCTCCTCATTGGCCCAGAAAGCCTTGGTTTGCCGACTTGGTGAGCTTGTCGGTCGCCAGACCTTGGACGATTCCCTCAGACAGGGTTTCCCTCAATCAGGGCCCCATTTTTCATCCCGAGGCCCAATGGTTCAGCTGGTGCTTGAGCGGCGACTCCTGAGAAGGGAGCATTTCTCTCCCTCTGTGATTAACACCATTCTCACTGCTAGAAGGCCCTCCACTACTAGAATTTATAATTCAACCTGGAGGGCCTTCAGCACCTGGTGCAAAGCAGTGCATCAGGACCCTTCCTTGGCATCTGTGCTGCAGGTTCTGAATTTCCTTCAACAAGGTCTAGACAAGGGACTTTCCCCCAATACACTAAGATGCCAGGTGGCGGCTCTCAATTCCGTGTTATCATTTAAGGGCCGCCATTCTCTATCCTTGCATCCCAGGGCTCGGGCCTTTCTTTGAGGCGTGACCAACTTGTGACCTCCGATAGAGCATAGGTTTCCCTCCTGGAGTCTTCCCAAGGTACTACAGGCTCTCACCTCTAGCCCATTTGAACCTTTAAGGGATATCAGTCTGCGCCTCCTTTCCTATAAGGTGGCCTTCTTAGTCGCAATTACTTCAGCGAGGCGCATTTCCGAATTGGTAGTGTTGTCTGTGAGGAAAGATCTTTGCATCTTTCATAGCAACAGAGTCTTCTTGCACCTATACCCCACTTTCCTTCCCAAGATCAACTCCATTTTCCATCGGGCTCAGGAGTTGATCTTGTCTGATTTTTGCCCAGAGCCCAGGCATGCTCTAGAACGGAAATGGCATACCTTGGATATGCACAGGGCACATCGCATCTATATCAAACGGACTAGTTTCTTCCGAAAATCAGAGGCCCTGTTTGTCTCATTTTAGCCATCTACTTTAGAGCTGAAGGTGTCTTTCTCCACGGTAGGGTGCTGGATTGGCTTCTGTATTTCCCAGGCCTACCATCTTCAGGCTTCAGCTGTTCCTTGGGGTATCACTGTTCACTCTACCAGCTTGGTCTACTTAGGCTCCCGTGGAGGAGATTGGCTGGGCAGCAACATGGTCTTCCCTGTCGCCCGTCATTCGCCATTATAGGTTGGACAGGTTCGCCTCGGGAGACGCTGCCTTCGGCAGGCGCATGTTACAGCAGGTCCATGTTGATTCAGACTTATCTGCCCAGGCCGGGTCCCTCCCATAGGACTTCCAACCTTTGGTATGTCCCAGTCTGACTTCTGCCGTGGGATTGGAAGAGAAATGCGTTAGACTTACCTGAATGCCCGTTCTATTGATTTCCAAGGCAGAAGTCAGACTGAAGTTCTGGACAGTTTCGGGAGGAGTTTGTTGGGGGTCCATCAGGGTTACCTTTCAGGCATATGACAAGGTCATGAACTATGATTCTTCAATTGCTTCAATGATGCTTTCAACTGGGGAATGCTAAAGGAGGCGTGTCCTTAGTTTTAAATTCTGTCTATAGAGCTACAAAGAAGAGAACACCCAGTCTTGCTTCTGCCTTGGAGATCGATAGAATGGGCATTCAGGTAAGTCCAATGCCCTTTCTGACCAAGGCTTCCTGAGATAGTAACACACGATTAGTCCCCCAAACTCCTCTTTTTATTTCAACGGCTATGAATTACGTTCATTCACAGCCCATAATGAGTGCCAAATAGTTTGTAATAGTCTAGCAGAAGTCTGCCACAGTCTTTTGGGATAAGGCTGATATGCGCCCATCTTTATCTCCCTTCAAAGGCTGCCAATGACCTAATTGCCAATTAGCTGTACAAGGCCAAACAGAGCACAAAGTCAACACAGAACTTCAGAGATTAATCCAACTAGAACGAACAAAGTTGCTCCTGCAAAAGCTAATGTCCCTTTGCTCCTCCTTTTATGTCTTATGGGAGGAGCCAATCATCTCCAAGCCTTACTCCCAAGTCACCCCTTTTGTCTTAACTATTCTTGCCTCCTGGCAGCTCTGTGCATGTGCACACTGGGAACGGGCTCTGGAGGCTCCGAAGTCAGCACATAACTCCCAGATGGCCCTGGCCCCATCTCTGTGTCGGATGCAGAGCCCTTGTTTGAGTCTTCCCCAGACTCCTGGACTGCCATTGTTCCTCCCCAGCCTCCTCGCCATCCGACTCTACCACCAGCTCCACAGGTCGACCACAATAGATACCACATCATGAAGATATGTCCTTTAAAATGTTTTGTATGTCAGCTTCATGCCAGGGCTGGAACATGAGAAACACAGAAAAAGAATTAGAACTACCAAGAGTTGATCAAATCATTCCAGAGGTTCAGAAACTTTTGGAAGCAAATCCCTCAAACTGAAAATAGTTTAGGTGTTCTGGGGATGGTCTGGCCCTGAAACAGACCTATTTAATCCAAGATACTATACCCAGAACATCTCAAATCATTCTGATTTGGACAGTTTACTTCTTGAACTGGCCAAACTACCCCTGGAATGCATGATTCAGGAGGAAATTGTTTAGTTCAATGGAACAGAACATTTGAACTTTTCTAGAACTTCTGCTCCCAGATTGATGTAACAATAATAAATAATAAATAAATGTAATATCATCATTGACTGACAATTAATACAACTTCATATCATAAATTATAAAATACAAAAAAAATTAAGAACTAAGGAAAAAAAAAATTAAACAGATGCCTAAGGAATAAATCTATTTCTCCCTAAAGAAAGAATCCAGAATTAGAAATAAAAGATTTTAGCAATGAATTAAGATAGACTTTATTTCCATAACAATTGATAGTAACTAGAGATGAAGTGTTAGAAACTATAGAATAAAGACAATCTAAGGTAGCTAAAAAGGTAGATATCTGTATTTCTATGCTTTGTTCTTGTTTAGTATGACTCTTTCAGACCAATAGACAGCACCCTATTAGAATCAAACTCAAAACATCAAACTCAGAAAACTATTTATTCTGATTGGCAGCAACTTACCAAGATCTTTTTATAGGTGAACTATGTTGTTGCAACTGACAATGTGAGCAGATTGTTTTTCTTTAAAGATTTGGAGGAGAATAGACGTAGTAGCATTTAGTCTCCTGGCAGTGACCATTGGCTAATCATAACAAAATGTAGGCCTAGAGTCATTATGCAGCAATTATAGTTGAACAAAATTTGGCAACCTTCCTAGAAATTTACATAGACCAATCTTCTAATAAAATGATCATGTTATTCTCCACTGACTGATCCAAGCAGGCAGTGAAGAGCTATTTAATCAGAGCAGAAAGATTGATATAAGAGACAGCACAACAAAACATGTGAAACTGTCTCAATTATCCCACCCTTGCATAAAGATGACAATGCTGAAATGCTGAATTATAAAACCTCTCTCCAGAACCATTACTGATAAACAGTGAGGTTAACAGGTATAAGCACTCTTCTGTACAGGTCAGTAAGAATGTTTAAGAAGTAATTAAGTTTACATAGTCTACTGCTAAGGCTATAATTAATTATGGAAAGGGAGAACCAAGAGATCCTTTCCAGAACAAAAAATAATCTAATATTTTAATCAGTAGTTCACTGCTGAATTAAAATCAAGTTCTATAGAATAGAATCTGGCACATATTGGGGAACACACAATGTAGTTCTTAGAAGCTTAGATTGAATTGTACTATTCAATTCTTTTACCCCTATCTTTTATCACCAATTTACATTGTTTAGGAATATAAACAAGTACCTATTAATGGGGTCATGCATAAGTGTATATTCATTTACTTAAAACATCTACTGGGATATTTTGCTATCTGCTTGAATATTATTTGGTTCTACTAGGTCTACTGTTGTCAAACTCAATTGCATCACGTGATGTATTGTGACATATAATGTTTTTCACCTTTGCGGAGCCATGGTGGAGGTGGCCTGTGCATGCTGCATCCAGCCTATGGGCTGCCATTTTGAAATTAGATATTAGAGTAATTCCAATCAGTTAACAAGATGTTCTTTCTTGGCTCTAATTATTTGGAACACATTTCCACTATCATAAACACAACTGTCATAAATATGAGTGAGTTACTAAGCACCTGAATTTTGATCATGTGCAGATGTTGCAATGGTCATAGGCATGAATAAGGGTCATACTTTTAAAAGTGCTGTGGTAACTTTGAATGATCATGATACAAATTGTTCTAAAGATTACTGGTATTT
>JAOYMU010000077.1:57338101-57349102 GCA_025802295.1 Psammodynastes pulverulentus
AGTGTTTAATATAGCACAGAACAGCTGCAGTGTGCTCCTCTAGGTCCGGGTGGTAAAAAATGTCCCAATTTGTGTTCTCAAAACAATCCTGAAGTTGTTGAGAAGCATCTTCTGGCCAAGATTTCACTGTCTTTATTATAGGAAGAGCCCGTCTTCTAAGAGAGATGTATGCTGGTGCTAAAAGCAGTGACATATGGTCTGATTGTCCCAAACGTGGTAGTTGTATAACCTTATAGCCATGCTTGATGTTGGTATATACTTTGTCCAATAGTGACCAGATTGTGGAAAAGATTTCAGTATCAGGTCTAACCTTACACATCATGTACTTTTACACACTGGGGAGAAACTGTTCAAATGTCCAGCCTGTGAATAACACTTTAGGCGTAAATAATCTCTGATTGCTCACAAGAAAATGCACGAGGCAAACATTGAACCCAAAAAAAAAAAAGAATAATTCTTTACTCACCAGCTCCATGGCTACTGTAAGGCAAGGACACTGTTTATTAGTCAATTTGATTTTCACTGTCTTGGCATTTTGAGCAGTTTTAAAAGCCCTGGAAAGGTTTTCAGGTGCCAGTTCTAAATAAATTTCATTATTTTCTGCAGAGACACCTTCCATCTGGAATTCATCAAAGAAGTTCATCTAGAACAATTTTAGAAAGCAGAGATGCTGATAAGGCTAGTGCTATTAATATTGGGCTACATTTAAATATATTTTGTTTGGTTTTGGTTTTTCTTTTGCTCTCATAGGTAAGTACGGTAAGTATAATAAGTAAGGTAGCTGCTATAGGCATGAATGTAATCCTACAACTTGACTTGTATGAGCTATCAAACAGTATGGTCAAAAAAAGCATTAATTCACATACATCTACAAATAGACCAGATAACAACAACCCATAGCGTATAATAGCTAATTAAACAAACAATACACATGGAAAAAATTATTAACACTTTCATTTGTTGAAATCTTCCAATACACAATAAAGTCTCACAACAAAATATTATATATCCTGACTATAATACTTTCTATAGTTTAATAGAAGCTATTTTTTTTCAAATAAAGCCTTCAATTTGAATAAAAAGGAACACTAATCTCTGTATTTTATTCAACTGTATGCCATATACTAAATAAATAAAATATTCAACTCTACTTTGCTGGTAGATGCATAGATTAAATAAATCTCTAGATTAAATATATATAAAATACAAGCCACTGACCATCAGCTTCCCTCTGAATTTTCTGCAGTTGCTAATCTGCAGTGACAAGAAATGCTACCATCTGGAGACAATTAAGAATGGAAGAAGAAAGCTGCTTTAAGTTCAACCTACATTATGCATTGCTTGCATGATTTACTGCTATGGACTCAGAATTTGTTACATAATCACACAGCAATTGCTCTGCCTCTCCAAATAAAAGAGTAAGAGTTAGAATGGGCCTTAGAGGTCTTCTAGTCAAACCCCCTGCTAAAGGAAAAGACTATACCATTCCGGAAAATAACAGTCCAGTTTCTTCTTAAAAGTCTCCGGTGATGGAGCACCCACAACTTCTGAAGGTAAGTCATGCCACTGGTTAATTGTTCTGTCAGGAAATTTCTCCTGAGTTCTAGTTTCTTTCTTTCCATCCAGTTTCGTTTTGCCTTCTGGTGCTTTGGAAAATACTGTATATTGACCCCCTCTTCTTTCTGGCAGCCCCTCAAATATTAGAACACTGCTGTCATGTCACCCTAGTACTTCTTTTCTCTAGACTAGACATACCTAATTCCTGCAACTATTCTTCATGTTTCAGTCTCAAGCTCTCTAATCATGTTTGTTGTTCTTTTCTGCACTCTTTGCAGTCTCTATATCTTTTTTATAATATGACCAAAACTGGGTGCAGTATTCTAAGTGTGTTCTTACTAAGATTTTATAAAGCAGTACTAATACTTCATGTTATCTTGATTCTATCCCTCCATTAATACAACCTAGGATTGCACTGGCTTTTTTTGGCTGCTGCCACACACTGCTGGTTCTACTGAGTAAAGTTTCACCTAATCTGTACCGTACATTTGGTTTTCTTGCCTAAGTGTAAAACCTTACTTTTTTCTATGTTGAATTTCATTTTGTTAGATAGGGTCAAAGTCTGTCAAGATTCATCTGGATCTTGAATGTACCTTCTGGGGTGTTGGCTATTCCTGCCAGTTTAGTATCATCTGCAAATTTGACGAGTTCCCCTTCTATTCCCTTATTCAAATAGTTTATGAAGATGTTGAAAAGTATTGGGACTAAAATGAAACCTCGGGGTACCCCGATGCTTACTTCCCTCCATGTAGATGTAGTTCCATTAAGTACTACATGATGAGTATGATTTGTCAATCAATTATAAATATATCAGATGATGATGCTGTCCATCCCACATTTTTTTAGCTTACCAAGAAATAAGTTCTGATCTATTTTGTCAAATGCCTTAATGAAATCCAAGTATATGTCCACTGCATTTCATTGGTCCATCAATTCAGTCACTTTGTCAAAAAATGAAATAACCTTTGCTTAGGATGATGACAAAGTCATTTTGGCTTCTGGTTATATCTTTGCTTGTTTCTAAGTGTTCGTAGAGCGGTTGCATATCTTCCCAAATATTGATATTAGGATGATTTTCTTGGATCTATTTTTTTTCTTTTTTCTTTTGAAATTGGGAACCATATCAGTTCTTTTCCAGTCCTCTGGTAGTTCCTCAGTACTTCAGAATCTTTGAAAAATATAATTAAATGATTCTGAGATCACACCTGCTACTCCTTTAGAACTCTGGGATAATTTGGTCTCGATAATTTGAACTCATCTAGATCAGACAGGTGTTTCCTTATCATTTTTTGCTTATTTTAATTTGTATTCTAGTCTGTATATATTTTTGATAGGCTGAGCTGTATTATCTTTTGCATGAAGATAAATGTAAAGAATGAATTAAATAGCTCTGCTTTTTCTCCACTGCCCATTACTTCTTTGCCATCTTCTCTCATGATTGGACCAATTGTTTCCTTGACTTTTTTCTTGTTTTTTTATATATTGAAAGAAACTGAAGTTTTTGTGATTTGTTGCAAATCTTACTTCATTTTGAGCCTTAGCTTTCCTGATTTCATTTTTGAAGATTTAGGCTATAAGCTGTTATTCTGCCTTAGTTATGTTTCTCTCTTTCCATTTTTTCTACTTATCATTTTTGTCTTTCAGTTTATTAGAAGTAATAGTGTAACTATGCTGGTTTCTTTTTTCTTTTTTAATAAAGCATTTAAGTTCTTTTATGAGCACCCAGTACCTGCATTACTTTTGTAGTAGGAATTGCATCAGAAATCACTTTTGATTGCGGAGGCAATTCCAGAAATCTCCCCCTCTCTACTTTACCTACACCAGGGGTTGGTAACCTTAAACATTCAAACATTTGGATCCATTTCCCACAGAAAAGAAAGCACCGGGAGTCACAAAAACTACCGGGGGTTGAAAAACTCAATAAATCGCATGCCAGCGGGTACTGCAAATCGGCAAGTGTGACACATATTTTGAGTGACAGGAGCCGCAGCAGAGGGATGAAAGAGCCACGGGTTGCTGACCCCTGATTTACACTAATAGTGAGAAGCTTACAAGCAGAAACAGCAATATCAAATATGAGTCAATTCACCTCTACTTACTTTATTTGGATGATACTGTGTGAAGATAGATGCTAAGCTATCTAAATTCTATTCTTCTATATCCTTCTTAAATTATAACAATGATTTTCTGGCTCTTCTTGGATATCATTCAGCTCATGGGTCTTTAATTACCTCAAATTCAACTTACATTTTGCTTGCCTTCTGTCTTTCTTGTTTGTTTATTTCTAATTATTTTTGACATTTTGTAGGAACACTGGAGGAACTGTTTATTACTATTACAACACATATAATTTTTTGTTAGGAGCAAGTATTCACAATGAAAGAACGTATCTCTCTATGCTTGTTACAAAGTTCTAATTCAAACCAAATGCACTTCATAATTCACTGTTTTTAATATTTTTCACCCCTGGACTCTTACCTGGTTAAGCTCACACCACATGCTAACACCACCATTTGCCACTTTGTCACTGAGGATGAAGTAAAGTTTATCCAAAGTAAGCCGCAGGATACAAGTTTTAGCTAATTTGGCAATTGTGCTTATCACACCTGTCAAGACAGTACATTTTACAACATATTCTCTTAATATCTCTGTATAATAGAACAACTTGAGTGGCAGGAACAAAAATAGAGGAAACTTCATTACCAAATAGGCATAATTAAGGATTAGTTTGGAAGTTGCATTAAAAATTACTAGACTCCACTAATATCCCATCACTAAAATATTTATCACTTCTGTAAGATTAACAAAAAAGATTTGGAGCCAAATTTACAATTAGTGTAATAGTTTTCCAACTATCTGTTTACCAGTGTGCAATTGTGACTTAATTTTTATAACAAATTTTTATTGACATAATTAACAAGCAATTCTTATCTCTCACTCAATGTTTGCCAATCATGGAGGTATAAAGAGTCAGTCTTTGAGGTAACAAACTTATTATAGATAGGTTGCAACTTTTGAAGTATCCCTGTAAATATCCCTTTTCCCCTGTATATTACCTCTCCAAAGGCAGAATGAAAACATGAAATTCTTCCTGTACTACACACATTATTTGAGTATTCATATGGCTTATTTGATTCGAGATTAGCACACTCTGGGAAGTAAATCACTGGAAAGAATATGTATCTGCTTGAATTAATCCAATTCAATTGGCAGCTATGGATCTATCATCCCATTTAGCCTCCTCGGGAGCGTGGAACAAACATGGACTGGCAAATAAATGAAACACTTTATTTCTTTTAATCAATAGCCACGTTTCTATTTCCATTCCCAGCGGAAGGCTTGGTATTTTTCTTGAAGACCCCTTTACCCTCAGAAGAAGCCCGCTCTTTTGATGGAAAAGAAGCGCTACTTTTTAAAAACTGCAAATCGGGCGAATAGTCGGTCAAAGAAACCCCGGAGGAGGAGGCAAATCCGGGCATGCTCTTTCCAATGCTTTTCTTTCCAGCTGAACTGCAGCCTTTTTCTCACGCTCTACTCACGGCTGAAATGATTGAGACATCCCACGTCTATAATCTTCGCTCGAAACCGCATGACAGAAACTGCTTCAGATTCCAAGCTCCCCCTCGCCTTCCTCCAATCAACCATAGAGAAAAAGGGAGAGAAGTGCACTTCCGGTTTCCGTTTTAAGCGTCTTGGGAGCAGTTTGTTTTTATGCAAAAACACCGCAGTTGTCCGGCTGTTTTTTTGTTTTTGTTTTCCTCCTCCACCGACTTTCCCATTTGGGCCAGCGGAGTCGGTTTCGTAATTTCTCTCATGGCCAGCCCAATGAAGTGGGAATCGGAAATGTCGCAGATCCGACAAAAGGCCAATTCTGATCCTACGAACTCTTCATCATTTCTTCGATCTATGGTGAAACCTGGAAACCGAACTAAGGGGTTGCTGCCAACAATGCTTCTTCCCATTTTTGTTTCACTTTCCTTTATTTTGTTTGCCGGCGGTCCGAAAAGGTTACACTTTAACAGAAACAAGATGATTAGTGTCTCCCGGTTTAAAAGTTAACGTTTTCGCCGGCGCGCAACACCAGTTGGGGTGGGAGTGGGGGGTGGACTCCCAGAAAGCATAACCTAACCATTTATTATTGTGCCTTAATTATCCTGTTAGGAAGTTTCTCCTTAATTCCAGATTGCTTCTCTTTTTGATTAATTTCCATCCATTGTTTCTTGTCCTGGCCTCTGGTGCTTTGGAGAATAGGTTGTCCTCTTTAGATCTTGGAACATTACTTTGCCTACACTAGGCAAAGAGTTATCTAACCCAGGTTCACACTAATTAAACCTACCATGTTGTGTTCAGACAGCTAGTGTGTGCAGGAGTTCTTCCTCCCAGAGGATCAGACTCCATTCAAACTGGGAATTCAGCCCCTGAGCTGCCAAAAGATCAGAGGGAAGCAGTTGAACTTTGGAGGCTCCTGGCTACCAGGGTCTGCCGCTGAGGCTGTCTGTGGCCCTCTGGACTCTGGTTCAGTACCTCAAGCATGGATTTTAGAGAATTTGAGGGCAGAACCCTCGATATGGGAAGGTCAGACTGTGTGGGTCAGGATCCCAACACTGTGGGAGCTTGGCTCTGCAGCTGCAGGAAGAGCAGAAGACACAGAGGCCCAGGTTGGTTGCATTAGGCGAATTAGGAAAGCAGTGTGGCTGCCTTCATGTTATATGGCAACAAAAAGGCTATACAGATAATCCTCCACTTACAACCATTAGCAACCGTTCAAAATTACAACACACTAAAAAAAGGGACTTATGACTTTTTCACACAACCATCGCAACATCCCTGTGGTTCCATGATCAAAATTCAGATGCTTGGCAACTGATGCTTGCAGTGTCCTGGGTCAGCTAGCTGCCAAAAAGCAATGAGGGAAGTCAGATTCACTTAATGACCATGTAATTCACTTAACTGCTGTGATTCACTTAGCAATTAAGGTAAAAATACCATAAAATGGAGCAAAACTCACTTAACTGCCTTGCAAAGGAAATTTTGGACTCAATTGTGATCATAAGTTGAGAATTACCTGTATCACAGCTATCACAGAATGGAAGAGTTTTGAGACCATTTGGTCCAGAGTTGGCAACCTCAAGACCCGTGGACCTCAATTCCAAGAACTCAGCCAGGTGGCTGAGGAATTCTGGAAGTTGAAGTTCACAAATCCCAAAGCTGCCAAGCTTGGAGACCCTGATCTAATCCACCTAGAATTCATCCAACACAAACCTGGTTGAAGAGGGTGGCTGGTTCACCTGACCAATTCAGACAATGGCTGGGCTCCCATGGCTCCTGGCTGGCCAACTGCCCAGTCTCCCTTGAGGTTAGACCAGGCAGATTCCCCACGACTCCAGTGGAAGAGAGCAGGGTTAGCCTTGTAAAGCTCCATAGTTTCCTCCCAGAAATGGAGCAAGCCAACTCCCCCAAGTGCCTAGAAGTTCCAGCAGGTCAGAAGTAGTCAGAAGGTAGCCTGACTGAAAAGGGAGAAGGCCAGGAGGCAATCAAGAGAAGATCCAGAGATCCACCAGGAAAGCATCCATGGTCTCTGCCAAAAAAAACCCATCCAAAACTGAAGCCGCCCTCTCCTGGATTTGGAGCATAATGACTGGAGAACCCTACTCTCCACTGGGCCTTTCGTCTCTTGGCTGCCCCGATGAATGCTTGTCACTCCACAACCTTGCATGGAAGGGCCTGTCAAATGAGGCCCCAACTCCAAAAATCCTCTATTTGGTCTGCTGGTAAGACACCAGGCTAGAAAGTTGGAGATGATGAGCTCTAGTCCTGCCTTAGGGACAAAAGCCTGCTGGGTGACTTTTGACCAACCACCAGGAGATGGTGAGTTCTAATCTCACCTTAGGCATGAAAACCAATTGGGTGACTTTTGGTAGGTCACTCAACCCAACCCACCTCACAGGGTTGATGTGGCGAAAATATGAAAATAAGGAGTATTATGTACGCTCAGAAGAATTTTGTTATTCTGAAATAGGAGTGCATGATGTCATCAGGGTTGATGAAGACCAAAATGGACTTATCGGGATTCTCAGTCACCAGCTTTCGCAGCTTTTTGGCCAGCCAGTTGTTGGCTGGTTGGGGTCCCTGTGTGTGACTGGAGAGAAGGGATGCTGGTGGCACTGTCCCTCCTTTGAAGCTCCAGCATCAGCTGGTTGGCAGCCTTAATGTGCTTGATGGCCTGGTAGTATCTAGCAGGGTCGGAGTGCACCAAGGATAGTTTATGGGCATGGAAGACTGTCTCCTCGAAGAGGAACTCCAACTTATTGCACTAGAGGATTAAGTATGAAGTAGTTGGACCGGGTCTTGTTCACCAGGCAGTGCCGCAGATCAGATCCAGCAATAAGCAGGTAGCGTAATCCTGCAGCAGGAAGCTGGTGGGTGCTGGCCACAGGCCCAAAGCTTGATGGTGCACAGGTGGTAGGGCCTGTTGGCCTTGGGGATTGAGAACAGCTTGATGATGAAGGCCTTGCAGGCTGGTAGGCTTTCATGAGGCTGCTAGAGATGTGCTCCTTCAGTTGCATTTTGCTGTGGACAAAGGACAGGTGCCATTCGTCTTTCCAACCCTGGTACAAGCAAGCAGGGACTAGGTAGAAGCCACTGATGACTTCCTCGATTATCTTTCCATCCTAGTAGTTCTCCATGAGCCAGCTCTGGGTCACAGCTGGCCAGCCCTTGAAGGATACCACAGGCACGATGTCCAGCTGCTGTGTACCCCCAGGATGATGGAAACAAGGGTGCCATTCTTCTCCACCTTCTTCACTGAAAAATGGTTGCCCCCAAATCCAAACTTAGATTTCAGGAGATAATTTTTGCAGTCAGCCCTCGGGAACCAGCCTGATGGAACACCCTTGTAACCAGGGGTGAGCTTCAAAAATTTTAGCAACCAGTTCTCTGCTCAGTTGCTGGGTGGGTGTGGCCATGGTGGGCATAACCTAGTCAGCCTCCTTCACCATGGTGGGGAGGAAGTGTTTTCACTCTCCCTGGGCTCCAGAGGCTTTCCTCGAGCCTCTGGGAGGATGAAAACGGCCTCCCCAGGCTCTGGAGGCCTGAAACAGGCCAGTTTCCGGCTTTCTGAAACTTCTGGGAGGCCCATTTTTTCCTCTCGAGCCTCCGCGTGGGTCCTGTACTTACCTGGCATCCAAAAATGGGCTGTGTGGGGGCTCCTGGGAGGGGTGGGGTAGGCCAGGCCAGCCAAGAGTGGGATTTACCGGTTCGCCAAACCAGCTATTAAAATGATAAAATTATATACTGGTTTGCCTGAGCCAGGGTGAACCGGTAGCAGCCTACTCCTGCTTGTAACCCACAACATCCTTGTAATTTTGATCACTGAACAATGATAGCTACGGAAAAGAGCCTAAGTGTTTTCAGACCAGCTAATTCATAATAATCACATATTCTATCTGAGGTATTTTAATGAGATATAATTAAATGTTGCCCCGCTATTTTAATGCAAATATTTTTGAAAAGCTTTTAAATATAATAATAACTGGCAGAAGATTGTATTACATGACTTTTTAGCATTGGATTGCTACTCATGTTTCCTGATGTTCATAAAACTTACATGCTTTCAATCTTCTGATAACCAAATTGCAAGAAAGAAGCTTCTTGCAGAAAAAGGGATTTATTTGCCAGATTTTAAAAATCATATCTTTCTGCAGCTGTGCTTCACAAACCTCCTACTCTATCCCAAATCTCTGACAGGCCAGAGTAGCATGATTTTCATAAGAAAGATGGCATGCAGCAAGAGTTCATTACAAAACTTTTGTTCAATAAATGCGTATGAACTGCGAATGTGTATAGTTGCATGAGCAAATACAGAGATCAGTGCCAAGTTTTTTTCCGAAAGAAAATAAGTGTCTGTGGCCACAGAGAAATATGATTTATTGTCTTCTTATGTGGTAATTTTTTCATGTTTTTTCTCCCTGTAGCTATCAATAGTCACAAATAATTTAAAACTCTGTTTATTATATCTATGCTACAAGTAGTCTTCGATTTACAACTATTTGTATAGTGACCATTTGAACTTACAACACCACTGAAAAAAGTGATATGACCATTTTTCACATTTACGATCACTGCAGCATCTCCATGGTCACATGTTCAAAATTCAGACACTTGGCAACTGGCTCATATTTATGATGGTTGCAGTGACTTGCTGCCATTGGATCATCTTTTGCAAGCATCTGACAAGCAAAGTCAATGTGGAAGCCAGAAGCACTTAATAACCATGCTACTACCAGAAGTAAAGGTAGACATGTTTAGATGGTTGATCCCGGAGGGCATGTTGATTTCATGGCAAGATAAGAACATAAGAGTGGACACAATAGAAAAAGCAAAGGAATTCCACGAACATTATTTAACATCAGATGACAAGAAGGACAGTAAAGAGGAGTTAGAAAGTAGAAGCCAAGAAGACTAGCAGCAGGAAAGGAGAAGTCAGGAAGATGTAGGAGTTAGAGGTAGACCATAAAGGGAGACAAGGATAAGGAGGGATGTAAGGTATAAATAGAAAATAGTATGGAAAAAGAAACTACACTACTATCTATAAACATAAATGGATTAAATTCAGCGATAAAAAGAAAACAGACATTGACAAAATTGAGAAGACAAAATTTAGATATCATTTGCCTACAAGAAACACACATCAGGAAACAGGATTATAATTTATTACAGTCACCCAAATTAGGAAAGCTGTTTTATGCATTAGCGAAAACAAAAAAGAGAGGGGTAATATTATACATAAAAGAAGGGTTGAACCCAAAACAAATATTTGCAGACGAGGAGGGTAGAATATTGATAGTGGAAGTAGAAATAAACCAAAAGAAAGTCTCATTAGTAGGAATATATGCCCCAAATAACGATCAAATAAATTTTTATAATAATGTATATAATAAAGTAATAGAATTAGAATTAGAAAATGTTTGCATAATTGGCGATTATAATGTAGTAGTAGATGTAGGAAAAGACTGTGGAAGAGGAAGTAAGATTAAGAGGAGAAGAAGGGCATTACCACCGATATTCTACAGAATGGTTGAGGAATTAAAGTTAAGAGATATATGGAGGGATGAACATAGGGAAGAAGAACAATATACCTTTTTCTCACATCCACATAATTCGTGGTCCCGAATAGATATGGCACAGTTGGATATAGAAGCACCAAGAGAAATAGAAGAGGTAAAGATACTCCCCAACGTGTGGACCAACCACAGCCCTTTGAAGATAAAGTAGTAGAGGCAGAAACCGATTGAGAATGTGGGGGACGAAGATTGATTGTTATTTGTTGTTTGTTGTGTCTTTTTTTTTTAATGTAGTATGTTATTTTGTGTTGGGATTTGGGCACAGAAAGGAAGAGGAGGGGATAGGATTAAAAAAGTTACAGTTTAAATGCGTTTTATAAAA
>JAOYMU010000077.1:57449177-57462637 GCA_025802295.1 Psammodynastes pulverulentus
TTGTCCATCTGGCACCCAAGCATTGCATTTGCTCTCATCTCATCCCTCCTCTGGAGTGCCTGCATACCACCTTCCAGACCCTCCACCTTCTTCTTGTTTTCGTCCGACAGCTGCTGGACAGCACTTAGATCTTTTTTGATGGCAGCAATTTCCAATTTTATTTCCTCTTGTCCTTTCTGCAATTGTTCAAGTCTATCAAGCTTTTTATCCATGATGTCCAAAGTTGCCAACTTTTCCAGAATTCTTTCCATCTCACCAGCAGCTGGTCTCTGTCCTTTAGCCATCTTAGTGGTAGGGTTTCAGGTGAACACAGGCAAACAAGGAGGAGAAGAAAAAATTCCTTTTAAATTCTCTGCAATTTTTCCAGGATCCACCAGGGGGCGCTCACAGGAGCAGTGAGTCCAGAGTGTAGAGTAGATCAAGCAGGAAGTTGAGGGTAGGTAATATTGTTAAAATTTCAATAAAGGAGCCGGAAGTCCATGGCAGCCATTACTTTCCCGGGGAAGGGGGACTTTCAGCCTTCTCAGCCACATCTTTCCAAGAATAAACGTCCCCAAAAACAAGTAAGGAGAGTGGTCATGTTATTTTTTCCCTTTCTCCCTAATGAAGATCGTGCGTTCTTCCCAGCTGCGGGGGGGGGAAGCCGCCCCCCGCGCTCCGGAACGCCGCTTTTTAAAGGCTTAATCCGCTGGTGATGGTCTTTAAACTCCCGTGCCTACCTCTCCAGGCACCATCAGGCTCCCTCTTCTCCACAGGCCGCTGTGAATGTTCTGGAAAAGCCCCGGCTCCGCTGGGCACAGTGGCTCAGACGGCGACCATTACAATGGCCGCCGCCTGACTCTGCCAGCCTCGCTGAGCCTCGAGCGCGCCAGCATCGGCTTCCCAGCCCTGGAATTTGGCTGGGGGCTCCTGGCGAAAGCTGCCCGTTGACGGCAGGCGCCCTCACCGGACAACGTGCCCCTGGGGGCCTCAGCGACGGTTGGTTTCGGGCGCTGGGGGCAGGAGCACGCCTTTCCAGCATCCGTTGCCACTGGAACCAGGAAGTTTACATTACTTTCATCATATCTCATCTGATTTGCAACAGATAAAAAATTACAGACCAATATCGTTATTGAACTCGAACTATAAAATATTTGCTTCAATTATGGCAGAGAGACTAAAGAGATTCCTAAACCACTTTATACACCCAGATCAAAATGGTTTTTTTACCTAAGAGACAAATAAAAAGACAATATGAGAATCCTGAACACTTTGGAATATTATGAAGCACATCCAGAAAAACAGAAGGCGTTGATTTTCTTAGACGCACAGAAGGTATTTGACAATGTGAACTGGCAGTTTATGCTGACGCAAATGGAAGAAATTGACTTTGGGGAAAAGTTTATTAAAATGATTAAGACAATATATTATAAGCAGTACACAAAAGTGATGGTAAATGGAAGACTGAAAAAATTAATATTAAGAAGGGAACAAGACAAGTGTGCCCCCTGTTACCACTATTATTTGTACTAACCTTAGAAGCATTGAACAGGAATATCAGGAAAGGTAAGGAAATAAAAAGGATGGAAGTAAGGAAGGAAGAATACAAAATACAGGCATTCGCAGATGATCTAATTTTCATATTAGAAGAACCACTGGAACAGGACCCAAATTGATAAATAAGATAGAAGAATATGGGAAAGCAGCAGGACTGAAAATAAAGGGGAAACTAAAATGTTATTAAAAAACATGACAGAAACAGAAAAGAGAATTAACAGATAGATTAGATATTCAGATTATAAAGAAAGTGAAATATTTGGGGATCCAGTTAACAGCCAGATGTGGAATGATTAAGGGAGATAACTATTACAAACTGAGACAGCAAATTAAGATAGATTTGGAAAAATGGGATAACTTGCAGTTGTCATTAAAAGGAAGAATCGCAGCAATTAAAATGATTATATTACCAAAATTACTGTATTTGTTCCAAACGATCTCGATAAAATTGGAGAAAAAACATTTTGAGGATATTAATAGAATATTAAAATATATATGGCATATATATGGCAAGGGAAGAAAGCAAGAATTAACCTTAAAATGTTGCAGGATGCAAGAATTAGAGGAGGGCTTGGGTTACTTAATTGGGAATTATATTACCAGGCTGCAGTGTTAACATGGATGAAAGAATAGATTATGTTAAGAAATACAAGGTTGTTGACATTGGAGGGACATGATTTGCAACTGGGCTGGCATGCCTTTTTATGGTATGGGAGGAGTAAGATACATGGTTATTTCCAAAGACATTATGTAAGGAATGCCTTACTGTTTAATATGGGGGGGAAATGGAGAAGGGGCATTGGTTCTTACCGGATACGCCTATTCTCAGTGGGTGGAGATAGCATCCAGGAAAGGGTTCTCTTCTCCTAGCCAATCAGATTGAGTCTGTTAAAGCTGAGAACACTCCTCCTTCCCCTAGTTCTCCAGCTTTTGGCGAAATTGTTGACTGATGTGTGTCCATGTTCAATTATCCAACCTCTAGACATGGGACAGACATCCTCAGGGTGGGACTGGATGCTATCTCCACCCAGCGAGAATGGGTGTATCAGATAAGAACCAACTTCACTGTGGTGGAGATAGTATCCAGGAAAGGGACATACCAAAGCATGGCTGTCCTATGGGTGGGCTGTCGTCTGGTCCTGAGTCCCGTGATCGTGATGGACCTTCTGCCAAAGGATGCCTCCACAGAAGCAAAGGAGTCTATCTTAGGTGATGGCGAGGACCAGGTAGCCACACAGCAAGCTTCCTACAAAGAAACCTGTCTGGCCCAGGCCGCAGTTGTGGCAGCACTCCTGGTAGAATGTGCAGTTATAGCTCTTGGCCGGGGAAGAGCTTGATGTTTGTAGGCTGCAGCAATGCAGGCCCTGATCTAATGCCCCACAGTAGATGAAGAGACCCTGCTGCCAAGGGTAGAGGGCTGGAAAGAGACAAAGAGGGCCTCCGACTTTCTGAAGGAGGAAGTTCTCTTAATATAAATCCGAATCCCTCTCCTTACATCTAGGGTATGCCACGATTGTTCCAGGGCATGCACCAGCGTGGGACAGAAATCTGGCAAAACAAGTTCTTGAGCCTTGTGGAGCCATGAATTTACCTTCAGGAAGAAGGAAGGATCCTACCTCAAAACCACCCTGTTAGGATGGAAGACACAGAGGTCCTTCCTGATTGACAGAGCTGCCAACTAAGAGATCCTTCGGGGCCGATGTTATGGCCACCAGGAAAGCCACCTTAAATGTCAAGAAACGCAGAGATGTCATTCTCAGTGGTTCGAAGGGGGCCTCAGTCAACGAGAGCAGAACCTTAGATAGGTCCCATGTGGGGCACCTATGAACCACTAGAGGCCGCAGGTTGTTAGCGCCCTTAAGAAAGCTGCGGATTGAAGGGTGATGGGATAAGGATTCCCGAGCCCCACAAGACAGAGGACAGGGCAGCCACCTGTCGTCGGATAGTATTGGCAGATAGATTTTTGTCCAACCCCTCCTGAAGAAAGTCCAGGATTTGGGGTATAGTTGCTACCACAGGATTTACTTCCGATCTGGAGCACCAGGAACAAAAGGCCTTCCAGGTCACATCATAGATTTGATTGGTGGAAGGCCGACTGGATGCTTGCATGGTCTTAATCACCTTGGAGGAATAATTGTCCCTGGTCAGCAGTCTCTGCTCGAATGCCAGGCGGTCAGCTGGACCACTGAGGGTCCAAGTGCACCAATGCCCCCTGGCTGAGGGAGACTGTCTGTCGGTATCCTCCAAGGCCTGGCCACCGACAGAGCGACCAGGTTGGCGAACCAGGGATGCTTGGGCCAATCTGAAGCAAGAAGCAGAAGCTCCGCCCTCTCCATCAATAGCTTCCGAATTACCCTTGGAATGAGGGAAAGAGGCGGAAAGGCATAGGGCAGTCTCCTGGGTCACTGGCAGCAAAGGGCATTGGTCCCCTCCGCCCCCCAGCTCTGCAAAACTCGTGAAGAACCTTGAGAGTTGTGTTGGCCCGAGTGTCAAACAGGTCCACGGCTGGTTGTCCGAACTGGTCCGACAGCTTCTAAAACAAAGATGGATGTAGGCGCCACTCCGAATGATCAATTGTGGTCCTACTCAGGTAGTCTGCCTGCACATTTGCCACTCCTGAAATGTGCTCCGTCTTAAGGGACAGCTGATGTTTCTCTGTCCAGAGACATAGATGTGCCACTTCTGTCAGGGCCCTGGAGTGGGTGCCCCCTTGCCTGTTTATATGGGCCTTGGCCGCCACATTATCAGTCAGGATCAAGATATGAGAGCCTGACACTAATTCCTGGAATTGTATTAAGGCTAGTGATACTGCCCTTAGTTCTAACCAATTTATATTATAGGCCAGGTGTGCCTGAGACCATTGCCCTTGTGACATGTTAGAATGAAGGTGGGCTCCCCAGCCGAATAGACTGGTGTCTGCGGTGACAGTTATACGGTCTGGTTCCTTAAATAGACTTCCTGCTGTTAAGGCAGAGGACGTCCACCATCTGAAGGAACGAATGACCCCAGATGGCACCCTGACCTTAGATGCCAATGTCCTATCGTCTGTTCGTTGGTGAGGAAGGAGGAACCACTGAAGGTTCCTAGCATGCAGGCATGCTCAAGGCACAATGGAAATACATGAAACCATCTTTCCCAGGAGCTGCGAGAGGATGGCAAGGGACACAGTCCGCTCCCTTGTGATTCGCCTTACCAAGTCCTTTAGGCTTGACTGACACTCCTGGGACAGGTAACCCTTGCACGCCAATGTCTATTATTGCTCCTAAATTGAGCAAACAAGTTGTAGGAGAGAAATGACTTTTGGCTACATTGACGGAGAATCCGTGCTCCTGCAGCACCTGAATGGTAATATTCAGATCCTCCCTTGCCTGGGACTCACAGGGAGACTGGATTGAGATGTCAACTGGATAGCACTGGACTCTCAAAGGGAGAGCTGAGGTGAGTTGCTGCTAGTATCTTAGTAAAGGTTCTAGGGGCAGAGGACAGACCAAAGGGCAAAGCCCTATATCAGGGGTCAGAACCTGAGGTTTTGGAGCCGCATGTGGCTCTTTCATCCCTCTGCTATGGCTCCGTCTCTCAAAATATGCATCACAACTGCCAATGTGCGATCCCCGCCAACAAGCGATTTATTGAGCTTACCCCCAGTACGCCAACCATGGATATATCAAGAAAAGAAAAGTTTCAGAAGAAAACAGAATCTTTAATTCAACTATATATGCTGGTTTTGTGGCAGCTCAGGAAATAGTCAGGCATGGGAACAGTTTTGTGGCTCCAGGTGTTTTCTTTTCTGTGGGAAACAGGTTGAAATGGCTCTTTTGAGTGCTTAAGGTTGCCGACCCCTGCCCTATACTGACAGTGCTCGCATAGCAGAAACGGAGATATTGTCTGTGTTCAGTTAAAATGGGAATATGTAAGTAGGCTTCCATCAAGTCAATTGAAGTGAGGAAGTCGCCCTCTCTCTGACGCTCTCTAAGATAGATTGGAGTGACTGCATTGTGAATCACTTATATTCTATTAGGCAATTCAGGCATTTCAGGTCGAGAATTCCCTGCCACTCCCCCCCCCCCCGAGGCCTTGGGGATATCAAAGAGGATAGAATAAAATTCCCTTCCCTACTGGTCATGCGGAACCGGCTGAACTGCATGGATATTCAACAAATGCTGAATAGCGGTATCCATGAATGGCCACTTTGAGCTGTCCTGGGATACAGAACAAGGGATGAAAAACCTCGAGGGTGTGGAGAGGAATTGTAAAAAGAGTCCCGAATGGACCATCTGATGTTATGCCCTCCCAATGCCTGGCAAAGAAGGCAGTGATCCCCAATGTGTGTGTGTGGGGGGAGATAGAGCAGTTACTTGAAATATCTAAAAGAACAACCTCCTCTCCCTCGAAAGGGCCATTTACCTTGAAATGGCCTACTTCTACCTGCTCGGTCCTAGTATGGATCAGGTCTTGGCACAAAGGATTTTTGAGGTTGGGAGAACCCCACTGCTGAATCCGCCGCCTGGTGACAGGGGCAACGTAAAACGATGTGGCCCTGAAGTCGCCCTTTTCCCCCAAGGATGGCATAAACTTCTTGCTCTTGGCCTCAACCAAGACCGAGTCCAAGGGCTCTCCAAAAAGCTTATCACCTTTAAAGGGGGCTGAAGCCAGCTGCCATTTGTGTCTAGTGTTCGCCTGCCACTGCTGGAGCCAGAGCAGCCGGCGTGTAACAATGGAGGATCCCATAGCTCTGGATGCAAATTTTGCAGCATTATTAGTAGCATCTGCTGAAAACTGCATCGCTGCTATCAATTTGTTGATATCCTGGTGAGCTCTGGTGTCACTAGCAGAAATTCTTCCTCATAGCTAACTAAGCCAAATGAAGGAAGTTCTGTTAAAATATGATGTTGTGGTGGAAGCTTTCACTGCCCAGGCCGCCGCTTGATGACCCCTCTGTAGCTTCTGATCAGTTATTCTATCCTCAGCTTTCAAACCTTCCCCTGGGTGTCCAGGAATGGTAGAGGATGAATGTATCTCTGCCACTGGCGCATACACTGACAGCGGTTGCACAATTTTGGATAGCCCTGGGCTGACATTAAGAATCTTCTATCCTCTACAGATAGATTGGACCCAGACTCAAGAGATGCCCACTGTCTCTGAATGACATCCAGGAACATTTGATAGGAAGGTACTACCTTGGCTTCTCTGATATACTCTGAGAAGAGAGGATGTTTGGCCTGTTGAAGCTGGTCTGATGTGTCAGCTGATGAAAGGTTTACTCCTATTTGAGTAGTGTTGGCAGCCTTGTGTAAGAGGGATTTGAACAGGACTGGCTGGAAAAGCCCTTTGAAGACAGGTATTTCAGGTGTCAGTCCTCACTTCCTGACATATCGGTGTCTCCAATTTCACCCTCTTCTGGAGGAGGGGATTGGCTGCGGTGGGAGGGCGCCATAGTATAAGCTCTGGAGCCACCACCAGGTCTCTAAAAGGGAAAAATCCCTGGTACTGATCTGGTTCCGCTGAAAGGGTGGATACCACTGAGGGGGTCCTTCTGGGCAGCTGCATATTGGCAGCCATTCCCTGTCTTGACAGCCACTGCAATAGCCAATTGAATATTTGCAGGAAGGTCAGACATTTGTTCCATCTCTGGACTCATGCCTGCTGTTGTGAAGATAAATTTTTGCCTCAGGTACAGCTCTGGCTGATTTCCTGTGGCTTTCAGGCATTTTCCCTATTACCGAGCAGCTTGATAATGAAAGTCTGTCATCTGTAATGTCAAGGGAGGCTTGAGGCTATTGAAAAGCCAATGCCCAGGACCTCCATCTGGTGGCAAGACTGGAGAATGCAGTCTATGAGCCTCACCACAGTTGCTTGACAGCTCTATAATTTGAATCCCAGAAGGGCGGGAAACTTTTGTTATTGCACTGGGTGGTGCTAACAAGTTCTCTGGGCTAGCCTCTCTTTGCCTTTTATCGCAAATCTTTCTCAGGGTTTTATCTCTGCAACAGGCATTGGATTCTGCTGCTTTGGAGCACTTGCGAGGCTTCACAGCTTTATTTTTGCCTTTTGAAGTTCCTCTATGCAACTCTGTTGCCTTGGAATGGTCCTGCTTACTGTGAGGCAAATTCTGCCTGGTAACAGTGGCCATCTTGTTCCTGCCACTAACGGTCACCTCAGGGTCCACCATTTTAAATGGCTTTTGACAGGCATTTGGCAGGCTTGTGGTAGGCTCTCCACAGGAGATTCACCCACTCAGCAGCGCTCCCAAGAGGCAAGGTATGCCTGGAATGCAGGCAGGAACCCTATCACTCCCTTTTGCTAAGGGAGGAAGCTCTGGCGAGTTTGGCCTGTTTAAAATTGCTGCTAAAAGCGGAGCTGCTTTTTGCACCTTTTAAATGCTCACTGCGGCTTCTTGGAATCTAGCTTGATAGCCCTGGGATGGTCAGTGGTGCGGAGCCAGGCTCATGGCCATTGCTAAGGGCAACAACTACTCTCCACTGCTGAGCAGCCAGGAGAGGCGGAGAGCTGAAGCTCAGCCTGCTAAGGGAATGAGCTGCAGATCTAGTAGACCAGTTCCTATTTGTCTCAAATGATTTATTTTGCAGGCAATATTTTGTCAGCAGAAGCAATTTTTGGATCACAGCTGCAGTGTCCCTGTAGTTGGTCATAAGAATGGACAGATTGCAAAATGCTTGAATATTATTTATGTGGTCATTGTGGTGCTGGAGTGGCTGTAAGTTTAGATACAAGTTGTAAGATCTCTTCTTTTAGTGGCATCATAATTTTTAAATGGTTGCTGAATTAGTTGTCTTGAGTCAAAGACAACCTGCATGTACTAACGGATTTATCTGTATTTCCATACAAGAGTCTATATTGCTATTATGATTCAACTCTTCTTTTTCTCCTCTCTGACATGTCTCTCCCTATCTTAATGTGAATAGTTGTAAACTCTTCTATTTGTCTTCAGTTCTTGATAAATATCCAAAATAGTTTTTATTGAATCTCCTGCCAATATATATTGCTTGATACTTAGCATTTGTTATTAATTAGCAGGTTCAATTTGCAATTTACTTAAATCTGATTTTGTATTTTAAAGAAAGGGACATTTTATTTCCTCTTCTAAATTTGTAGGGTTTTTTTAATCACTTTAAATCTCTTATGCATTTTCAATGTTGACCACTTTTACACCAGAGATTATCCACTATTACCCCCACCCCAATTCTTAGTTTCTTATTGCAAGGCTTTATATTGCAAACTAGAGAAGATATTTATCAATGTCTTTTTTACCCACATTTCTAATCAAAGCAGAACAAAGATCCCTTCCCTACAACTCAACCTCCCGTCAGTTCAAATACTGCTATAAATTTAACACCAAAATAATTTCAAAGTAGCTCAGAATTAACAAGCTAAACATTAAATATAAAATCTGTAAATTGTATTTATTATTATCAATATAATAAAAATTGTTTACAATATTTATAGAATACAACCGTAGTTTATCCCTTTAGCTGACTACAGTCTCCCTTCATGTAAGCTTTATTTACAGATGGAGGTATCAACCCTCTTAATCAATTTATAATTGTTTGGTCTCCTTATTTAGTTAAATTAGCACTGTTTTGCTTTCTAAATCAAGAAGTTAATGCCAACCTTTATTCTTCAATCCCTCTACTGCTGTGATGGTGAACTTATGGCACATGTGCCAGAGGTGGCATACAAAGCCCTCTCTGTGGGCACGTGTGCCATCGTCAGCTGCTCTTCTGGTTTCTGGCACACATGTGTGCTGGCCAGCTTGTCTTTGCAGGTGCCTGAACACCAGAAAATGGCTCAAAAAACAGCAAAAATTCAGGCTGTTTTGGGGCCTTTTTTCAGACTGTTTTTGGCCAGAAAACAGCCTGAAAAATGGCCTGATAAATGACTCGAAAAACAGCCTGGAAACAGCCCGAAAAATGGCCAAAAAACAGGTTTGCTCACACCAGCCAGCTGGTATTTGGGTTTCTGATGCTCTGATATGCGCACATACACACACATTCTGGTTTGGGCACTCGGTGCTGAAAAGGTTCACCAGCACTGCTCTACTGCATTAAATTTTCTTAAACTTTTTTATTTGTTTAAATAAATTACCAAACTACCCTTTTCTATGTCTTCCACTTTCTATGTCTTCCACTTCCACGCAGCTTTATATTTTATGTTCCTTACAAACAGCATTTGGCCAATACCAAAGAATTTATATTTTGTTTTTTCCCCTAATTTTTATCATTTTCATCTGTTCATAAATAGGCTTATGTATATGGGGAATAATTACTAAATAGATCTTTGTATGTATAATGGTAATTGGTCATTTTTCCATATCATAATAGTAGAACAATATTCATGTTACTCTAAAAATGAAGGGTTTCCATCTAAGAAAAAAAAAGCTTGGGGAGTGTAATTAAAGACAAATGATTGAAGACCAATCATGAATTCTGTGAGGTCAATGTACAGGAACATTTCTTTAATACTAAGATTTTTAAAATTGAAGTAATTTAAAACAGAGGACATAATACTGTAAACACAAATAATTCAGCTGGGAATTTTATGTAATAATACAGTGTCTATTAGCATGCATTCAATTGGGAGTTTTCTTGTTATGGTTTGATATCTGCCAACAGAGACTTGGAGAGTTTAGAAAAAAATAGTCATATTGCATAATTGCTGCAGGATACACTATATCCATGGTTTCTTCACTGGTATATAAGAGATTTTACTGTCTGTAAAAATTGGGTAAATAAATTACAAGCCCCCAAAGACTGTGGCTACAAAGGAGGAAATAGTATAATTTATTTTTGCAGGAAAGATTGGCTGATATTCTGTTTTGTATCTATTTGATAGATAAAATCGGTGAGGAGCCAGTAATTCTGCCAGTAAGAATACTCTAGAGCAGGGGTCTCCAACCTTTTGGACCTCATGGACCACCAAATTCATAATTTTAAATCCTGCGGATCACTAATAGGAATCCAGTGCACTGCTTGCTGAAGTGCCTGGTCACTCAGTGTCAGGATGGGGTCCTTCAGGCACTTAGCTGCCTGTTTCCGCAACCTTAAACACTCAAAGAGTCATTTCGACCTGTTTCCCAAAGAAAATAAAACACTGGGATCTCTCATCTCTCTCTTTCTCTCTGTATCTTTCTCTTTCTTTCTCTCTCTCATCTCCCTCTTTCTCTCTCATCTCTCTCTCTTTGTAACTCTCTCTCTCTCTCTCCCTCTTTATCTCTCTTTCTCTCATCTCTCATTCTCATCTCTCTTTCCAGAGCTCTAGTCACAGGACTGACCCATTGGTCATCCCAGAGCAGCTCCTCCACCTGGGTGGGCTGCAGACCACCAAAATTTTCTCGTGGACCACCAGTGGTCCCCAGATTACTGGTTGGAGACCTCTGGTCTAGTGGACCTCAAAGCTGAACCTCCCAATTTTTGGACAGCTCCTGCCAAGTTATTGAGTTGCAGAGATTAGTGAGAAAAAACCAGTAGGCTATTTAACCCCACCTGTCTGACCAGTCATTTATTTGAGATGTTCTGTTTGGGTTGTACGATACCAAAATGTCCTTGTTTTGAATTGCAGTAGAAAAGGAGGCATTACAAACCTTGACATTGGTTAAGGTATTTCCTGTTCCTGAGTTAGTCACTGTTTTTCTCTTCCTCCAGTGTCTGCAAAATAATAATGGTGATAATGATGATGTTAATGATTATGATGATGACGATGAAAAAGTCAAATTGCTCTGGGACTTCAGAATCCAGACAGACAGGCACCTACCACATAACACCCCGGACTTAACAGCTGTCGATAAGAAAGACAAAAAAGTCCGGATAGTGGATGTGGCAGAGCCTGGAGACAGCAGAAGAGAAGAGAAAGAACTGGAGAAGATCACCAAATACAAAGACCTATAAATAGAAATAGAACGACTATGGCAAAGGCAAGCAAGGGTGGTACCGATAGTCATAGGCGCCTTGGGTGCAGTCCCAAAACAACCGGAGCACCATTTGAACACCATTGCCATTGACACATTCGCCATCAGTCAATTGCAGAAGGCGGCTTTACTTGGAACAGCTTCCATCCTGCGACCATGTCTGTTAACACCATCAAACATTCCAGATTTGCCTCTCCCAGGTCCTTGGTAAGGACTCGATAGGTAGACAAAAATGCCAAACCCAGTCTGAACATCTGGCTGACGGTCCGATGAATATTAATCATAATAAAAAAATAACCATTTCTTTTGCATGCTGATTGTCTGGGCTCAATTAAAGTTCCTTGTCACGAGCAATAAACATTGCGCAAATATCCTTTCCCTCCATGTATAGATACCACTAGCAAGAAAGTTGACTCACAGGACTGGAATTATGTAACAGGATGTGCATGAAGGCATGCACGACTTTCACTGCCCAAGGAGGGAAAGTGCTTGCTTTCTTAGAGAATCAGAATTTTCCAGTAGATGTTTATATCCTTACACTAATTCTGGAAACGTGACACAATATTCTCATTGTCATAAATGAAAGCATGACAATAACAGAATAACAGAGTTGGAAGGGGACTCGCTTGGAAGTTTTATAATCCAACTCCTTGCTCAAGCAAGAGACCTTATACCATTTCAAACAAATCGCTGTCCAATCTCTTCTTGAAAACCAAAAGGTGGAGAACCCACAACTTCTGAAGGCAAGTCGTTCCACTGATTAACTGTTCTAACTGTCGGGAAATTTCTCCTTGGTTCTCTAAGTTGCTTCTCTCCTTGGTTAGTTTCCACCCGTTGCTTCTTGTCCTGCCTTTTCTGGTGCTTTGGAGAACAGCTTGACCAGAGAGGGGTGCAGGCCAGGTGAGGATTCCAGGTAGGGGCCCTGCAGTGATCTTTCTGTCCTCCTTACCTCCCCAGTTTGGATCCCAACGATCAGAAGTCGCTGGAAGGCATGCAGAAGATGGAGAAAGAAGAGAGTCCCACCGACGCCACCCAGGAAGAGGACGTGGACGACATGGAGGGCAGCGGAGAGGAAGGGGACCTGGAAGGCAGCGACAGCGAGGCGGCCCTGTGGGTCGACCAGGAGCAGTGGTTCCGTGGGCAGTGAGGGAGCCGTGGACGGCACGACGCAGCGCTTCACACACGCAGCTGGTGTCCTCACCTTCCGTGGCAAGGACAGGAGCGTGGATTTGAGGGTCACGCCGTGGCCCGGAACCATCCCCCCCCCCAAAAAGGAGAATATTCTGCTTTTCTCCATAATGTTTTCTCCATGCTATTTATGGACTGCGGAGGCCGGGCGGTTTGTGTTTTCGGGGTGGGTGGGGAGCGAAGAGGCTCCGGTACCCCACTTTAATTTGGAGCCTTTTCTAAAATGAGACCCCTTTGAAGGAATTTTGGAAGCCTTTTCCGAACAAGGCTTGGAAATCATGGCAAAGCAATTGCGCTTTGTCCCCAGCGGCGTTAAAAGGTGGGAGGTTTTTTTCTTTTACTGTGCACATTAAAGACTTTTCCACCTCTTCTTTTTCAGCCACATGGGTTGGAGGAGGTTACATCAATGGGACAGCAGAAGCTGTGTATGTCCCAGGCTACGGTCTAGCTTGGGCTCAGGCACCTATTGGATATTCCCTTAGTCTGGTCTTAGGTAAGCAAAGAACTAAACCTAATAGTCTCTCATTTTAAACAGACCTGATGACAAGTCCATCATTTGAAATGAAACAACTAGAGTCTGATAAAAAATATACTGAGGTAAATTGGATCCCTTCTGCTGATAGCTTTGGCTATTAAAAAGAAAAACAGAAAATCACTATAAATAGTTTGAATATCTTAAGTCTCCTGAATGCCTTGGCAAGACGTATTGGATTGTTACAACCACAGGGATCTATGAGGTTCACAATAAGAACGGTTTTGTTGTGGGATTTTTTTTAATTATATATACTAAGCTTTATATATTCAGGGGTTTTTA
>JAOYMU010000077.1:57575125-57585460 GCA_025802295.1 Psammodynastes pulverulentus
CAACTCCCAGAATTCCTCAGCCAGTCATGTTGGCTGGGGAATTCTGGGAGTTGAAGTCCACAAGTCTTAAAGTTGCCAAGTTTGGACATCCCTGACCTAAGTGAATACAGAATAACAGAGTTGCAAAGGATCTTGAAGTCTTTTAGTCCAATCCCCTGCTCAGGCAAAAGACCTCATATCATTCCAGACTAACAGCTGTACAATCTCTTCTTAAGAAGTTGTTGTAGCACCCACAACTTCCTAAGGCAAGCCTTTCCACTAATTGTTTCTTACTGTCAGGAAATTTCTCATAAATTATGTTTTAGGATAAAATCATATTTATAACAAGCAACAAAAACAATTCCTATTGATTATCTTCCTGTATCACCTCTACTGCCAATCATGCGTTTTAGTCAACAAAAGAGAGGTTTTTGGGGATCGAATCTGCGACATTTTCAAGCAGGAAATCAGGACACTAGCCAGTGCATTGTGTGAAAATGAGGAGAGGCAGCAAAGCAACTGAAGAAAAGGCATTCCAGAAGCTGTATACTACCTTTTCCGAAAAAGTGTTATTGCGGTGCTGACTGTCCACAACGCTTAAGATTTTAGAGCAATTCTGCAGTTCCGGTTTCTCCTGGATAGAGAGGAATTTTCCTTCTCATAAAATTTAGAGCTGACACTGATGTTTATCAAGAACGCAGTGAATAAAATATAAATGATGAAATTCTATCCCTGACTAATGAATTCAAAATTAACAAATCATGTACAGTATTTAGAATACAACTCCAAACTCTTTAAAAAGATGTCAGAAATAAAAAAGACAAGCTCTAGATAAATTCATTCCTGATTGGAAATCCTAACATTTTCCGTATATGGAGAAGGACGTGGACAACCATCCCAAACCCAAATATTTTGCTGCCTTAAGCAAGAAGATACTCATTTCACATTCAGAAGGTGACCAGGCAAGCAGATGGATTTTATTTCAACACTGGCAAAGGAACTGCATTCTTCACGGTACCCAAGAGATACAGAATCAATTGGGGAGTTACATGTTACATGTATGTAGCTCTGCCTTTGAATAACTCACCACACCACTGCCTGTTTCCAACATTCACTGCTGGAGGCACTATTTATTCATTTGCCAAATCATGGAGTAGGACTTGCAGTCCAAAGTTTTAGAAGGAAACTAATTTTATTTTGACATCTACTTCACACCAAACAACTCTCTGTACTAACCACTCAATACAAGAATATCCAAAGTAAATACAAATCAGCAGCAAACTGCCCAAGAATTTAAGAATGACAATTTTTTCAAGCTTGGAACCAAACTCTGAAGCACTGACACTATCCTTGCAAGCAAAAATGCTAGTAGACAGTTTTTGATTAAGGAAGGGCTCTAAAGTTGTTTTGGTGACTGGACTGTTTGCTCTTTCTAATTGTATGTAAATTGTGTCCAGATCTGTATAATTGTCTGTATATGCTTCCCATACGGCAAGGCAACAGGAAGAAAATACATTGTGACATTTGAAATCACACAATCTTCGAACTGTTATGTGCCCTGCATTTATTTTTAACCAGGAACTCGGGACGTTAACGCTGCCACTTTGTTTAAATAATTTAAAAATATAAAATGTACTGCATCTAGATGAAAGGAGGCTGCCATGAAATAAGGCTTGCACGTTCTATGTAAACCATTCTACTCTATAAATAGTGTGTCTTTCACACAATTGTTCCATTGGGCGATGTCCAATAGCAGACCAGGAGACTGTAGACTTCATATCTTTACAGAGAAATAATATCTCTTGTGAAACGTCTCCCTGTCAACTGGTATAAGGTTATAAGGATTCTGAATGCACATAGATATTCCTGGGACACAGTTGGCAGCGTACAGTAGAGAAAACAATTGTTGTAGTTGACAAACAATTACTGAAATACAATTCATATCCAGACTTGTACTTTCACAGGTACAAATGCATTTTGAATTGAATTGGGAAGGTGCAGTTTGCCTCCTATTTTTTACTTTTGCCTTTTTTCCCTCAATAAACCTTAGACTCTCTCATACGAAAACACAGTAATATGTTTTATATGGGTTTCATTTCTTGGTATTTTGCTCTAGGAAATGGCACAATTTGTAAAACTAATGTCCAAAGTCAAAATCAGATTAGATTTATTCAGTTTTGAAACTTTAAAAATTCATACTGTCGATTCCATGAGTTTTATAGTTTTTTTCAGCTTTGATTCATGGGCTTTCATTTTCAACATTATTACTAACATTGGCACAAACATGAGAAATTTTTACAATTTATTGTATTGAACCAGTCAACTAAAAACCTTTCCAAGTTATACAAAGAATCATGCTTAGTAGTTCATTAGATTCTTCATATTGGATTGATAAAAAAGATGATATATTTATAATATAAGTTTGCAATGCCATACTATAGCTCATCAATCTATTTTATTCATGGAAAGTCCACATAAGGCCACTAGATTGTTAGAAAACAATAAACTTTAGGCATGAAAAGACTTGCATTTGAAATCATGATTCATAACTTTATCTAAAAAAAGAGGCTAGGAAGGCAAAAAGCAAGTGACATTACTAAACAGAGAAAATTGCAAACGTAAATATACCATCTATATACCAGTCTGCATAATATCAATGTGGAAATGGCATTCTTCGTGCTTGACCATATTACTATTTCAAATTAAGGAAATGGAGGTGATCTATACTAAAAAACGTGGTTCATGGTAAATCTATCCATCCATCCATCCATCCATCCATCCATCCATCCATCCATCCGAATTTAGTGTGTTTCAGACAATAGATATATAAATATACAGTAGAACCTTTGGTCACGAGCATAATTCATTCCATAACTTTGGCGATTTCTTTGTCTTCTAATGTTTCATCTCCTGGAATTTCTGGGTCAGGGGTCGTGTTTGATCATCACCCAAGTATGTGTTCATGATTCAAAACTTTTGTACATTTTTTGGACGGAACCCGATTTGGTCGTGGTCAGAAGGTTTTGTGACCAGAGATCTACTGTACATGGAAATTACATAAATTGCTTGCATCCCACCTTCCTTCTTGAATAGGAGAAACTTATTAGTTAGTTAGTTAGTTAGTTTTTTTTATTGTCATTGTATCTTGTACAATGAAATTAAATACCTTCTTCGGTGTACATGACTATAAAAATAAAATACAAACACAAACACACATCCTTCACATTCTATACATTGAATTGAAAACCCCTGGTACTGCAATAATATTGCACTACACAGTAGAATTCAATGGAGTTACTGCCTTGGGATAGAAGCTTTTTTTCAGCCTATTTGTCCTTGTTTTTATTATCCTGTGCCGTCTGCCAGATGGTAATAGTTTAAAAAAAGGGTGCCCAGGATGAAATGAATCTTTGAGAATGTTTTGAACTTTTTTAAGGCAGTGGGAGCTATAAAGCTCTTCCAAGGAGGGAAGAGGGCAATCAATGATTCTCTGGGCAAAAACACTAACTCTCTGGAGCACTATTTGCCACTGTGCAATTGGCAAACCAGACACAGGTGCAGTATGTTAAAATACTCTCTATGGTGCAGCGGTAGAAGATCACCAGCAGTTTTTCATTCAGTCGTTGTTTTCTGAGAAGTCTTAGGTAGTATAATCTCTGCTGGGCCCTTTTTACCAGGGCTGCAATGTTAGCGCCCCAGGTCAGGTCCTCTTTTATGGTAACATCCAGAAATCTAAAACTAGACACTTGCTCCACTCGGTTTCCATTGATAAGGAAGGGGGAAAGGGGGGGGGAGGATCAGGCATAGGAAATATTGCCTAAATTGTTTGTTTAGACAATCTCTTTGTGTTATGAGTGGGTAAAAAGGGATGGGGGATGGTGGTGATGCTGTAGGTTGTACTATTTCTTTCCTTTTGTGTGAACCAAATGAATAAATAGTGGAAAGGAAGAACAGGAGAGATTTAAGAACAGTACCAGAGAATCCTGGCTTTCATGGAGGGCCTTAATTCAAGTAGTACACACTGATAGTTATTTAAAAGAAAGGCAAGTTCCTATAGAGAGCTTGTAGCATAAGGATTATCAGAATATTCAATGTTTATCGGATTAATCTTTGAGTCATAAATAGATTCCATCTCTTTCCAATACATCAGAAAATCTCTGTGAGCATTTCAAGTGGGGGTTCAGCTTTTCTCATTGATCCAGTGGTGTTCCTGAGCTAAAATATTGCAGAATGTTGCATGGTAATCATGTAATGTTAGGATAAAATTTCATCCCATTCCTTATGATATCAACTAATTTCTAAAGAGTGTTCTCTTCCTGAACCATTGCCATATATGTGGATTTATGTACTTTTAGGAGACAAGATACATAAATACAATTTTGAACAAAATACACTGAAGCACACTTTCAAAGATGAGCAATAGTGAATAAGAGTTTGAAGGGGGTTTTCTATATCAGAAATATATGAGAATAGAACAAAATTCTGTATCATGTGAAAGTGATATATGTCTGAAAAAAGAATGAGTATTATGATCAACTTTCTCTTTCTATGCAACTCAATTCAACAAGAATGTTCAGATGCCATTTCCATCTGCTATTCTTAGACTTAATTATCAGTTTTATACTCTGTACTTGCTCAAAATGGGAAGTTTTCTTAATGAAAATCCATGTGCTACTGTCAGCAGTTTATGCCCATTAGGGAGATAGCATGCCGAGAATAAATTGGGAATAAATTAGTAATTTTCTATCCTATCAGTAATTACCTGGTTTACCACTTTAGTCGTTCCTTGTAAATATATATTTGCAACAACAGCAGTGTGTAATTGGTAAAATTCAGCATATTAGTTCCATAAATAAAATGTAAATAGATAGAATAAAATCTTTGCTTTGCTTCAGCACATCCATTCTGTTTTTTGTGCCTCAGCTTAAACCTTGCCAATTAACTCCAATAACTGAGTGATCACTCAAAGGATTAAGGAATAATAAGGAAGAAGCTCAGATTTACATGGCAAGAAGATTAGCTATGTGGGCTAGGTTAGGTTTAATTAATGTCAAAACAAGAATGTTAGAATTCCATTCTAAAGGGAGACAGAAGAGAAGATGCTGCAAGAGGGATTCAAAAAATAATAAGAATTGAACTGTTGATAAAGATGTGTAGTTAAGAGATTTCTTCTAGATAAAACATGGTATGTTTCTTTGCTTTTGTTTTGTTGTGCAAAATTCTCTTCTAAAACCCCCAAGAATTCCACCATGAATTATTACAAGAACAAAAACAGTTTTATGCATTTTAAGAAAAACAAAATGATAAATCAATATCACAAGCAACAGTCAATATAGTATAAGTCAGGGGTCTTCAAACTTGACAGCTTTAAGACTAGTGAACTTCAATTCCCAGAATTCCTCCTCCAGTCATGTCAGCTCAGGCATTCTGGGAATTGAAGTCCACAAGTCTTAAACTTGCCAAGTTTGAAGACCTTGGTATAAGTCATAAAAGAATTATCAATTTCTAAGAAAGAAAATAAGTTTAAATATATTTTTAAAATTTAGCTGAAAATAAGATAACTAAAAGTAGAATTAAAATTCTCTCCCATAACACAATCATTTAAGTCAATCAGCAATTACTCTACAAAGTTAGGCAGTGGAAGAAATGGGTGAACTTCAAAATATTCTTTAACATGAAATTGGAGAAAGGAACCTACTCATTCCAGCGCCAAAGAATTATATATGCAGAAGCAAAATAACATTAAAACTAGTATTATGAGGTAGCTTACCTATTTTTTCCACAGATCTTCCCAATTTTTATGGCTGGGCAGAAATTTAAAAGAAAAGTAATTGTCAAGATAGCCCAAGACAGGAGTAGACTGCATCTGTCTCATTTGTAAATATAGCAGAAAAAAACTGGGATTCAACCAGGTACGAAATGCAACTTTTTTCCCCTACTGGCTCTATGGGTGTGGCTTGGTGGGTGTGGCTTGGTGGTCATGTGACTGGGTGGACATGGCTTGGTGGGCATGTCTCTGCTGTTTGCCATTTCTTACTGTTCCTTTCCATTTGCTGTCATTGATGATCATCTCATCCTTTCCTACCACCATCAGTTGTTAACATTTATAACAGCCTCCTTTAGCCAGAGAGGAGAGCATTTAATTTTTCAAAGTATGTGTTAGTTCCTGGTATCGTCTGAGAGATAGCTTATCAACAAACGAACAAAGCAACAGACCAAGGTCGAGCTGATAGTTTCATTTATTCGGCCTCTCATCAAAACAGCCAGACAAGCCGAAGTATCGGTCAAAAACAGCACTGAAAAAACCTTTTCCTGCTTGGCCTTATATACACACCCACCTATGCAATATCCGGCTCACGCAAACCAGCACTAATTAACCCACCAAGCCAGCATTCATTACCCAACATCCTCTGCTACCTATCCATCAGCAACAGCTGCTACATCCCCTAATTAACCCATTAGCCCCTTATACTAAAGTGAAGTATTATCTTAAAATCCTAACATCCACAGTACTCAAACGGCTGGCAAACGTCCACAGTAATCAGACGGCTGGCAAACATCCACAGTAATCAGCCGGCTGGCAAACGTCCAACAGGTCTGGCTGAGATGGACGTCATTTCTCAGGCATCAGTTTGTTTATTCAGCAGTTATCAGTGATCCGCCCCCACACCGATGTCAGTCTCCATGCCGCTGGAAGGCTGGAACTGACAGTATGTTTTAAGAGGCTGCATGGATACAGGGCAAACAGAATATATGGAAAAGAAACTGAGATATTTGAATTACCATACATTCTGCTTGCCTTGTATCCATGCAGCCTCTTAAAACATACTCTCTCCTCTCTGGCTAAAACAGTTCTTCTTGACAAGTTTTTGGAAATCCAGGCTGGCTGAGGAAGAGGCGCAAGCTGCAGGAGAGGCTTCCCTCCTCCTCCTCCCCTCCTCCCCACCCTTTTCAAATGAGCGCGGCCTGCCCCATGCTCGCCTTAGCTGCACTTTGGTGCTTGCTTGAGGAGCATCTCCCCATGCGTGTGCACCCTCCTGGCCCCTCCTGATCACGAGAGGGGGAGGAGGAGGGGGAGGGAAGCCTCCGTAACTCCCTATTTAATCAAAGAGTAGCTTTTTTTGTAAGTCACTTAAAAATTGCTGACCAATCAGGAATCATAAAAATCAGAAAGCTTTAGCCATCCACAGCAATGCAGATCAAAGTACAAATTACTAAAAATAATAAACTAGAACCACAACTTTCTGCCCTTATATTTTTCCATCAACTTTTAAAAAAATAGTCCACACTTCCTTATTTTAGCTTGCCTTCAGCAGCTTTCTTTCTTGTTGTTTAACAATGAAGAAATCCTCCAAATGGTACACATCTTCAAAAAGCAATAATAGCCTGTGCATGATGCATCCGGCCTGCAGGTCGCCAGTTTGACACTCCTGAACTAAAGGAATGCTGATCTCCTCAAGGATCCTTCCCTGGGTGTGTCATCAGTTGGCCATCTTTTCAGAAACTACAGAATGCCCAATCTGATGCTTGGTTTTGCTTTTCAGCTGAAAGAAAGTAGAAAGTAGAAGTAGAAACAGCATCTTGAAAACACTGAGATCATGTGACATGTTAAAACAGATAAGTTCATTTAAACTTTGGGGACTTCCTTTACCTTTTGTGTTTCTGCTTCAGTGACACAGATTATTTGCTGTCCAATTTAGTTGGCAGCTCACACTCCACTCCTATATATTGAGCTTAGTCTTTGGTAATTTAGGAAAGAAGAGGCATTTAGAGAATTCTTGAGGACTACACAAAATATTGTGAGATTTGCATGTGGCTGTCCACCCCTCAAGTACTTGAAACTACTAGAAAAGCTCAACGATATATGAAGTGAGATGTAACCAATATAATGCCAAGATTGGGAGTAGATGGATGTAGATCATTCCTTTTTCATGTGTATGCGATGTGTATGCAACCAATGAAAAAAAATGTCCTGGCTTTGATTGTGTGATTATGTGTACCATCTCACCACTTTTAAACTGGCTAAAGATATCTCTACATCTGAGTTCTAAATTAATGCCTATGGAAATGATGGATTGGATGGAGTTCAGTAAATTAAAATTCAATTCGAGCAGTGTTGCTATAGAAGTGGGTGACTTGCATTCTCTTAATCATGATACTATCTGCTTTTGAAAGATACAGGTTTTTTTTATCCCACTCCAATTGCCCAAATTTTTTATAAAATGCTAGCAATTTTAACCTGGAATTTCATGTAGGAATACCAAAATCTTGCAAGAGTTTAAACATGATTGCCAAAAGCTTGTAAATGTTAGTAATTTTGTAAGGAGTAGGAGTAGGAGTGTTATTTGAGTGATGGCAAATGATCTTGCAGCTGCAGGTGGTATGAATATTGGAATTTGACCTAGATTTTGCAGGCATAAGTGACTTTCATGGCTAAAAATGACTTTTATTATTTTAGGACAATATATGATCAACCTGATATGAATACTGCATCTAGTTCAGGTCACCACAATACATAAAAGTACCGAGACCCTAAAAAGAGTGCAGAGAATAGCAACAAAGATGATAAGGGTGTCAGTATGATAAATCGTTAAGGAAATTATGTATGTCTTGTCTAACAAAGAGAAGGCCTAAGAATGACTTGATAGCAGCCTTCCAATATTTGAGGGACTGTCACAGAGAAGAGGGAGTCAACCTATTTTGCAAAGGACCTGAGAGTAGGACAAGAAACCGTGGGTGGAAATTCATTAGAGAGAAATTCAACCTGGAAATAAGGAGAAAATTCCTAATAGTGAGAAAAGTTAATTAATGGAACAGTTTGCCTCCTGAAGTTGAAGTGCTTCATTGCTGGAGGCTTTTAAGAGGAGATTGGACAATCCGTTGTCTGGAATGATATAAGATCTCTGCTCGAACAAGGGATTCAATTAGAAAGCCCACGAGATACTTTCCATCTCTGTTATACTGTTAGTGTTCCCATTTGGATGATTCTAATAGCTGAATCCCTAAACTGGAGGGAGATAGGCTTGCTAATATTCACATTCCAGTAACTTATTTATGATATTGTAATACAATCTACAAATGGCTGCTCTTCAAAGGGGTTCTGGAAATAGAACAGCAAATATTAACCAGGAATAGACAAATATGAACACATTGCACTACTGAATAACTATCTCTTTTCAAACCTAAGTTTCTCTGAGTGTTTTCTGTCAGGAACTTTACAGACTTAAGATCATCTTTGCTGGCCCTTTTTACACAGAGGTTAATAAGAAAGAACTTTAAATATCATGGAAAGCAAGTGATAATATTTCTCTTCCTCAGGCATTAGCTTTTTATTTTAATGTCCTTTAAAATTCTATGGCATATTCAATATTTAAAGATTTGTGAGAATTGGAGTACTATTGTAAATTTTTGCTATCTTAGATGTTTCTTCTGCTGGTGCTCTTGGGTTGTTTTGAGATTTTATTGGTATTTGTTTTATTTATTTTGTTTTTATTGGAAATCACTGAAAGAACATTATGTTATTGTATTCATATATTAATCTAAAACTCTTATTGCCAGATGCTGTTTACCAGTGTTTTGTGATTCCTGAAGTAGAGCGACAGGGATGAATGAAACAGAAATAGCCCTGAACTCAAGAAAAATATAATTGGTCTCTGGTGTACGAGATATTTTATCCTGAATTTGTAAGCAGTACAATCTTCTCCAACATGCAAAAATAATTCTCCCTGGAACTCTGTTAGTTACAACTGATATTTTGATAAAAACTGAAGGAGCATCTTTTCAGAAATAAAATAGAATGTATGTGTCATTAATAACACAGTCTCTTTAAATGAAATATAAAATTATACTTTGAAAAAAATTATCAGATAAGAAAACAGTTTTCATGAAATATGTATGAATTTATTTTTAAGGCATTTGTCTTAATTGGGTATACATTGTTATCTAACATTTTACAAAGCAGAATTTCAGAATAACAAAGTTGGAAAAGACCTTGGAGATCTTCTAGTCTAACCCCCTTCTTAAGAAGGAGGCCCTGTACCATGGCTATCCGATCTCTTCTTAAAACCTCCTGTGATGGAGCAGCCAGAAATCCAGGAGACAAACTGATTAATTATTCTCACTGTCAGGAAATTTTTCCTTAATTCTAGATTGGATGTCTCTTTAATAATCTTTCACCTGTTACTCTTGTTCCACTTTCAGGTGCTTTGAAGAATAGGTTGCCGGACTTCCGGCGGCTCCACAGCCCTTCGAAGGCGCTTCCTTTGAAGCGTCCGTTTTCCTCTTTCCGTAATCGCGAAGGGACAGCGCAAATCAGCTGTCCCGAGAGTCGCGAAAGGCCGGCTTCGGGAAAAGAAG
>JAOYMU010000077.1:57603525-57613688 GCA_025802295.1 Psammodynastes pulverulentus
GGGAGGAGGTGGGGGGGCGAAAACTTGTTTTAAAAATGTATGAATAAAACTTTTTCAATTAAAAAAAAAAAATAATGTACTGCACTGGTTACATGGTCCAGTTTCTAACTCAGCTATCAATTTTACTAAGAACATGTTGCAAAAAACAACTTTTGAGACAACTATGACCTGTATGACTGATAAACTCCATAAATATATGGCAAACCTTTTTTAATGAATATTTGAATTGGATATGCCTATTTCATGAATTAACTTGCGATATTTATTTTTTTCTGTGTGTGAGTGAATGTGTATCATAGTCAAAAAGTAACTCCAGATCATCAACTCTCATTATCTGCCTCTGAAGTATTGTTGAAAACTAAGTGAAGAGAAAATACATACACTTTACTGTAATGCAGCAAAATTGCTTAAGAAACCTCTCCTGCAATTTAACATACTTCAAGAAAGATGTGTCTTCATTGATTTACAAATTTATAACTAAAAGAAAGGTTTAACTTGGACAAAAAAAAGTTATGGGTTTAACTTTGTGAAAAATGAATTTGAAACTGTACTGTGTGGTAATGATGAACATATTATTACCAAGGTTTATAATATTGAAATTGAATTTGGAGAATGAATATGTGAAACATTGCATGATTCAATGGGCAAAGAATTTGCATATAATATAAAGTTTTATATATATTAAACGTTAAAAAGAGAGAAATATATATTTTTCTTTCATCACATTCTAAATTTTGTATTGATTGAAAAATTCATCTTTAATTTGTCTTGGCCCCTCAATGTCTTTTTGTCAATTGTTATTTATTGTTTAATCTTTTTTTGTACATCCATCTTTATCCATGTTAGACACTAGAAACTTGTAACTACAGTATCAACAACTTCTATCCTCTTATTCTTTCATTTAAATTCTTCTAATTTTCCAGTGAATATGACTTAGTTTTCTTGATGTTCAAGAAAAACACTCTGTTTTCACTCTTCACTTTTTCAAATAATTGTTCTTAGGCTGCCTTCAGTTTCTGCAACAGAGGCAGTGTTATCCGATATTTGAGAGGCTGTCACAAAGAAGAGGGAGACAACTTATTCTCTAAAGCACCTGAGAACAGGAAGAAAAGTAATGGATGGAAACTTATCAAAAAGGGATCCAACCTAGAACCAAGCAGAAATTTCCCGATAATGAGAACAATTTAATCAGAGGAATAGCTTGCCTTCAGAAGTTGTGGATGCTCCAATACTAGAGATTTTAAAGAATAGATTGGACAGTCATTTGTCCAGAATGGTACAGGCTGGAGGCTGGACTAGGAAACCTCAACATCCATTCCAACTTTATTGTTTTATTAATAATTATAATTATTATAATTATTTTGTATTCAGTACAAAATTTAAAAATTATAATTTTGTATTCAATATACAATATCCAGAAGCTGGCTGTTCCTTCTAGCTTAGTGTCATCCGCAAATCTGATGAGTTTACCTGTTAGCTTTATTTATTAATAATATACAATTTATAATAGATATCACATGTATGAAAGCATTGATATGGCCATTTATATAGTAATAAGAATTTTGTGAATCCCATGGCAACACATTTGTGGATCTAAATAACACTTTTTAGAAGATAATCCTGATGAAACAGTATATGTGAGAATGTCACAGCTGTTGCTTTTATAACAATCATAAAGGACTGATATGTTAAAGGAATCAGAACTCTAACCTACATGAGTTTGATACATAGATAGCCCTTCAGGTTTGAAGAAAATGCTGTTGTGCGGTACATCTATGGCTTTGCAATCCCAGTCTTAAAGTACTGAAATTACTACAATTGGGATGCTGAAAATTCATTGTTGTAATAAATTTAGGAGGGTTTTTTGGGGGGGGGGTTGTGCTCATAGTTCTCTATCTGTTTTTGGCAGCACCTGTCTTCAAAGCCAGGGAAGGCTTCATTGCTCAGGGCTTGCCAGCAGGTTCTGCCAGCAGCCATAGCTTCTGGTTCCTTTGGCTGGATATCACAGTGTGATAGGCTTTCCTTCACAGCAAGTTTGTAGTATTTGAGTAAATTGCCTCAAGATCTCTTCCCAGTCTTCAGTACATCATAGAGCAACTTGTGAGGCATAAAGTAGTCATAAAGTGTGTCTAATCCACTCCATTTGAGCTCTGATAACTAGTTAATCAATGCTAGTGGCCTTTGCATGATCCAAGACCTCCAGGTTGGAGACACAGTCTTTCCAACAATTGCCAAGGATGGAGTGGGGAGCACATACATGAAATTGCTCCAGTTGTTTAATGTTGGTAATACAGAATCCAGAGTTTACATCCATACCCAAAGGGATAACCACAATTCTGTAGATTTTCAGTTTCATGAAGACACAGACATTGTGTTGACTGAGCACATCAGTATGCAGCTGCACCCAAACCTGGCTAGTTTTGCTGATCATGGAGTCAATTTCATTGTCCAAAGACAGAGACATCCTGTCTTCTGCCTTAAAAAAAATTCTGATACTAGGTTAAGTATAGGCACTCTTCTATTTAAATGAGAATTTAGGAGGAATAACAGTACCTTCCTTTAACAATTGGGCTTCAAATGTGTTTATTAGTTTTTTCCAACAGCAAAGCAACATTGAGGATTCACATACCTAGAATGGGGACATTCAAAGAGAGAAAGATGTATCAGAGAAAGTCTGAATTTCTCACCAAGTTTAAAAAAAAGGATATGAAAAGTGGATGAAGAAAAGTTTGGCTGGCTGGAATGAACCCTTGACAGAAACAATTACAGAAAGACACACAGATACAATGCAACATTTTTTTTACTGTTCTTCTTATACTTGTTCCATCTATTATCTTCTGTCCTTGAAAAACATTACCAAATCTGAGCAATCCCATTGTAATGTATTAAACCAGTGGGGGTCACTGACATGCAGATGTTCTCTGAAAGGGGTCTCTTTATATACTTCAAAGCGATGAAGGAATTCAGACAGCCAAAAGATACTGCAAGCCAACTACTTTTTTTAATCCAGTGAATTTGTATTCTTTTGTGTTGTGTAAAGGTGCCAGAGTTTCCATAATGCAACACAATATGGCCTCTTTCTTCTTTTTCTGTAGTTACAAGTACGGGAAAAATGAAAACAGAGGAAAAAAGAGGCGGAAAAAAGAAATCTTATATATTTTTGTCTTGTGCTGTTTAAGGTCATGAAACTCATCAGAGTCAACAGTCTAGTTTAGTTTATTGTTTGTGAATCTGCCCTTTGAGAATGTGTCTCATCCCTTTTTCATCTGTTCCTGGCCTGCCACAGTTGGCTAAGCAAAAGGATTTGTGTTCACTTTATCAACTCTGACCTCTTGGATTAGATCAACACAAAGAAATTTGTTCTAATCCGGGCAGACTCCTGGGGACTGAAACTCCTGCTCTTGTTTTAGTTTACTGTATGGACCAAACAATCTATGTGAAACATGATTAAAAATTAAGTTGTCTGCTTTTTCTTAAAATGGAATAAGAATTATGGAGGGAAACAATATCCAAAAGGACTGGGGATTGGGTGAGGAGACCTTCAGGGAAAAGAAGAGATACAGTTTTTACATTTCCTGTTGTTAGAAGAATTTTCTTAATCCAATTTTTTGACTTGGATCATGAATAAACACAAATAGGCAGCTACTGGAAATAGTGTAGAGTAGTTCATTCAGTCAACCACATAAATAGTTGAGTTAGGGGTAGAGGTATATATAATGACAAGCGGGGTTGATGTTTAGATATGCAGATTGAGGTATTCTTGCCCTGGACTTTGATTACGAGATGTACTACTACTAGCACTACCTAAGTCTTATATACTGCTTTATAGTGCTTTATAGCCTCTCTAAGCGGTTTACAGAATCAGCATATTGCCCCCACAATTTGAATCCTCATTTTACCCACTTCGGAAGGATGGAAGGCTGAGTCAACCTTGAGCCTGGGGAGATTCGATCTGCCATATTGCAGGCAGCTGGCTGTAAGTAGAAGTAGCCTGCAATTACTGCACTCTAACTTTTGCGCCACTGAGGCTCTTGTAAATTTAGAGATGTAAGTTTGCCCTGAGGATGTGGATTACAATGAAGGGATCTGGAGTCTTCCTTTATCTTGTGGAGATTCCTGTTTCTTTGATGGAGCCAGTGAGGTGTTAATCTAAGTGTTAGGATTGATATGTTTATTCTAAGGCTTGCTGGTAGTTTAGAGGACTGCTAAAGGGAACTGTGGGAAAATCAGAGGCTTTTAACTTCCAACATTCTTTTTTATGTTCTTTTCTTTTTAATTTCTAATATTTTTCTAACGTTTCTCCCCTTGCGCAGGACCAAACTATTGGATTCTGCACATTGATAAAATATTTCTAATAGTTGTAGTAGACTTATGTTTGATCAATTTGGATCATCATAAGGGTGGCTTGCCTTTGACTTGTGGTGGTCCGTCTTTGAGGGTATGGGAGACATTCACATATCTGACCTATTCATGTGGGGTGCACTGAATAGGGAAGCAGAAAAAATATTGTTTTTGCTTCCCAAATGTCCTTATGAAAGATGCTTAATTGGGAGAAAGAGACTGATTTTTTTATTGAAACAGAAAGCAATGCCTAGTACTGACTATTGCTTTGCATATCTCCGTGTCTCTCTGTTCTGTGTGGAATAATTAAAAAAGGTGAATACCAACAAGCTTCAACCTTCCCAATCTGCATGCCCAGTTTTCTGCAAGTATTCCCTTGAGTTTTACTTGATGGGGTTTCTTAAGATCTTGTTTGGTCATGTATTTTTTGTAGAAACATGACATACCAAGAATAAATGCACATAATGGGTGAAAGTATAACAATAATTAAAAGCATAAAGATCATTACCCAATTTTAGCACCTTCCCCCTTATTCCATTAAATTAATCTGCTGAAGAGTATAGCATCAGTCCCAAAACTGAAAATCAGTTGTTCAGCAAAGAGAATCTGGGAGCTGAAATGTAGGTATGGCTTGTCAGCAGGAAAGAGAAAGACAAGCTTTTTGGCTGGCAAAGGCATCAATGCTGTATAATTCTGAATAGAATATAATTCTGAATATAATTGTGTACTGCTAGAGAACTCCTCGTGAAGTAGTCCTCATCCTAGTGAAGTCTACTGAATCAAAAAGACAATAATTAGCCATTATTGGAGAAAAGCCAGGGTTCTATTTAACACATACACTATATGACTACAGTATACTAAGTCTGTTGCTGAATGCCCATCCACATTGATGTTGGATAATAACAAGACCTGGAAATGACTAAGAGCAGGAAAGTTGAAGGAAGAGACAGAGGGGTTAATAATTAAGAACAAATGCATATAAAACCAGAATTAAGAAGACAGCAACAGATAGCAAGTGCCACCTCTGCAAGAAGTGGAAGAAATAATGGATGGCCTGGTTCGCTGGCTCACTTTAGACATACAATGAAGCAGAAGAGAAATCCTGATTTCCAAAGTGTCATTAGTGATTCAAACAAAGATATAATTAAAACCATGAAAAATAGGTAGTAAATGTGAGAAAATTGATATACTTGAAGTATTTCTGCCCAAATTAATTAGAGTAATCCTCAATTTACGATGACAATTGAGCCCAAAATTTATGTTGCTAAGTTCAGACATTTGTTAAGTGAGTTTTGCCCTATTTTATGACTTTTCTTTGTTAAGTGAATCCAGGGCTTTTTTTCTGCCGGAACTCAGCGGTACTACGTTCCGGCACCTTTTCCGAATCCGCGTCACGTGGTCCGTCTCGACCAATCGTGCGCTATTATTTCCAGGTTTCTTTAGCGCGATGACGGGGGTGCGTTCCGGCACCTTTCTTCAGAGAAGAAAAGCCCTGAGTGAATCATTGCAATTCTTAAATTAGTAATATAATTGTTGAGTGAATCTGACTTCCTCATTGACTTTACTTGTCAAAAGGTCACAAATGAGGATCACATGACTCTGGGACACTGCAAATGTCATAAATGTGAGTCAGTTGTCAAGCATCTGTAAGGTGACCATAGCAGTGGTGGTTTCCTACAAGTGTTGTCAGCAGTTCGCTGACTGTGCGCAAGCGTTCTCCCCCCTCCCTTCTGCACGTGTGCATGCCGATTATCTGAGCAGACTCTTTGATCCTTTCAGCTGATCGGCACACGTTTTTTAGCTACCAGTTTAGCCAAACCAGCAGCCCGGTTCAGCCAAACCAGTAGCTTAAAAAAAAGTACACTAATCAGCTGAGAGGATCAAAGAGTCCACTCAGATGATCAACATGCACATGCGCAGAAGGAGGAGGGAGCACGCACCCGCAGAGGGGTCTTTTAGCTACTGGTTCAGCTGAGCAACAGCTTTTTCTGCTAATGATTCGCCCAAACTGGTGCAAACCAGTAGAGTACCACCTCTGGACCATAGGGATGCTGTAATGGTCATAAGATATAACAAAACTGGTTATAAGTCAGTTTTTTCTTTTTTCTTTTTTTTTTTTAAAGTTTCTTTATTAAATTTTTCAAACAAACAAAAACAAACAAAAGAGTTAAAACATTAAAAACAAATATCCTCTGCGGATTTTCATGTGACATTCCAGTTATTTCATTTTTCTATTTAATCAAATCAATATTCCAGATATTATTCATAACTCTAGAAATATTTACAATATATACAAAACAAAACTTTTAAAACCTCTTCTCCAACCATTTATAAAGTCTATTCCAGATTTTATAGAACTCCGAATCTTTTTTGTCCTCCAGATCCATTGATAATTTACTCATTTCAGCACAGTCAGTTTTTTCAGTGTCATTGTAACTTTGAATGGTTACTAAATGTTGCAAGTTGAGGACTCCTTTACTGATTTAGGAAAATATTGGGTGGGAAAATGAGAATGTGAAAGATGTAGGCTTGTGACCAATCCAACTTTGGTTAATCATTTTGCCTAGGATCCCCAAACATAGTGCTTCATCAGATGGATATTCAAAGCTCCTTATTAGTTCTCTTCTGGGGCAGAGACATCAGGAAGGAGGAGTCTGGCTTTGAATGCTTCTCTGGAAAATGCTGGATAGTCAGATACTTTGAATTTCTATTTTCCATCACCAATCTTTCTCTTATTATTGGTGCTATTGAAAAACATATCTTTCGTATTCCATAAAACAGACTGGATTTCGCTGGAAAGCTCAGAGGCTTATATAGAAAAGAACTATGTCAAAATACATAGAAATCAGGATGTGGTTTTACACTGTATTCTATATCTAACTGTAACTTTGTGGTTTGATGATAAAATATGATGAAATTGACTATGATAATAGTCTATAACAATAAACATACTAAATTATAGATAGATGTGTCTAAAACAAAACACAATAAATGCATCAGAATCACATGTACTTGGAGGCTCAGAATAGAATGGGTACAGACATGTCTCATGTTCAACAGAGAAATAAAAATCCATTCCTTATTACCTTGCTCTACTTTAGTATCCAGATTTGACTCAAATTCATGCCCTTCAATGTAACCCTTTTTGTTGCTTAGGAGAGCTATGATTACACATATGTTAATTACTTCAGTAAGAGTCAAACAAAATAAGGGAAATAGAAATATATCTTCTCTATAGGACACACTGTATAGTATAGTGTTTTGAAATAAACCAATGATATCACTTCTAGGCGATGCTCTATCATTTGCCCTTTGTGTAACAATTTCATTAATAATTATTAAATAACAAAATTGAAACTAGATCAATAATATATAAACATAAATGTTATATGAATATATGAATGTGATACTGTTTACTTCATATTATGTTCTGAATAAAGACAGTCAAGCAAATTTTATTATGCTGGTCATGCAGGCTAGAGAGTATGGAAGTTGTACTCCAACATAACTGGAGGATATCAAACTGAGATTGCTTATTCTAGTAAAAATGAATTATAAGCATTTTCATATCCCTTAAGAGCTATTGTTTAACTTAGTTGATTTATACTAAATGCCTGACTCCTCAATAAGTAAATACATATAACGTGGTACAATGTAATAAAATACACTTTTCAAAAAAGTGTACATCAGATTTTGCTAAATCATCTTTGCTGAATGCAAATAATTGTTAGTGATAAATAATTCCCATTTAGTTTTTGAAAGCTTATCACTTCGTTTCGCACAGTATTATCAAATAGGCTAATAAAGCTCTTTTCTTTGTTTTCTTGTGCACTAATTGTTCATTTATCAAAACAGAGTGGGAAAAGTGTTAGCCTTTACTGCAAAATTTATCAAAAGAGCTTTAGCAGAAAAAAGTCCAATTATTTATTGTAGTTAGGTACTAAAATTTAAATAATCTCTATTGATAGGGAGTTAATTTGGGTGCTTAAATAAAGTACTTTTTGATAGTAGAAAACTCAGGGAAAACATAGCCCAATATTTCTATTTTGAATTTTTTAGAATTACTTTTCAGTTTAAATTGTACCTCACTCCAATACCAAATTCTATAGAATCAAGTGACACATATAGGGTTTCCTGGAGTTTTCTTGGAAAATTACATACCTTGAGACAGTTAAATAAAGTATCATGGCTAAAGGATGGTATGTGTCAATTCTGCCATCTTTGGCTAGGTGTCTTGCTGGCATCCTGCCATCCAAAATTAGGGGGGAGGGGACAAGAGGGACAAATGGGCCAGTGGTGATGTTCTGCCGGTTTGCACGGATGAACCGGTGATGACAATTGGGCCCAGGTCGCCGAACTGGTAGCAACCCCTGGCTGGCCACGCCCCCAACCCGGTCGCCCAGTCCCTCACTTTCCCCATCCGCTCTCCCAGCTCTTCCTACCACATGGCAGCCGAAGCGCAGCTCTCCATGAGGGCGGGGGTGTCCAGGGCTGCACAATATGCGATGCACCCCTGCCCTGCCTTGGAGTGCTGCCGCCGCCACTTTTTTCTTTCTCCCGCTGTCCACTGGTCTTGAGCTCACCAATCCATCCCAATCCCGGACTAGGTGTGTGTGTGTGTGTGTGTGTGTCTGTGTGTGTGTGTGTGTGAGTGAGTGAGTGATGAGGCTCTCAAAAGCTTTGGAAAGCAGGTCCAAAGCTACGAGGACCCCAAGGAAAGGAAAGCAGAGCAAAGGTAAAGGTGCTTGAGAGGCCTGGGGCAGGCATTCTCGGACCTGCACTAGGTCTTCCAGAGCCGCCCTACACCTGAAGCACCTCATGGTCTGCTAAACACCCCTCACAGTTGCTTAACACTGTATCAGGGAGAAATAAAAGGTTTTAGATAGACTTTACTGATTCTCTCAATGTATCCTACAATAAAGCAGCACTGGGAATATGTCAGAGTTTGCAGCTATTCAACCAGCATATGTAAATAATTCAGCAGGATTAATATATAGAAGAAAGTTCTATATATACAATAATATACAGGATAATGCCTGTATACAATACCATGCAGCAGGAATCAGAACCACATCCGGGCCTCAAAGAAATCCAGTTTGACACACCTGATATAGAGTCTATTAGGAGAAAGCAGTCCTGAAGAAAACAAAGTCCCAAGCTGTATCAATAAGTGGTCACCAACACCTTGAATAGGGGCAAGAAGCCCCCCACCATCCTATGCAGCTCCTTCAAGATAGATACATTGTGAATAGTCTTGTACTGTCCAAGAAACAGGCAGCAATTTCTGCGTTGTCTTCAAAGAGAGTCCCATGTGGGGATAATTACAACAATCTAGTTCACATATAATGAGAGCAAGAGTTCCTGGCTTCAGTATTTCATGGTTCAGGAAGAAATATATGTGAGGGACCCACCAAAGCCAGCTTGATGTATATTGCATAGAGTAAAAGATGGCATGTATGTTTTACATACTGGTAAAATAATGTAATGGTTAATCATAATAACAACAATCCTTCCTTTTCCCTCTATTTGTTTTGTGGTGGTGGTGGTAGTGGTGGTGGTGGAAGGAGAATTCTCTGCATGTAAGTTTTTACTAAAAAAAACTGTTATAAAAGAGAAAACATTGATGATGGGGTTTGTTCAAAAATAAAAAAATGTAGAAACAAAAATCATTGAGGGCAATATCCAGGATATAAAGCAAAAATAATTTCAAGAGTTGATAACTTGTAGGGGCAGGCAAGAAACAGCTATAGTGATTTCCTATTCTGCTAAGGTATTTAAGGAAAAGGGGAAACAATATAAAGTATTGGAGGGAGAAGTCAAGA
>JAOYMU010000077.1:57737342-57753945 GCA_025802295.1 Psammodynastes pulverulentus
ATCAAAACAAGCGGGCCACTGAAAAATTATCAAACGTTTACCGGTCCGCGGCGATAAAAAGGTTGGGGAGCACTGCTATAGTGAGTTTTCCTTGAACCAGTGGCATACATTACTATTCCTAAATACTTGAAGTCTGCCTTGTGATCATTAATACTCTATGAGAAGAGAGTATCATTCTCTTGGAAAATTTCATGATCTTTTTTTTTAGTTTATTGGCAAATGATTATTGCTGCAGCATTGGAAGTTTTTTTTTAAGGCTTAATGGGGTTCTGGGAAGAACCACTGAATCTTAGGACCAGAAGAGGCTTTGGAAGCCTTCTAGTCTAACACCGTGCCCATGGCACTACAGCATCATCTCCATAAAGCAGCAGTGATGAACATTTGAATCGTTTATACATTTCATCATGCCACTGATATAAAACTTGAAAGACAGAGTGGCCAGAATGCATCCGTTTCATAATTTTGCACCTGTAACTGGCTTTGTAAGAAACCCTTGTGTGTTGCATCTGACCTTAAGAGTTATATTGGGAGTTTTGGATGTAGAAAATTGTAAGCTAATATGTCTTCAAAGGATGGAGAAAAATCTGAGGTGAAGACTTATGAATGTGTGACTCCATATAGGGAGAAGCCAAGAGTTTGTGTGCTGCTTCCCACAAGGAAACCAGCAGATTCTAGGAAATCTACGGGCAAACCTCAAGTCTAGTACCAAAGCCAAGAAAGACACTTCGAGCCCCCAGCCTCAGACAGAGCCTGTCTTTCCCCCTTTTTATTAAAATTTATTATAATATATTCAAACAGAAACAAAGAACAGAAAGGAAAGAACAAAGGTGAGTGAGAGAGTGACGGTATAAAAGGAAAAAAATCAGTGACATGGCCTTTTTCAGTGCAGTAGAGTACAAAATAAAGTTGCAGTCTTTTTGCTTTTTGCAGTCTTCTAGATGCAAGTCATTTCTATAACAAAGTTAATCTAATAATCAAAGCCTAAAATCAAAGTCATTTTTTTTCTGTTTTGAGCATAAAGTCCCAGAACTGGTTTTCAAGTAGAAACAAAACTGAATAAGTTCTTTAATTAAAACAGTCAATTTTTCCATCTTTGCCACCTCCACCATATTTTTCAACCATTCTTCCATTATGGGAATTGATGTGTCCTTCCATTTTTGTGCATACAGGATTATCAATACTATCAACATAAATAATATGTTCCAAATTTTTTTCTTTATCTAACAGCTCTAAAAGGAAAACTTGTGGTTTCAATATTATATTTTTAAAACCTTTTGAAGATAAAAATCTAGTCTTAATATTTCCTTGCTTTATTACAAGACCAACAGCAGTAACTGTGACAGGGATCTGAGAGTTCCAATGGACAGCAACTTAAGAATGAGCAAACAGTGAACTGCAGCTGCCAAAAAAGCCATACAGTCTTAGGCTGCATCAGTAGGAATAGTATCAAGATCAGGGGAAATGTTACTGCTGCTTTATACTGCTCTGGTAAGACCACATGTAAAATACTGTATCCAGTTTTGGTCACAAAAAAATATTGAGAATCTCGAAAAGGTGCAGAGAAAAGCAACAACGATGAGTAGGGAACCAGAAATTGAAATATTTGACAGTTACAAGAACTTGGTACTTCTAGTTTAATAAAGAGGATTAAAGTTGACATGATAGCACTCTTCCAATATTAGAGTGGCTGTCACAGAGAAGAGAAGAGGATATCAACCAATTTTCCAAAGCACCTGAGGGCAAGAAGTAAATGATGGAAACTTATCAGGGAGAGAACCAACCTAAAAGTAAAGAGAAATTTCCTGACAGTGAGAAAATAAACCTATAGAATGGCTTGCCTCTAGAAGTGGAAGTTTTAAAGAAGACATTGGACAGTCATTTGTCTGGAATGGTATAGCATCTATTTGAGTAGGGGATTGTAGTAGAAGAACTGCAATGTCCCTTCCAATTCTGTTACAGTGTATCCAACAAAGACAGCACTTAGCAATAGCACCTTATATACTGCTTCACAGTACTTTACAGCCCTCTCTAAGCAGTTTACATACAGAGTCAGCATATTGCCCCCAACAATCTGGATCCTCATTTTACTGACCTTGGAAGGATGGAAAGCTGAGCCTTAAGCCAGGGAGATTCAAACTGCCAAACTACTGGTAAAAAAAAATTTTTTTAAAGAAAACTTGTTAAAGGGTGAATTATAAAATTTAAAATGGGTTAAGGAATATTTGAAATATTATTTATTTCAAAGTACTTGAATTTAATTAAACAAATATCTTCATAGGAAAGTAAACCATATAACTTTCTTAAGAGGGCTAATTGGTGGATTTTCTTAAAAAGATGAGTGAAATGTGACAATAGAATGACGGAAAGCTGAATGGATATAAAAAGTTCACATTTTTTGGGGTTTAACTTTTTTGAATTACAAATTTAAGGAAAAATGGTTAATATTGAGAACGAAATAAAAAAGGAAGGAAAGGACTGTCAACTGAGCAAATCTGATTTTTTCTCAGAGATATACGAAGGATGATGCACAAATCTGAAAATAATATTTATTTACCAATAACATTTATATAACTGCCCATTTTACCAACAGCAACATTATTGTGGCTGCTGTAGTATCATTGACTGAATTTATTCAGAGAGACTTGATTTTATTTGAAGGGAGAAGGAAAAAGATTTACAAATATAAATTAAAAGGAAAGATAAATATAAATATAAATTTGAAGAATCTGCAATATAAATGAGACAGAAACAATAATTCAAGAGATGAAAAAAGATTTAGACAATGTGACATTACTGGATTTAAAAAAAAAAGGATTTTGCCTGAGACTAACTATAGAACAATCTAGTGAAGATAGAAAGGATAGTGTTGTTGAAGCCCTAATTTTTTTTTCAGAATGAGAAGACATAGATGTAGAAGTACACATAATTAAGACAAAAGAATGACAAGTTAAGATCTGTACTAAGAAATACACTGTGGACTTTATCAGGAAGAAGACAAGAAGCCATCTTAACATTAAGCTAAGGTTATCAGAATAAGAGAAAATAATTTTGATCAGAGATAATACTGTATGCCCTTTATAAAACTTCAGAAACCTTTCGTGGGCTTTTTTTTTTTTTTTGCTAAAAGTGAACAGAAATGATTTAATGATTTTTGGATTTGCCATTGAAAAGGATTAACTATGGAAAGAAGGCATAATGTAATGTAATCTTAGAGGATGGAATGATACTAAGTTTGTAACCAAACTAAGGATCCAAAGTCATTTTAAAATATCTTTCTTTTTCTCTTTTTAAAATTTTCTTCAGCTCCTATTTCTCGCTTTTCTTTCTTGTTTAATCTCATTTTCATTTACATAAATTTGCACAGTTTCCCCCAAAATTCATTTTTAGTTTCTCATTTATCACCATTTCCTGGAAACCATTAATTCACATCAATACACTTTAGATTTCTTATATCATTTTCCTTTTGCTTAATTCTTTTTAAAAAGTCTGTTTATTAATTCATGTTATCCACCATTTACTTCTCTTACACAATCATAATATTTCATATGCTCTGATCATTAAAAGCAAGGGCGTGAATAATGATGAGTGATGCTACTGTGTTAGTTAAGCATTCATATGATACTTTTAATAAGATAAAGAATAGACTAGGTTATCAACTGAGTCAGTATTTAGATCAGTATGTCAATGAAAGCCTATTTCTCACACTATTGTACTCAAGTTAGGATTTCTAAACTAGAGATCATCTTGATAGCTAGCATATTGTTGCTTGCACCTTTTCAACAAAGGAAATATATGGAAAACTAATATGCATTTGGAGACACTTCATCCTGAATCATATGTAGAAATAATTTCATTAGTATTTTAGTATACAGTGTATTTAATCCTTACAACTTTGTAACATAGGTCAAGTAGAAAAACCGATCTACTTAAGGCCACACAGTGAGGTTTTGGACATGGAAGGGATTTCAGTTCACCTATCTATATATGCCAACCAATCTCATGGAATCAGGGTCATATGAAACACCTCTTTTTCTTTTGTTTTAGGGCCCAATTGCTTTGCTGAGACCATGGTTATTCCAGCAGGTCGAGAAGTGAAGACAGATGAATGTACTATATGCCACTGTACTTACGAAGAAAGTACTTGGAGAATTGAACGACAAGCTATGTGTACCAGACATGAATGCAAGCAAATTTAGATCTACTAATCTAGGAAATCAGGATATTTTTATAAAATATTTAAATTCACCAGATGATTTGGTGAAAACAAGAGTCAACTTCAAAGGATAATCTTGTTAAGTAGGCATCGAATACTTTGTTTTTGACAGAGAGAAATATATATATCAACATTTGCACTTAAAATATTTATGTCATTGTAAGTGTTATATTTCCAAGTGTGTACTTTACAATAGACTCACAGATTATATTATTTCTACAGTGCCATTAGTTTAAATTAAATGTTTTATATAGATGATACTAATTAAAGTAACATAAATGGTTGACTGTCTTCTTGCATATCTGACCATGCATAAAATAAATAATGTTTGTTATATAGACTATTTTTATGAAAAAACAACAATAGGCATAGAAAAGATAAAAAAAATAGATAATATTATAACCATTTAAATTTGCAAGGAGTGAGATGCTTACCTATTTAATGCAATAGGACATTTGTTATTGACTTTAGTAATTTTTATCTGCACAGAAATATGCACACAATGTGCCAATATTTCTTTATTATTAACATATACTGGCATGAACATACAGTAATCTGAGAGAAACTGGGCTACTTCATAATCTGCTGGATAATTTTTATATTCTGTTATAAGAAATGCAGTCTCTCATCAGTAGTCTGAAAATATAAGTCCTATATTTTCTGTGGTTAAGCATTTAATGCATATGAATAAATCCCATAATTTATGTTTTTTTCTATTTTAACTTAGTTGAAATTACTTTTCCTGATAGGCAAATAATATCTGACAAAACATATCCTGTTTCAACTGTAAAATACATGACATGTGGCATTCCCACTAATATATAAATTATTTGTGAAAAGGCAGATTGTCAATCATTTTCAAGTCAATTGCTCCCATGACTTCATTTTCAAGAATTCAAGACACAGAATGAAAAATATTACAGTTCTTATGTTAGAAGATTACTAAATTCTGGGAAATCCTGGTAACTCTTGCTCTACAAAAATGGCATTTTTAAACGAAACCAAATTAAGAAGAGTTTTTAAGCATTTAATTAATTTAGTCATCTTTACCAAATATCTTAAAATAATTTACTGTTATTAAAACAGTTAAACCCATAGAGACTAGTATTTCTTTTCAATTTCAAGGCTAAAGAATAGATACAATTTCAATGAGAAATAGCATTTTTTCAAATATACCTCAGCTCTTGACAAAAAAGTAGAAAATACTTGTTTTTTTTATTTGCTTATTAATTAGCTTACTCACAACTGTTTCATAAATAAATTTACATTCAGTATTTCAAATATTTTTGAAAGTTCTAAGGTGCTTCTTATTTATTGTACTTTCATGATAAAACAATGGTACAAATTTTCCAAACAAGTTACCTTACAAATTCAAAGATTATGTTAAAAGAATGCAATAATAGCAACAGGTAATTTTTGTATTAAACCATCTTAAATTCAATATTTTCTTCCTCTTAAGTAAATATAAGATTATTAGCATGATCAATTAACAGGATTTGGTCATTTTCACTAGAAGACACAGCTAATACAATATTGATCCAATGTATCAACTCCCTAATAGGATAATAACAGAATCAGAGTTGGAAGGGACATTGGAAGTCTTCTAGTCCAACTTCCCGCTCAAGCAGGAGACCCTATACCATTCCAGACTTGTGGCTGTCGAGTCTCTTCTTAAAAGCCTCCAGTTATGGGGCACCCATAAATTCTGAAGGCAAGCCATTTCATTGGTTAATTATTCTCGCTGTTAGGAAATTTCTTCTTAGTTCTAGGTTGCTTCTCCCCTTGATTAGTTTCCATCCATTGTTTATTGTCTTTCCTTCTGGTGCTTTAGAAAATAGGTTGACCCTCTCTTCTTTGTGACAGCCCCTAAAATATTAGAACATTAGTCCTTTTCACTGAACTAGACATACCCAATTCCTGCAACTGTTGTTCCTATGTTTTATCCTCCAGCCCCCTAATCATCTTTGTTACTCTTTCCTGCACTCTTTCCAGAGTCTCAAAATCTTTTTTAATAATATGGTGACCAACACTGAATGCAGTATTCTAAGTATGAATACTAAGACTTTATAAAGTGGTACTAATACTTCATGTGATCTTGATTATATCGCTCTATTATTGGCTTCTTTTGACTGCTGCCACACACTGCTGGCTCATATTTAAATAATTGCCCATTAGCACTCTCACAGTTACTGCTACTTAGTCAGGTTTCACCTAATCTGTAATACATTTGGTTTTTCTTGCCTAAGTATAAAGCCTTACTTTTCTCTACATTGAATTTTATTTTGTTAGATACAACCCAATGTTCAAGTCTGCTGAGATCCAGATGGATATTGAGATTGTCTTCTGGGGTATTGCCAGTTTAGTATCATCTGCAAATTTGATGAGTTCCATAGACAGACAGACAGACAGATTCTGTTTATCTTTTAAATAAACTTCTTAGATGACAATTTCAAAAACAACAGAAAATGAGGCATTGCTTCACTTATTAGTAAGAATCTGTGACAGACTAAGCATTGCTCAGTCAGCTGCAATACTACTTCAGGTATGGACGAAAGGCATTTTAATATTCATCTGTTAAAAAAAACTGCTAAAATCTAGCAAAATTGACATCTTGACCTAGAACTTCTATTTTGAGAGGATTTTCTCAACTCACCCTGAGTAATCACTGATTCTTATGGATTTTAGTATGTTTGGCACCTTCTCTAACGAGGAGCTCAGGAGCATTAGTTGAGTTCTTTTCATAAATTATCCATAGAGGTTCTTACACAAGCACACATTTGCTCTGCTCTTTTAATGTTTTTTTGACTTCAATTTATACCTTCCCTCACCTCTGGTTCCAGAGAAATCCAGCTTTGCTTCTACCATAGTTCTCCTGCAGAAGCTTTCTGCTTCTGAAAACTAGCTTACCAAAACCATCTGGTTGATTCCAATTTCCAATTGCTTACATCTTTTTAACAGTGTATCTTTCTTTCTCTTTCAGGTATCTTCTTTTTTTAATCTCTTCTAGATTAATTATTTAGATGATGCTTCCTTTCATAAATCACCTTCCCTTTCTCTCTTTTTGTCTCTAGATAAGTAAGTTCCCCTGCCCCCATGAGGAGGGTGGGGCTGAAAAGAACCTGCTGGGTATGCCCAAGGAAGTTTCTTCTTCCCATTCCCTCATCTCAAGGGTTGTATTTTGTAGTTAATATGTACTTTCCTGCCCATTGCTCAAATCTGGAATAAATATAGGCTATCTGGTTCAATGTTGTAGAGCAGGGGTGTCAAACTCATGTTGCCACATCAGCGTCACATGACACATCGGGACTTTTCCCCCCTTTGCTAAACTGGGTGTGGATGTGGCCACCACTTGATTTATATGGCCCACAGGCCAGGAGTTTGACAGCCCTATTGTAGAGGAAAGAGCTGCTGTGTCTTGTCTATATGAGTGAATGGTAGTCTTATTCATTGGATAAGAATAAGACTCCCATATAAAATGAATGTTCTCTAATATAATTACATTGCAATCTGCCTGACAGTAATCCTTTTGAGCCCAGGACAAAGATTTCAGGAAAGTATATTGTACTGCATGTTGATGGAGGCTTTCATGGTTATGAGCTTCCAGGCTAAGAGCCATACTCTAAACTTATTGGATATCCTAAAGTTTCACCAGCAACTCTGACTGACATTTTCAAAGGTAAAAGTGGTTGGCTTTATAGAGCACTTCTTGGTAATTCAGAGGCCATTTAGTCCTGAAGCTCATCGCCATTATAGTCAAGGAAAGTTGGAGCTATCCTATTGTATAATATGACTGAACCTCAATGTTAAGCATATATTTGTTTTCTCCTTCTAACTTTTTAGATAGAACAACATCATAATGCAGATACTAAATGCAGTTTCCTTATTAATACCTTCATATAAATCTACAGTGAAGTCTACAGAAAAATATCAGGAATTGCTCTGGTCCCTAACCTTGTTAATAAAGAATCAGAGGAATAAACTTAAAGAAACCATTAAGAAAGAATGTGAAGAAGAGACTGAAAAATGGAGTGGGGGGGAGAACCAAAGGAAAGCAAACTAGATGTCAGAACATACTATTGCCAAGAAGAGAAGAAAAGCCAAAGGCAAGAAAGAAAAAATCTCAGAAATGAACTAAAGGGTTCCTTAAGAGTTTCAGAGCTGTTAGGAGTGACAGAAAGTAGTATTGGGCCAATATCTGCAAATAACCTGAAAGAGACAGGAAAACACAAAGAAAGTCTGTCAAAGGATTCCTGAAGTCAAAGGAAGATCCAACTATGGTCTACCATGCTAAAGGACACTAGTGGACCAATTCTTAGGGGTAATCATAACAATTTGGCATTGAAACACTACAATTCAGTGTTTCTAAATGTAAGATCATACACTTAAGGGAAAGGAATCATCTGATAGAGTACAATATTGACAGTAGACAGTACAATAGAAGAAAAAGATTTAGGCGTATACTTATAGAAGATGAATGCTAAGTGAGAAAATAATGTGGCCAGGCGGCTGTGGAAGATAAACAAAATTCTGGGATGAATAACTAAAGGGATAACGAGCAAGAAAAAGGAGATCTTAATCCTGCTATATAGGACTTTAGTCAGACTCCTTTTGGAATACTGTGTCCCATTCTGGAGACTTCACTTAAAAAAATATATCGATAAGATTGAGTGAATGGGCAACAAAAATTGTGGAAAATCTGAGGATCAAAACGTATCAGGAGAGAGGAACTACGTACAAGATGGAAGGGGAAGGGTGACATGATTGAATATATTAAGGTGTGAATAAGGTTTCAGAAGATATTATTTTCAATATAAGCAAAAATCAAGAACACGGGCATAACCTCAAACTAACAGGAGGGAAGTTCAAAAATAATGTTACAGAGTATTAAATCAAGAAAAGTAGTGGAAGTTTGGAACCAACTTTCCACAGAAGTAATGAGTTAAATATCAGTAACTTAAGTTTAAATATACTTGGATAAACACATGTCCATCATCTGACAAAAATTAAAAAAATAATTAAAACATAATAAATACATAAAAAAAGACATTGAAAGAATATGTGAAGGACAATGAAGAATATGGACTGATGCTAGTATACAAGGAAGGTTTACTGAATATTGAAGATACCAAAATGGCCTACAGCATGGACCAAATGAAGAGCAGAAAAGAGGCATGGGAAGGTAAAATAATTCATGGCTGCAATAGGTACGGTACTCCTTGACTTACAACCACAACTGAGCACAAAATTTATGTTGCTAATTGAGATATTTGTTAAGTGACTTTTGCCCCATTTTATGACTTTTTTTGCCACATTTGTTAACTGAGTCGCTGCAGTTGTTAAATTAGGATCATGGTTGTTAAATGAATCTGGTTTCCCCATTGAGTTTGCTCGTCAGAATGTTACAAAAGGTGATCACATGACCCCGGGACACTGCAACCATCATAAATGTGAGTCAGTTGTCAAGCATCCAAATATAAATCACATGACCATGGGGATGTTGCAATGGTTGCAACTGTGAAAAATGGTCATAAGTCACTTTTTTTCACTTGCTGTAACTTTGAATGGTCATTAAGTGAATTGTTGTAAGTCGAGGACTACTGTACATTAAAAAAAATGGGTAATGCAGATACTAACAAGACCTGGCAATGTCTAAGAGCAGGAAAATTGAAGATAGAGAGAGAGGGGTTAATTCTGGTGGCACAAGACCAAGCCTTAAGAATACTGGCATTCAAAGCCAGAATTCAGAAAACAGCAACAGATAGTAAGTAACACTTCTGCAAGAGCTGAAAAAACAGTGGATCACCTGGTTAGTTGCTGCAAGAAGCTTGCACAGACTGACTACAAACAACAGAATGACAAAGTAGCAACAATACTGCATTGGAAGGTCTGCAAGAAATGCATTCGTTTGCAAGCAAGAAGTGGTAGGATTATAAAACAGAAAAAAAAATAGAAAAAGAAGAGGCTAAAGTGCTCTGAGACATTAGAATTCTAACAGACAGGCATCTCACACATAACATGCCAGACTTAACAACCATTGATAAGAAGGACAAAATAGTCTGGATAATAGATATGGACAGTACCTGGAGACAGCAGAGTAGAAGAGAAGGAACTAGAGAAGATTACAAAATACAAAGTCTTGCAAATAGAAATAGAACTACTATGGCAAAAGAACATAAAGGTAGTATCAGTAGTAATAGGCACCTTGGGTGCAATCCCAAAACAACTGGAGCAGCATTTGAAAACCATTGGCACTGACAAATTCACCATCAGTCAATTGCAAAAGGCAGCTTCACTTGGTACAGCTTTCATCCTGCGATGATAGCTTTAATACCACAAAATATCAACAGCTGCCTATCCCAAGTCCTTGGAAAGGACTCAATAGGTAGAAATAATGTGTACTTCTATTTGCACCTAATAAACTTTGTGAACTCTCACCATTTGTATTTACAAAATACATTGTATTCTTTCACATTCTTAGACCTTACTGAAAAAAGGGAAAAAAATCTTTTAATTTTTTTTCCTTCAAACTACCCATTTTTTAAAAAAACTTTTTAAATAAAAACTTTCTAGTACATCTTTTTCTTTTTCTTAACCATACAAGCTTTAAACTTCAGTATTACATTTAATCTCTCCCTCTAAACTACCCTTATAGAATAATATAGAACCATAGTTCTATGGTTTCTTTTATAAACATTTTTTTTAACACAAGAGTTTTTCTTTAAACTGGCACATCATTTTCTTTAACTTTCTTTTGATACAAGTACTCTGAAATACATTTTCAATATCTTTTGCCTACTTTAAGACTTACTTAAGCATTATATATGTAAAAAATTACATTTTCAAATTTTGGATTAAACTTTTTTCAGTTGCACATATAAAGCGCAGGAAAATCCATCCTAATTCCAGTTAACTCATTAAGTCACTCCTTCAAGCTTATCTTCATGGAGTAAAATATTTTTATTCACTGGAACATAGAGATCTGTTTCTTTTCTCTGCATATTTATAAGGATTTACAAGGATTAGTCTTTATTAACTAAATAAGCATAAATTAATTGAATATGAATTTTGTATATATTGAATGTTCCTGAGAAAACTGAGTGATCATTTTAAAAAGTTGTTACAACTACTATTGGAAGATTTTAATCCTTTACTGCCTAGACCATGGGTGTCAAACACAAGGCTTGCGGGTCGGATCCGGCCTGCGATGTGGTCAGGATCCTGGAAAAAATAAGGGGTTGGCCCGTGTGGCTTTGGCCTGGTCTACCCAGTGCAATTATCACTCTACCCTCTTTTGGGATTACAAATGACCAGAGACTTTGTGGAATTTTGTGGACTATCTTTATATAATCCTTAATACACACACACACAATCATAATCTTTTTTACACTAGCAAGCTGACATTTCATTTTTTACTCTCAGCTAAGATACTATTTTTTATTTCTGCTGGAATTTTGTCTTTTCAAATTTTATTCATGTCATTTTTAATACATCTGTGGATTACAAACTATATCCAAAGGGCAACATCAACATCAGCCACAGAAAGGACCAAAAGGAGAACTCAGAACTCCCAGAACTCCTGACAGTGTAAACACTTAACGTGGAATGGCTTGATTTCAGATGTGTGGGTACCCTAAAATGAGGTTTTTGAGAGAAGATTGGACAGCCATTTGTCTAAAACAGTATAAGTCTCTTCAACTACAAGCATATCCAATAGCCATAAAGGATTCAAATGCCTATATATGGATGTTCAAAATTTAGGAAACAAACAGGGTGAACTTGAAGTACTAGTACACAAAGGCAGGTATGGTATAATTGCCGTTACAGAAATTTGATGGGATGAAACTCATCGTGACTGGAATGTACTGATGGAAGGATGCAAACTGTTTAAAAGAAACAGACCTAACAAAAGAGGAAGTGGAATTGCATTATATATACAAGATCACTACATCTCTACAGAAATACACAAAGGATAAAAACTTCCTAGAATCTATATGAGTCAATATAAAAGAAAAAAAGAATGACATTGCTGTAGGCATATATTACAAGTAACCCAGTCAGGCAGATGAAATAGATGAACTTTTTGCTAACAAATTAAATAATGTAAGTAGTAATGGGGGCCTTTAACTTCCCTGATATCAACTAGGAGATAAATTGCAGTAAGTGGGAAATCAACTAACCTAGCTAGCAACTTTGTTATTGAAAAAGTAGAGGAAAAGCTATACCGAACCTAATTCTTACTAACAGAGGTTGCTGGAACTTTGGGCGAGAGTGTCCATTTCATACTGGAATTCAATATAATGCAAACATAAGTAATAGAACATAATCCAGCCAGTGTCTTCTATTTCAAAAAAACTGATTTTAACAGAGTCTAAGAAAAATTCCATGGAGGAAAATCCTAAAAAGGAAAACAATTCAAGAAGTACAGGATCATATGAAAAATATGATCATCAACCAAACACAATACCACTGAAAAAGAAAAGTAAGAAATTCAAGAAGAAACCAGAATGGTTGTACAAAAGTTTCTCTGATAAACTGAAAGACAAAAAAACAAGTACAAAAAATGAAAAGAGGGACACAACTAAGGCTGAGCATCAGTAGATAGCCTGAATCTGCAAAGAGGAAGTCAGGAAAGCAAAGGCTCAGAATGAACAAAGACTTGCAACAAAAATCAAAGATGATTTTTTAAAAAGTTTTTGTCAACAAATAACAAAAAGTCAAGAAAAGTTGGTCCACTAAACAGAGAAGATGACAAGGAAATAATAGGCAGTAGAGAGAAAGCAGAACTGCTTAAGTCATTCTTTGCATCAGTCTTCACGCAAAAAGAAACTATAACCAACCTACCAAAAATATAACTCTAAAAACAGACTAGAAATAAAAATAAGCAAGAAAATGATATTGACGAATGTAAATCACCGTGACCTGATGAATTACATCACAGAATTCTGAAGGAGCTGGCAGATGTTATCTCAGAACCATTGTCCCCTATCTTTCAAAAATCCTGGAACACAGGAGAATAACCTGAAGATTGGAAAAGAGCTGATGTGGTTCCCATCTTCAAAAAAAGAGTAAAAACAGACCCAGGAAACTACAGACCAATCAGCCTAACCTCAATACCTGGGAAGATACTGGAAGATAATCAAAAAACAGATCTAGAAACAAAGTTGCAACTTTATTTGTTAAAATAGATCATGCCAAACTAAACCAGGGGAAGGGGCAGAAAGAATGGGGCTGCCCTGTGTTCTTTCAATTTTGGGACAACCTTGCCCCCTCTTTTCGCCCAACATTTGGCAGGACCAGATTCAAATTTCTCACTTCTTGACCATAAGACAAAAATACTTACTCTTCCTTATCCATTGCTACAGTTTTTGGGATGCGAAGGCCTTGGAGTTTTCATGTATGTTTTTGTCTGTGTGTATTATGTATCTCTGTGTGTAAATCACCTTGAAGGCTGTTGAGAGAGTTGATTTGGAGGGGGATGAGATTAGGATCTAATTTCTTCATTCAAAACTAGCCATTCTTTTTTGCCCCCTCTCTTGTCTCCCTGTGATTATAAAATTTTCTGTTTAAAGATATGATGTTGGTCAGAATTGGGAATCAGCAATTGTTTCAGCATTATTGTTTCTCATTAACATTTGGAAGAAAATATGGCCTTGCAGTATTTTGCAGCCATGTGGCGAAGCCAGATTATCTCATTATTAACCTTGTCATTATGCTGGGGGGGGGGGGAGCTGGGAAGGGAAAGGCCCTGCCCCTGACTAGTCTCCCCCCAGAGGATGCATTTTTGTCTCCTCTCCTTGCATGCACATTCAAGCCTTCCCATGCCCGAGGCTGTCCTCCCCTTGGCATGCCGAATGATGTGTGTTTAAATATCCCACATAGCAAATGGCGGTGAAGGGATGAAGAGGCAGGGAGAGCGCTGGTGGACCAATGGTGGAAGAGGAGCACTGGAAGAGAGTAAGCAGAGTAAGAATGCAAGAATGTGTTGGGCCACCATGGTAGAGTGCCCAAGAAGAAGTGGGCAGGTTAAGGCAGCCATGTTCAATTGTCCCATTCCATTCCTCATCTGTTCTTTTCCCAAGAAATAACTTTGCTGAAAGATGTAGGCAATTGTTATTCATCACAATTCCAGATTTTATGCAGCACAAGACAAATAGAATGAAAAAGTTTTTGTTGGATTCTAAAATGAGTTTCTTCATTATTGTTTATATTGCCTTCCCTATCTTATTTTGAAGTCATATTCAGTAGATTTTATATAATCTGTACAATATTAATTATATTGATTATACTGTTTCAGCAATTAAAATATTCTATTAAACTATATTATATTCCTTTTAGTCTTTTCATTAGCCTCAGAATTCTTGCATATGTTTTAAAAATTGTAACAAATGTTTCCAGATATATACCTATCTTGCTAATTGATATATTATTTCTTAATTCTGAGAAATTAATCCACCCACTTATAATTACATTCTCCCCAAGAGAAAATTAAGATGGAAAATTCAAAATAGTATTTAGCCTCATATTAGTTAGTATCTAGAAAATACACTATTAACACCAAATTTCTCTTCTATTATGATTCATGCAGCATAACAATAAAGTTATAAACTGGGACCTCCCGCTGCACCACTTTGGTTGAAGTCAAACATTAATTAAAAACTATAATGTGTGCTCAAGAAAATCAGAAAGTAACTAATTATAATCAATGGGTACAGTAGTGTAGGGAATATTTAGGCAAATAGCAAATTAAACAGTCACTAAATATTTGATTACTATTTAGCAATCTGCCTGGTAGCACATGAATTGTATCAAGTTAATAATGTGAAAGCTATCAGGTTGGGGAGTGAAAATCCATAGGATGTATACTTTAGTTTTGAGGGAGATGCCTGGAGAATATTGATTGATATTATAAGTTAAGAATATAAATTCACACTACCTGACTTCTTTGGGCAACCAGAACTGGACCCAAGCAAAGTTGATAAAAGGTGTAGAGCTTTTCCTCAGGAAGAACAAAAGTAGGCAACCACCAAGAACTTGTTTTCAAATGGTGCTGGGAAACCCCTTGTTAACAGTTGATTTCAACTGAAAACATAAGATGTATGGAATCAAGAATCATTTGTACCAGAAACTTACCAAGAGACAAGGATGTGGCAGTTCTGAACTTTTGGGAAGATATCTAGGGCCATAAACAACATGCAATGCTCTTGATGTGTCTGGCATGAATGGAGATTAAAATCAGAAAAGAAAGATTGCCTCTTCAGGCTGATGGGGAATTGAAGTTCTAAGATCATTGGATATGTTGAGGAAGGTGCCTAATTTGGAGTCTCTGCCATAATTCAGCTACGTATATATTGTTAAGCAGCCCATTTAATTTCATCCTGTTTAAAAGGGGAGAGTTGTATTGGTCATTTCCTAATCAGGAGATGCCAATTTAAAGAAAAGTTGCCTATTTTTATTACTTCCACAATTTCCATTTCAGCTTTCAGATCTCTGAGATGAATACCATTTGAAATCGGGAATGAGTTTATTCTTAATTAGACTTACAATCTATTAATTTTATTATAAATGAACTTGACTTTCATTTATCAATTATGCTTATAAATTTTCTATCACTGTTCCTGAAAATGTCAATTTAATATGGCCATCTGTTCTAATTTTTTATGGTAATGGACTCTTTCTTCATGAATTGAAATTTGCTTCCTGTCTGTTATTTGATAGTATCTGTCCTTGTAAGATATGGAAATCTTCCATCAATTGAGATTTGAGGGCTGAGGAATGGCTCTAAGTTTCTGCAACTTGATATTTAATTGAGACTCTTTTATGAGTCATTATGTTCTGCATGTATCATCCATGGAAGATCTCCCAACTCTTTTAGGCAGCCTTGTCATTTATGGATGGAACTATAAAGTTTCATCCATTTTAGAAAATGTGTCAGGTTGCACTATGGATTGCCTTATCCAAAGTTTTTCTGCCAGTCTTGTGAGACCACCTAGATTCTAGAAAGTTTTTTGAAGTGAAAGGGGCATGGATCAGAAGATAAGCTTTCTCTATAATTGCCCAATATTATGGACTATCCCAGAAGTGCACTTAGCATGTTTCCTTTCTGCTTTCCAGAAGCAGACCATTTTTAAAGGGGATCACTTAGTCCAGTGTTGGCTGGGTAGATATTTTTCTCTTCATTTTTATTTATGTATTTATTGGTTGGTTGGTTGGTTTGTCAAAAATGTACAAGATAACCAAGATATCCAAACTTGATTGCAGGAAATATGACTTCAGCAACAGGGTTGTAAACACCTGGAATGCACTACCTGCTTCGGTAGTCTCTTCCCCTAACCCCAAAAACTTTAACCTTAGATTGTCTACTGTTGACCTCACCCCATTTCTAAGAGGTCT
>JAOYMU010000077.1:57757239-57774799 GCA_025802295.1 Psammodynastes pulverulentus
TGATAATATACCTCCCAATCCGGTAATCCAAATCCTCCCTTCTCTCTCTTATCCTGAAGTACCTTTAGTTTTATTCTCGCTTTCTTTTTGGCCCATACAAATTTAATAATCATTTTATTTAACATATTAAAAAATTTTTTATCAAGTTTTATGGGGATCATTTGGAAGAGGAATAAAATCTTCGGTAATATATTCATTTTCACTACGGCTATTCTTCCTAGTAACGATAATTGTAAATTTCCCCACCTTTCCAAATCCTTCTGTATTTTTTGCATCAAATTATCATAATTATCTATTTTTATAGAGGAACACCTTGCCGTAATCCATATTCCTAAATATTTCACTTTTCTTACTATCTCTATGTCTAATTCCCCTTCTAATTCCTCTTTCTGTCTTTTAGTCATATTTTTTGTCAAAATCTTTGTTTTATTCTTATTTATTTTTAAGCCTGCTACCTTTCCGAAATTCTCAATCTCCTTTAATAATTTATTCCCTCCCTCTAATGGATCCTCCACTAAAAATACCATGTCGTCTGCGAACGCTTGAACTTTGTACTCCTCCCCTCTACATCTCAATCCTTTTACTTCTTCATTTCTCCTCACTTGATCCAATAATATTTCCAATGACAAAATAAATAATAAAGGTGAAAGCGGACACCCCTGTCTTACACCCTTTTGAATGTCAAATTCTTCCGTCAATTCCCCATTTATTATAACTTTTGCCGTTTGTTTGGTATATATTGTTCTAATTAATTTCACAAATTTTTCACCACATTTCATCTCCTCTAATTGATTCAACAAAAAATTCCAGTTCAAATTGTCAAAAGCCTTTTGGGCATCAATAAATAATAAGGCCATTTGTTTGTCACTATGTACTTCATAGTACTCAAGAATATCCATTATTATTCTCATATTGTGTCGCATTTGTCTGGTTGGTATAAATCCGTTTTGGTCCGGATGAATGTATTCCTGTATGAATTTTTTTATTCTACCTGCTAGTATCGTTGCAAAAATTTTGTAATCAACATTTAGCAAAGAAATTGGCCTATAATTTTGAATGATCTGAGAGTTTGTGGATTCTTTTAGGATTAAAGTAATGTATGCTTTTGTCCAACTTTCTGGAGTTCTCGCATGCTCCATTACATCATTGTAGAGATCTATCATTAATTGTGCAAATCCTGTTTTTATCCATAACTCTTTATATATTTCTGCCGGAAGTCCATCCGGTCCTGGAGTTTTATTATTATTTTGTTTATTAATTGCTTCCTCTAGTTCCCCTATTGTAATTTTGGCATTTAATTGTTTTCTTATTTCCTCTGTCAATTTTGTTGTTATTTTCCCTCTCAAGTAGGTTTGAATCTGTTCCTCTGTTACCTCCTCTCTTCTATACAGCTCTTTATAATATTTCCTTACAATATCTTTTTTCTCCTCCATCGCACACTGTATCTCCCCTTGGTCGTTCTGTAATTCCCGTATTATCCTCTTCTCCCTTTCCTTTTTTAATTTATACGCCAACCATCTCCCCGGCTTGTTAGCGTGCTCAAAATAATTTTGTTTCGCCATTTTTATTTTCATTGCTAATTCCTCTTGCATTTCTAAATTTATTTCATGCTTAAGAATTTCTTTTTGTTTTTGAGTCTCTTTATCTTGAGGATTCTTTCGAATTTCTTCTTCTAATTCCCTTAATTTTTCATCTCTTTCGAACTTCTGTTGTCTTTTGTCTCTATTCTTTCTGATTCTATGTGTTATTACTAATCCTCGTATATATGCCTTAGTTGTATCCCATAAATTTTGTAATGTCGTATCCTCATTTCTATTGTCTTTTAAAAATAGTTCCAATTCCGTCCCTATTTTTTGTATTGCCTCTTTTTCTTTTAAAATCCTTGTATCTAAGGTCCACCTCCCTTTCATTTTTCGTCCCTTCCACTTAATTTTTAGGGGATTATGGTCTGCCCAAGTATTTGGTTCAATTTCTACTTCTTCCACTTCTTTACATACATCTAAATCCATCCAAGCCATATCTATACGGGACCACGAGTTGTGCGCGGTGGAGAAGAAAGTATATTGTCTCTGATTCCCATGTAAATCTCTCCATATATCCCTCAGTTGGAACTCCCTTACCATTCTCTGAAAAATAGATGATAAAATATTCCTTCTCTTCTTATCCTTACTCCCTCTTCCACAGTCTTTTTCTACATCTGTAATCGCATTTAGATCGCCAATTATACATATGTTTTCTAATTCCAATTCTACAATTTTTTTATATAACTCCTTATAAAAGTTAATTTGATTACTGTTTGGGGCATATATCCCTATCATTGATATTTTCTTATAATTCATTTCTATTTCCACGATTAATATCCTGCCTTCCTCATCTGCAAATTTCTGTTTTGGCTTTAAAATACTACCCCTCTTTTTTTAACTCCTGCTAATGCCACAAATAAATTCCCTTATTTAGGTGCTTTTAATAATTCATAATCCTGTTTTCTTATATGGGTTTCTTGTAAACATATGATATCCAAATTTTCTTTTCTAAGTTTAGCCACTGTTTGTCTCCTTTTTCTTGCCGAATTTAAACCATTTATGTTTAACGATAACAGTGTAGTTCCCCTTTCCCTAGTCATTTCATTTACTTATATCCTTCCTATTTGTTATCTCCCTCTGGGATCTAGTCCTTACTCCTACTTCTTCCTGACTACTCCCTTCCATTTGTCGCTCTTCCTGACTTCCATTCTCTTCCTTACTATCCTCTGCTACTATATATCGCTCGTAAAATTCCTGGGCCTTTTCCAAGGAGTCCACCTTAAATTTCTTATCTTGCCAGGTAATCAACAACCCCTCCGGTATAAGCCATCTAAACAAAATTCTATTTTTAATCAAATATGACAATAAAAAGTTATAATTCCTTCTCTGCTCTCCTCGGTATCTGCTTCAATATTGTTATTTCTTTCTCTTTATACATTAACCCTTTTTCTCTTGTCCTCTCATATATCTCATCCCCAACCGTTTTTCTAGCAAAACGAACATGTACTTCACGTGGTAGCTTATGTCTCCTTGCATAATTTGTGAATATTCTGTACGCCTCATCTATCTCCCTTCTCATCTCATGTATTGTTGTCTGCATCGTTGTGGCCACTACTTCCGCTATTATATTAGGCAAATCCTCATCTTTTATTTCTGGTATATTTTGGATCCGTAGAAAGAATCCTGACCTCTCCATCTCGAGATGGATAATTGCCTCTTCCATATTTTTATTCACTATTTTTTGCGATTTCTCATTGCCATCTAATTTTTTTTCGATCTGCTCTGTCTTAGTTTCTACTTTTTGGATTCTCTCTTCATTTTTAGCTATCGATTCCTGTATAGTACCCATTTTTTCTTTTATTTCTCGTATGTCTCCTTTTACCTCCTCCATATCACCTTTCATCTCTTCATGTTTATTTGTGATCAACTCTTGCGTCCTCATCATCATCTCCTGCAACATATCTAGAGAGGCCTGAAAATTAGAAGTACTTGAAGCTCCTGCTTTCTCCCCTCCCAACATACTCTCTATCGATCTCTGCCCTGATGGAGATGATGCCAATACAGGTATCTTTTTTGCTAACTTTGTTACTGTTGTTGTTGATGTTGCCATTTTGTTAATATTTCCAGAATATAATCACAAATCACCACTTCTATATCACAGTACAAGATAATATAATATATAATATACTATATAGTATAGTTATTACTGTATATATAATGTAACTAATTTACTATTTAATAATATTTATCACTTCAAAATATAATTTTCTAATTGATATAGTATAATATAATATAAACTACAATATAAATATAATATAATATCTTCTGTAATATATATAACTATTTCAAGGTACCAATCTATTTACTATTTATTATTGCTATCACAATAATAAGTTAATAAGTTAATAATTAATTGTAGGTCAATATTGTTAATTCATAAATTGAGAGATGTCACCTATATCAAATTCATTAATAAGGGTTATCTTATACTCTATCACAATTTCACAATTTCATATCCTCTATATTTTCCTTTATAATCCACCAATCATCAGAGTTCTCTTCCTTTTTTCCTTCTTTCTTCTTTCTTTCTTTCAATCTCCTTCGCTCCGTTCCCCTCCGTTGTTCCACTTCCTCTTCCAATATCGCCTGCTCAAAGCAAGAAATCCTTCCTCTCCCGAGTGTCAATCAAATCCAAAATGGCCGCTTCCCAATCAGCTGCTCTCCTATTTTTTTGCCCAAAACTCCCTCTGCTGAGCTTCTTCTTTTCCGCTTTAAAGTATTCACACCATCAATCCCTCCGAAGGTCTCTGTACCTTACCTCTTCGCTCTCACTGTTCTTTTACACCACACTGACTTTTTTACGACTCCTCTTCTCGGCTTCTCATGGGGCGGGCCGTCACTCGTCCAGATCCGGCCTCGCGGTTGGACACTTTTGCCTCGGGTCTAGGGGCTTTCTCTTAGCTCCGCCTGGGGATCGTGACCTCCCTTCGGCTCCTAAGATCACCCCCTCTTAGCGCAGACCTCTCCAGGGTCTCCAAACGCTCCGATCCGGTCCCGACAAGGCAAAACGCTGAGCGCCCGAGACGGAGCTCTGTCTCCTCACTCCTTTCCTTCGTGACGTCATCGCCGGAAGCCCTTCCTCTACTTTTTGGATGACAAAGTTGTCAGCTAGGTTGGCCAGGAACTTGTTCAATCTCCGACTTGATGCAATTTGTCTCCCAGTTAATACCATCAAATTTATGTAATGGCAATTATATCATACTTGCCTTCATGTACTGGTTCTTCAAGTTTATTGTTTGTATCCTAAACTTTGAGTGTTTGTGTATACACATTTGAGTCCTTTATTGCTGAACCTGGATATACTTCTTATATCTCCTCTTTTATATCTCAATTGTTCCTCCTTCCCATCACTTTCTACCTCATTGTTTGATTGGTTGTCTTGGGTTTTGTGCTTGGAATTAAATCCCAAAGATCTTAAAGACTGTCCTAAAGATTGGCCACCCTTCTCCCTCATTTTTCATTTAAAGCTGTACTGATAAGTTCAGCCAGTCATTTTCCAAATATATTCTTCCCATTTTTTGTGACGTGCTGTCCGTTCTTTGCCAAAAGCCTTTCATGTAGGTAGGGCAGACTATAGTCAAGAATCCAAAGTTCTCTTGGTGGCACCAACCCTTAAACCAGTGGTTCATTTATACAATCCTTTGTTCTCTCATTAGATGTTAAACTTCCAATGAAAACACCACTTGTGCTTGCAATTCCTTAATTTTTCTTGCCTAAATAACTGATATCTGCATAATAGCTCAGAGGTTTTTCTTATCAGATACACTCTGAACCTCTAAATATCAAAAGGAAAAATGATTAAGTTTTCCATTTATTTCATTCCATTTATAATTGTAGCATAAACAAAATCAATTGAAACCTTGCTTAATAGATTAATTCTAAGTACTTTTGCTTAGTTTACTAACAGCAGAATATTCTTAAACAAAGAAAAAAACATTTTTCTTTCCTCACACAAGAATCGGCAAGTATCAGGATCTAACACTCTTGCATCCCATAAGATTATGAGAAATTGAAGATGATTCCTATATTATATTGTCATGTTTCCTATCTATGGTGTTGAATTTTTTTAAACCAAAGTTATTTGGAAGGTTCCCCACTTGAAATTTCAATATAATTGCATCTTCAGAAATACAGAATTGCTAGGGAAATGCAACAATTTTTTAGAATAGAAGAATAGAGTAATAGAGTTGGAAGGGACTTTAGCCGTCTTCTAGTCCAACTCCCTACTTAAGCAGGAGACTCTATGCCATTTTAGACAAACGATTGCCCAGTCTCTTCTTAAAATGTCCAGTGATGGAGCACCCACAACTACAGAAGGCAAGCCATTCCATTAATTGCTCTCACTGTCAGGAATTTTTTCCTTATTCTTTTCTGCCTTATAGTATATCTCATGTAAATGTAATAATTCAATATAAATATATAGACTTTTTTTTTGGAAAAATCCTTTTATTTGGATTATAAAGATGTAAAGTATAGGAAATTTATTAAACATAACGAAAGGATTATGCTAACAATGTTTAGTAACAATGTTTGGCTCCATATGCCAGACTTCTGTTGCATTGAAGACAATGAGTTCCTTCATGAGGGTTGAATGATCCTGGACTGCACACAACTATAACAAAAGAAAGCAAAACAAAACAAACAAAAATAATAATGTCATCAAATGTATTACAATTTTCTGTAATCAAATGAAGATTCCAAATTCAAAGCTAGTTAATTGCTTGAATTTATTTCCTAAATTCAGGATTAAGACTCACAAAAATGTTTTAAGAAAAAAATAAAATAAGGAAACAGGAGGCAGAAGTAAATGTAAAAAGTATAAGATAGCAATCATAGATGAACAAAACTTTGAAGACTCTATTAGTTATCTGTAACACATTGTATATAGGTAACATCTCTGCCCCATCCCATCATATTCTAAGATTTATCTTTCACTATAGGAGTCAATGTGAATAATTACAGGTTCAGAACATTTGGTATTGGATTTCTTGGGGGCATTGTATTGTATGAAAACTCAGATAAATGTTTCACAACTAGTACCAAAATAAAATATAAATCTTGTAATGTTATGAATCTACTATTGGCCATTATGGTTGGCTTGGTTTGTTATGCAGATGTGCTTCCAACAATTCTTATGAACGAAATATTGAAACTCAGTCCTTGAGTGATTTCTCCAGCAATTTAATGAATTTTAAAGAACTTTAGCAAATATAGTAAGACAGAGTCAAGGTATGTGCTGGTTATTTGCTTCCAAGATTAGGATTTTCTTGAGTCCAAATAGTCCTCAATTTACAATCATTCATTTAGTGATCATTTGAAATTACAACAGCATTGGAAAAAGTGACTTACAACTTGTTCTTGCACTTATGACCATCATAGCATCCCCAAAAACACATCTGAGATTTAAGGTAATTTTAATAAGGTTTAGCCATGGAGCAACTGCTCAATTGCACACTTACCTAATACATATGGTCACAATTTGTACATTTATTGTGCATATTCCCACTATCCACAGTTATTTTACCTGCGGTCTTTTAGTACTCATCTATGAATGCACATAAAGGGTGCACATTCCAGTTCAAATTTGAAAAATCACAGAGCTTGAGAGTTTTTGGTAGAAGCTTTGCCCATGCCACGGCATGTCATATAAAAAGGAATGCTTCCTCTCAATACTCAATCATATAACCATCGTAGTGGATAGAATCCAAGATTCTAACTTTCAATCCAAATCAGAGGAGAGACTTGTTTTCAAAATTCAGATGATCATTTGAAGGATTACAGTTGAAGACCATCTCTTTCTCATTTTAATCTCTTAAATTGACACATACTATGAAGTAAGTAGTCTAGAAGAGTATTGAAGACAATACTGCACAAAGATTGCATCCTGCTGACATTACAATCTGAACTAACAATGTCTTATTAAATATGAAGGTTGCAGCCCAGCAAATGTACAAAAGCACATTAGTCAAAAATTAAGGCTGGCAAAGGCACTATTTGAACATCTCACAAGGACAGGGCAAGAATGTTTCACCAGCTCATAGTACTAAAGAATAATAACTCATCCATTTCTAAAAACCTTTCATAAGACAGGAAATCAGCACTTAATTCTGCCATAAAGCAACATCTTCAGATTCTACCTCAAAGTAATCATGCATTTTAAATATGAAGACCAAACAGAAAACTCTTATTAAAGGTTCAGGTGAGACAAATAGAATTAAAAACAGATATTTATATATTGATTTTAAAAGTTCGATGCAAGTTGGAGGCCGTTGTTCATCATAAAAACCTAAAACAAAACTTCAAACATATTTGACGGAAGACTTTTATCTCACACATAAGAGAATGAAAAGAGATGGAGTCAACTCTCAAAGGAGGGAGAAAATATAGGAGGAGTGGCAGAACTTGGGAGCAGAGTTAAAAAAGGGATGAACCTAGAATCCCTACATAGCCATAAGTGAACTAAGTCCAAACCTCCCTTGAATTCCAATGACCCTTATCTAACCCCAAACAGATTCTAACCATTAGATAAGAGTCAATTCAAGAGAAGTAGAATTTAGTTCCCTAGTGGCTATGGAGGGAATCTAAGCTGATCCTCTTTTAACTCCACTCCAGATTATGCTACTCCTTCTCCTAAAGAGAATGAATTCTAAACAATAGCCAGAGGTTATAATTAAAAGGAACCCAACTTTATATTGTAATATATGTCACATGAAATAAACTCTGCCCCTGATTCCACAGAAATAAAACAGATTTCTATCTAAGTAATTGGAATGGATTAACACTTACGGTAACAAAAATGAAGTGGGATTAATTGGATTGGTAGTCCATCTTCAAAAGAGTGCAGGAAATTATTCTTGGAAATATTTTCTCTTTATCTATAGGATCTATTTCCCTGAAACAGCATATTTTCAGTTCTACATTGTAAAATCTGTGGATTGGAATCAGTATCTAATCTGAAGGCATTGGAATTTGCCATGGATTAGGAGCATAAAGTGGAGAGTGGCAAGCAATATTAAACCGCTGCTTTGCAATATTGTGATTTTGGTATGAAAAATTTTAATATTCTATTGCTTGTATCGGTGAAGAAGAAAAAGGGTAAGGTAAGAATTACCTTATATTTTGTGATTCAGAGATGAAACACCAGGCACGTACAGTTTTCAGCCAATAGCATCAAGCTTTTTCCCTTTTAATTCAGTAGCATTTAAAGCTTGGTACAAGGAAGACACTCCCAAATACAGAGTGTGACAGGTTTTGCACAATGTCTACTTATTAAAAGCAGAAGTCCATTGCAGACTCAAGAAAGCACATGTAGTCTTTTAAACTTTGCTTTCACAAAATGCAGCTCTAAGAACTCTTAAGTCCAATTCTTTAGAGTAATTATCATTTATTCTAGAAAAGATAGGTACAAGCCAACACATTAATCATAACGGCAGTCACAATACATTTTGATTTAAATTTGATTTTATACTAGGTCAGAATCAATCTCTACGAGTCACAATGAACAAATGCCAGCAAGTTAGCCTATCATAGTAGCCAACTCATTTGCATTGACATTCCATTTTCAAGGTATTCACCTTGAACTATGCAACCAAACCATAAGAAATAATAGCCAAATTTATCACAAGCAATAAATATACTAACTCTGTTGTAATAAAAAGCTAAGCAGATAATTCCTCTAAAAATATCTTTGTAGTCTGTATTTATAATCCTGGAAACTGTTATGCTTCCAACCTACCACAACAATTGGGGCAATCTGGGTGTAGTAGAGAATTAATTCCATAACCTGGAAAACAGCGATTAATCCACACCATTTGCAGAGTGCCTTCAATGTAGTATATTTCAGGTAGTGGTGCTGTTCTTTTTCCAAGAACTTCAACTTGTTGGCTAAAAAATTTCTCTATTAGGTCTTTTGCCTGAAGTAAAAAGAAATTATTTTCTTTATAAAGATAAACAGCATTTTTCGTATTTATTTCTTTTCTTACTTATATAAAAAATACAAACAGTATCAATAACACCAACTATTTATCATTGACTAATGTATTTATTGCAATATACATCGAATAAATGCCCCCAACCTTTTGTGCACCAAGGACCAGTTCCATGTAGAGAGGTTTTACTGTGGACCGCAGGAGCTTATGCGGCTTCACTTGGTTGTGCGGCCTGGTTTCTGGCATGCCGCGGCCTGGTGCCCGTCCATGGACTGGGATTGGAGATCCCTAGTCTAGAGGGAGATTTATCTATATAGAATCATATGACTGGAAAGGATTTTGGAGATTTTCTAGTCCAACACTATACTCGAGGCAGAATTCTTTATACCATCTTCGACGAATGGTGGTCCAATTTTTCTTGAAAGCGTCTTTTTCATGAGCTTCCACCCATTGCTTTTGTCCTTCCCTCGGATGCTTTGAAGAATAAATTGAACAACTCTTCTTTGTAAAGCGCCTCAAATACTGGAAAATAGCTATGGTACCCCAATTGTCAAGTCTACCAGCTTCAGCACTTCAAAGCCTGACATCAAAAGATAGAAGGGAGGGGGACTGTGGAATGTGGGTTACAGCCAGGGTGAGAATGAAATAAAGGAAGCAGGAGGGAGGGGGAAATTGACAGGGGTGAGAATAATCAGGTGCTTATACCAGTTTACTTCAGACTTTAAGGACAACCTGAGAATGAATGGATAAACTGCCCACCACAAACAGTTTCCGAAACAGCCAAACGCCTTGCTACTGGACACTAGTGATCGGCTCAAGGAAGGTGGACCAGGAGGGAAGGAAAAATCTCGTGCTTTGCGCTGGAATTCTTCGGATCCTACCTTACTTGCCTTGCAATCATTCTACTCTACTAAAAGTACTTATTATTTCAACCAAATGGAGTCTAGTATTATTCTTTCCTAGCGTTAGGTTTGGGGCAGGTCTGACATTAGGCGGGATCTGCAAAATTGGCCAACCTGGAGACACCCTTTACCATGAGACAGTGCACACAATGTTAGCTCACAACAGCAAACAGGAAGGAGAAGCCTCAGCTGAAGCAGCAGCCAGGCCCCAAAGCAGAAGAGATCATCCTGAGTAGTTTGTGGAACTTGAAACCTGTGACAAGCAACCGAAGCCCAGGTTGTCCCTAAGTGTCAGGAAGAAAGAACACTGGGAGGAGAAGCCTTTTGGGGTCAACTTCCAAAGGGGCAGTCATGGAACCCATAGCAGAGAAGCCCACTGCAATGAAGAAGAGATTGTGGAACCTGACGAGCTCAATCTTGAAGATATCCTATTTGAACAGACACTCAATTTCCTTAGAGAGGCATTTGGCAACCTCAAGGTCTGGAAGGCTCTAGCCCAGATGGGGGCCATGGCACTCTTGCCAGCAGTGGTAGGATTCAAATAATTTAACAACCGGTTCTCTGCCCTAATGACCAGTTGGGTAGGCGTGGCTGAGTGATCATGTGACTGAGTGGAGCTCAAGTGACTAAGTCTGGGCATACTGCCAAGAACTTTAGCTGTTATATGGATTAACCAAGAGGCAGTTTCTGTAACAGGGCAATAAAGATTAGGCTAGAAACAACATCAGAATGTTTGTATCCTGCCTTCCTTACAGGCTTAGCCCTGTAAAGTGGAAAAAAACAAAAGGAGATTTCTTCCAACAACCGGTTCTCCGAACTGCTTAGAAAGTTAACAACTGGTTCTCGCGAATAGGTGCGAACCTGTTGAATCCCACCATTGCATATAGCGATATTACATTAGCTAGGAGACTACAATGCTAATGCAGAGTAGTAGTTTGGCTGCCTGATTGCTAGCCCTGTTTGGTTCATGCGTGCTTTCCAAGGTGTGCTATGGGGCGAGTTAGTTCTGCACCAGAAAGAAAGGTGAATGGCTTTCTTGCAACAACATCTGGGACCCGCTCCTCCCTCCACAGAAGCTGCCTCACAAACAGATAATGCACCCGGAAAGGTCTGGCATGAGCAGGATTCTAACTGTCCATATGAAGCGCTAGCTTGTCTCCCCATTGAAGTGGTACCTATTTATCTACTCTAATATTGTTTTCAACTGTTAGGTGGGCAGAAGCTGAGGCCAGTGATGGGAGTTCACCCCACCATGCAGTGCTAGGACTCGAACTGCTGGAGCAAAGATCCATCTCCAGCAGTAGTAAGCCACTGCGCCTTGTATCCCTGTGGTCTAAATGGATGACTGAACGTGGTGAGATTGAGGGTGGTAGTTATCTATTATAGCACTTAATGTAAGTTCAGTCTTCTGAAAGAGAAAAGCTTCTAACATGGGAAATTAAATGTGCTTTCACTGGTTAGCTCCAGCCTTCAGCAGGAACATGAAATCTAACAGCTTGCTCAATTATTTTAGATATAATGAAGTAAGCATGAGAAAAAAGTTCAACCAAAAGACAGAAAGGTATATGGAAATAAAATATACACATTATTTGCAGGAAAACACTACTTATTACTTATTTATTTCAGCTGTTTATTGATCTCTTTCTCTCTCCCACCAAAAAGGAGGACATAACAAAAAGAAAAGTGTACCAACTAGTCTTAGATTTGCATCTTATTAAAGATTTTTTAAAAATCAGTTATACATAAAAAAATAATTTAAAGTAGGTAATCCAATGCTTATGCAAACAGCCATACTGTAATTCTCTTCGACTCTTTTACATTCTTCTTATTATGTTGGTCGAAAGTCGTCAGGCCTGTAAATCAAAGAATGAAAATTCATTAATTGGGTTTTTTTATCCTAGTATAATAGAAATTTATCTTAAGGAAAGAAGCAGAACAAGAAACAACGGATGGAAACTAATCAAGGAGAGAAGCAACCTAGAACTAAGGAGAAATTTTCCTGACTAGTTAGAACCATTATAATCAGTGGAACAACTTGCCTCCAGAAGTTGTGAATGCTCCAACACTGGAAGTTTTTAAGGAGAGTTTGGATAACCATTTGTCTGAAATAGTGTAGGGTTTCCTGTCTGAGCAGAGGGGGTGGGACTAGAAGACCTCTAAGGTCCCTTTTCCAACTCTGTTATTCTGTTAGATACCTGGTTATTACAGGCTGATAATTTTCAACAGAATTCTCCATAAAATAATATTGTGAGGTGGATATTAATTGTGTGTTTGTGTGTGTGTATTCAGGTCATTATTTGACTCCTGGCTCTCGATATACATACAGGTGGACATTAATAAACCTATGTGTACAGCCCAGTATGTAAAAGAACATTGAAAAAGAATTCAAAGACTTTGTAAAATATTTATGGATATTATGAAGCTGCACAACTCACGTAGTCGCAGTCCAGCTCCTCTTAACCTCTCAGTGACAGAATATTCATTAGCATTGGATGGTGGGTATGAAATTTTTCTTAGTGGGAAAAGGAACAATGAGAGTTATCATTGGGTTTCAAATACCCTGCACTGTTTTTGGAAATAGACTTTGTTCCCAATACAGCTACCTAAAATATGTGATGTCTACCAAAAGGATTCTATGCTTTTCTACAAGGCAGAAGAAATAGGTAGACTCCCTAATAGCAAGTATCTTAGTGAAAAACTCTGTTATGAGGAATAATTTGATCCTACTTAGAACATGGTGAGTAATAATCATGGATGTCTCTTCTAATCTTCTGATGTAATCCTCTATTTCCCACTAAATTACTTCTTTTCTATATGTTGTTTTTATGACATGGGCAGTTGCTATGAAACACATTTTTGTTCAAAATGAACTTCCTATTTTTTTGGCTTTTACTATAGAGTAGAATAGTGCAGAAGATGGGATTCATATTTTTTTATGAGAGATACTTCTGTTATTTCCCATGTTGACAGAATAAATCAAACAAACTGGAGAGTACAATTTTTTTAATCTGCAAAAGATAAAAAAAAAAAATTCCAAACAGATGTCCAAAGGATATACTGTACAGGGAATTTAGATTTTCCTACCAAAATCTAATGAAGCAGAGCAAATCAATAGATTATGTGCTCCTTCTCCAGGATCAAGCAAGCTTTAAATATTGGTGAGGAAGATAATTTGACTAACCTGAAACACAACTTCCATTAGCACATATGTATCCCTTAATTATGATTACAATAGAAGCCTCCATCAAGTCTACTCCCAACTTTTGACAATCCATCATCATCTTCTTTTAATGACCCTATAATCCCTTGTGGGTGAAGTCTGGGCAACTGAATGCAGCTGAATGTTTACTGGCTGGATGCCCTTCCTGTCGCCAATGTGGAGTTATATTCAGCAGATATATTCTCATTGTGCCCAGAGAGAGAAATATCTGCCTTTACCTAGGATCGAACTTGCAGCCACCTGATTGTGAGGCGAGAGCTCCACCTCTAGGCCACCGCACCACTCAACTTTTGACAATTCATACTATCATACAATATCTTATTCAGAAACTAGAGAACAAGGACATCGTTTTAATTATTCACTATTTTAGTTACCACCAAGCAATTAACATCAACTATGAAAAAGCCAAGCAGACTGGAATGCGGTGATTATTAACTGATGACACATATTCTGTTTGGTGATCAGATGACACTGCATCTTTCAGGCTTCCTTAATTTAAAAAAATAACCTGTTTGAATAGACTCTTGAGTGCAGTGTTTCACCTGATGAATCCTAATTACTAAATACAGGCAATATTTTACAAGGCAAACATACCTTATATTAACCTTAATATTCTCATTAAAGTAATGCGCAGAGAAAGTCAAGTCAATATTTTAGGAAAATGCATTAATTTTAAACTCATCAAAACGGTCTATCAATTTACTCTAATTGAAGAATGGGCAAGGAACCCTTTCTGTTGGTGGTGGGATCTCCTTGGGTTGCAGTAGGTGGGCCAATCACACATCCCATTGTCTACGTACTGAGCCAATTGGGTTTTTTTTAAACGTGCATTTAATTTACTTTAAAGATTTACAGTTTAGCATTTATTGGTTTCTGCCTTAAAATGAGAGGAACAAATGGCACAACTGATGGGTTGCCTACAGTAATGATATATGGGAATAGTTGCTTAGCCTGCAGAGGGAATGTTGGTGTGGCTAATGTCTCAGAAGGGATTTTCCTTAGTTTCTTAGGCTGCAACGGCAACGAGGGAGGCATGTATTTTTAGACTTGAAAATGTGAGAATAGAATAGAATAGAATAGAATAGGAGTTGGAAGGGACCTTGGAGGTCTTCTAGTCCAACCCCCTGCTTAGACAGGAAACTCTACACCATTTCAGACAAATGGTTATCCAATCAGCCTTCCAAGATAGTCAATAGAAAGGACACCCAGATAAAATTTATCGTGAGGTTACTTAACCGCATCTTGTGTGATTTATAATTGTTCTGAAACTTTTACTCAATTTAGTACATTTATCTGACCACAAACCAACGTTTAAGAATGTTGAATTTAAGAACTGCTAAACCAGAGCAGACCACCTCCATCTAAAGCATTATCTGCATTAAGCTAGACTAGTCCTTTAATATACTTACATTTTCTTTAAACAAATTATCCAATGGTTAAGTTTGATCCCATCAAAAACCAATATAGTTTTCTCCAATATACCTAACCGTATTTCATTGGCCCCCCAAACCTGCTATTTATGAAGTGATAACATTTGCAGGTGTGCTCTTTCCTCAGTTGAAACCACATGCTTGGCATCTCCTTGTGCTCCTCTATTTGAAATATTTTGCTTTCTGGCTTGTGCTTCTTATGAAGCGGGACTGGAAACATATCTGCAAAATTATCTCATTCTTTTATATCACCACTGCTTGTCCTGGGCCCCTTAAGTGTTGGAGACAGACAAACATTTCATTTTGGCACACCGGAGACAAATTAAAACAGCCATATGGTTATGTAGACATGTGTAAGATTAGAAATACAGGTAGTCCTCAATTTATAACCGTTCACTGAGGTAAATACATTTGTTAAAAGAGGATCCATTGCAGAAGTACCCTAAATACTCCTTTATGACAACACTTACGGAGTCCAGATCCTTGGGAAAGCATCGATTTCCTCTTGTGTGTATTCGTTTAGCTTCTTGGGCACAATGCGGGGCTGTGGAAGCTCCTCTACCAAATTCTTACGAATGTCTTCAGGAATAACCTAAAGAAAGGAGAAACGCAAGGACAACCATCAGTCTTCATCCAGTTCTTCAGAAGGCTTGATCTCTGAGGGCTCAGTTCAATTACAGCTATTTAGAGATAGCTGAAAAGAAGTGTATATTCCCTTTTTTGTACCTCTTAGTGCCTCTAGATCAGGGTGTCAACCTGGTGGCCCACGCATAAGATGCATCACCCGCAGGCCACGCCCACCCCGGCTCCACAAAGGCAAAAAACATTGCGATACGTCACCGGATGTCATGTGACGCAATCGAGTTTGACACATGTGCTCTAGGGGTGCTAAACTCGATTTCATTGAGGACTGCATCAGGGTTGTGTTTGACCTGCGGGGACCAGGGTGAACGTGGCCAGCTTGACGTCACTTGTATTGGGGTGCCTGTGGTGGCCCGAGCACTCTGCCAGAGAAAATGGGCTCCAGAACTCTGTTTTCAAGTGCAACGGCCTCCTGCAACCCTGTCAGCGAAAATGGAGCTTGGGAGAGCCTCATGCGGCCCTCCCAAGTTCCATTTTCAGCTGCGACATCCTCCTGCAACTCTCTGCCACTGGCAGAGGCACCATGGGCCAGTCCTTTGCTGTTTCTAAGGCGGCCCTGCGGGCCAGATCTAAACACCCCACAGGCCGGATACGGCCCCTGGGTCCTGAGTTTGACAACCCTGCTCTAGATCAAATACCACCATTCCCACCAAGGAGACAAAACACCAACTTTTCATAGAATCATGAGGTTGGGAGGTGCTACTTGTACAATTGAGTCCAATGTCCTAAGGGCAGCAATCCAAATTAAAGAGTTCCAGGCGAATGGCTGCTTAGCCTTCTCTAGGATGTACCCAGTACATGTGTTAATTAGATCTATGGTCAAACTGGATCATTGTTTTTCATTATTATGTTTTTTTCCAAAATTCAATTCCTGTCTTCCTGTAACTTCAATCATTTCTTGTCAAAATATATTATATCCATCGTCTTCTGACACCTAAACATTCCTGGTTCCTTCAATCTTCCTTCACAGGCTTTGTTTCTAGTCCCTTCTCATCTCACTTGCCACTCTTAATCTCTTTCATTCTGACTCCTTAAACTGCAGTGCCTGGCGACGGAGTGCAGTCTATGCAGAATAAAGAGAAATTACAGTATACTTCTACTGATATAGTCTAAATATGTACATATCCTTTTCGCAGCCAGATCGCACTGGTTGGAGATGGGCAGTATTACGTTGAATATATTAAAGGTATCATAAGGTGAAAATATGAGAAAATTTCATTTAGAAAGACTTCCCATTGACAAATACATGCTGAACTCTGCTAATGACTGCCTTTTCTTTTCAGGATGATTATAGAACGATCCTTTTATAATCTATTTAATTTATTTTAATAACTGTGGTGGCACAGTGGTTAGAATGCAGTACTACAGGCTACTACCGCTGACTGCCAGTTGCTTGCAGTTCAAGTCTCACTGGTTCAAGGTTGACTCAGCCTTCTATCTTTCCGAGGTCGGTAAAATGAAGACCCAGATTGTTGGGAGCAATATGCTGACTCTGTAAACAGCTTAGAGAGAGCTGTAAAGCACGATGAAGCAGTATATAAGTCTAAGTGCTATTGCTATTTTTATAGTCAAGATTGATTGGTGTGGACCCTTCTTTTTTGCCTTCTTTAAAGACCAGGAGTGCCAGCTTAAAAACTTACATTTTCTACCAGGAATTTGTCAAATAAATTTTCATTTAATTCTAAGAATGATCTATATGCTGCTGTTGCTATGTTTTCACGTTACAATACAAATTTTGCATTGTTAGCTTTGTTTTTTAGGTTCTATGTATATCACCTAAATAGCAATAGCACTTTAGATTTATATACCGCTTTACAGTGCTTTTTACAGCCCTCTCTAAGCGGTTTACAGAATC
>JAOYMU010000077.1:57936719-57947196 GCA_025802295.1 Psammodynastes pulverulentus
ACTATAACCGTCAATTCATCTAACTTCCTGAGAAAGAAACTATGACTAAATATGCTCCCTTTTTTTCTATAGAAAAGTTCCATATAGATGTGTTAACACTGCAGAGGAGGAAATGAATTGATCTTAATTATAAACTTTGTTTCTTGCACATCTTGATAATCTTGGATAGAAAACTTACTTAATGGAAATTTGAGAAAGAAAGACTACTATGTTTCTCCGTTTTTGTTTCTAGAAAAGACTTTTTTGTTAGTTATTATTTGTAGTATGCTGGAGAGGAAATTAAAAATAGAATTAAAATGGTTCTAAAGTAGAATCTTTCATAGGGATTGAGAGGTCTACTTTATTAAATTCCAGTAATAAAGTTAATTATCAGCTGCTAGTAGAGATATTGAATACTTTTAATTAAAGACAGTTTTCAATTTTGGACAATGGTTTCCAGCGCATTCATCCCTAAGAATCTGTATTTAGTTTGGCAAAATTGTCTAAGTGTAGGACTGCTCAAACTTATCAATGCATGTCTGGGTCTATATAAGTGGATGGAATATTAAGACAATAAAACCCTAGGTTTTGTTTTATTTCATTTTATTTTTTATTTTCTTCAAGTCAGTGTTGACTTTTGACAACTAGTCCCTGCAGTTTTTTTGACAAGGTTTTCCAGAAGTGGTTTGTCATTACCTCCTTCTTAGTAGAATGACTGATCCTTGGGCTAGTTTTGTGCCTAAGACAGGGCTAGAGCTCACAGTACCCCGGTTTCTAGCCTTAACCATTACAGCAAACTGTTGCTGCTCTTGGGGTGGCAGGGACAAATATGTTACTTTTTAAAACTGACAGTGGAATGCCCGAAGCTGTATGGTAGACTGCATGTTATATAGATCTGCCTTAAACTAACATTTTGAAGATCCCATTCCTGTTTGAGTGCCATGGCAACGTCCTCATCAGGAAATGGCCAAAGGTTTTCTAGAATAGCTGACGAATACGGACATCTGAGGAGTTTTTACTCAGATCAAAACTTTGGGACCATACAATAAGACTGGTGATCTTTGTTTGGAACAGGGCCAGCATGATAAGTTAGAAGAATGCAGTGTGTAATGATTCTCCTGGCAGTAGATTGACAAGTAAATGTCCTTCCTGATTCTTCCCAATGCATTACCCCTTAGTCCTGATTCGAGGAACAGGCAGCACAGCTGAGGATTTTCTTCTATTTCTTGCTAATTGGCTTTTTGTTGGATATATAATAAGGATAAACACATCATTTGCTGCCTCATATTTTCCCTCGTTACCTATTCTACAGGTAATCCTCAATTTATGATCATAATTGAGCCTGGCAATTACGGTTGTAAGTCAGGACAGTTGTAAAGCAGGTCACCACATGACCAGATCTGATTTTTACAACTTTTTTTGTAATGGTTGTTAAGCAAATGTGGAGGTCTTTAAGCAAATGCAACGGTTCATAACTTAACCCAGCAGTTGTTAAGCAAACCCATTGTTTCCTACTGGACAATTTTTGCTAGAAACCATAAGTAAATGCCAGTTTCTGACAAAAAACATCATAAATCATAATCATGAGAGTAAGACTGCAGGGCACTGCAAACAGCCATAAACATGGGCCAGTTGCCGAATGCCCAAAATGCAGTCATGTGACATAGGGAGGTTACATCAGAATTTAAAAAATGGGTTGTATGTCTGTTTGGGGGAGGTTCATCAGAATTTCAAAAGATCACTGGGCATAAGTTGAGGACTACTTGTAAAAAACAAAAACTGGAATGCTACAAAAAGTGCCTGCTTCCCATTCTTTAAAAAACCATTAACATATACACAGAGATAATATTAGAAAATGTAAATGATATCAGTCTGAAAAAGATAATAAAAACAAATTGGAATGGCATTGAACATCTTCAGCGGGCAGAAAATGGGGTGGATACGGTAACCTTTCTAGCAAATAGACAGAAAGCAAATAGCCTTTTCAAAATAGCTGTGCCTCTGCAGCAGCAACAAGAAGTAATGATCACTTGCCCTTGAAATTCCAGGAAACCTGGGCCACATGAACCTTTCTAAAGTTTATTAAGATGGCTGATGCAGTTCTACGCAACAATGACTGAGTTCTGGGGTAATAGGCTTTGGTGGTAAAGATAAAACTCCTTTGATATGTGTACCAAGTTTCTTGCCCAAAATGGTTTGCTCTGAAGAAAAACCTTTCAAATCAACATATTGTCCACAACTGCTAATAAAATAGAGAAAAAAGCAAAAGAAAATAGTGGGGAACTATTTTATCTCCTGCTACATGAAGTAAAGGAACATAAGTCAATTGTATTCTCAATATTCTACAATTCGTAAATACACTTGCTTAACACTTTTTAAAATAGCTGGCTTAGGGCAATGAATTACATATGAAGTTCAATGATATGTATCACAGTTTTTCCTTTTATACATTCAGAGTTTGTACTGGGTGACAATTTTTACTGAGCAAGTTTTAATGGTTTTACTAGTTTAACAGTTTATCCTAACTAAACTCATGGTGTATGTTTTTGTTTAAATGGGACCCACTAGTTGTCCCACAATGTTTGCTATAATTCTTTTTTAAAAAGAATGATTTAAAAAAGAAACTTTTGGAAAAATTAGAAATTATAACAATAGATTCTTTCAACTTTGGATAGACTCGAGATAGTTTTATAAGTGGTTAATAATTTATATGTTGTTATTAATTTGATAAAATTTCAAATTTCTAAATATAAATTTAGAGGGTTTTTTTCTGAAAGATTATTATTCATTGCCTATTTCCTGAGTCTTTACTCTCTTTTTTCCCCCCTAAATGCCATATTGAGTTCTGTGAATAAGATTAGAAAAGTCAACTTTCCTCCTGAAAATTCCCATAATTGCAATTCATTCTGATATAACTCGCTATGAACTATTGAAAGATTTTGGGGGAAGACCTTTGTAAGAAATGGTGTAGGGCAGTGATGGTGAACCTTTTTGGCACCAAGTGCCCAAACTGGAACGCATGTGCATGCACGTATTGGAGCACTGGAAATCCGAAGACCAGCTGGCTGGTGCGCGCATGCCTGTTTTTTGGCTGTTTTCAGGCCATTTTCGGGGTTGTTTTCAGGCCATTTTGGGACTGTTTTCAGGTGCTCCGGTGCCCGTGAAGACCAGCTGGCTGGTGCACATGTACCTGCCAGAAATCAGAAGAGCAGTTGGCGATGGCATGCGTGCCCACAGATATGTCTCTGCATGCCACCTCTGGCACACGTGCCATAGGTTCGCCATCATGGGTGTAGGGTCTCCTGTTTGGGCGAGGGGTTGGACTAGATGACCTACAAGGTCCCTTCCAATTGTGACTATCTGTTATCTGACAGTTTGTGCATCTGAATCCTGGCTTGGGTATGATAAATTGTATAAAGTTCCTTCGCAAGTGGTCAGGATAAATACCTATGCCATGGACTATGTCTTTGCAATTCTTTCCCATTTTTCTAAGAGGCAAAACCATCAGTGTAGTATAGTAGGCAGAATATAAAAATATTTGTTATCAGCTCTGCAAGTTAAATTCTAAAGATTGTTTTAGGGCAAATTTAAAAAAATGCAAATTAATGGTAATATAATGAAGTTTACATAGCCAGAGTTCTTATGGAAGTGCTGTGATACTTAAGGTTAAGTCAAACCAGCCTTTTGTAACTTACTTGATTTACAGTAGTAAAGCAATGTTTTGTGATCTTTGAAATAAAGATATTGTTGTAAAGTGGACTTTTATATTATTGTCATTCTCCACATAGCATATGTTTCTTTTAAAACATATAAAGGGTAAAATAAAGTCATCTTTTCACATTTGGGTTAAGAATAATGTAAAGATAATTGTTGCTCTTAAATGGTTAGAGATCATATCTGCTTTGCTAGAGTGTTATCTAGGTAGACAGGATTGTCAAACTGATTTGTAATGCACATGCATGTAGGAGGAATTCCTACTATCTTTAATGAAGCTTACTAACAATACTATAGATTTGCAAATAAGCTCCACTGAAAATGGAGAAGTCACAAAAAAGGCAGTGCAAATCTTGTTTAAATTAAGGTAATAGAGTTCAATGTTCCAAATGACTTGGATGGAGGATTATGTTATTCCAATCTTTAAATATACTGAGAAATTCAAGGAATGTTTTCTTGACATCGATTGGAATATATATAGCAACAAATCTAAAACTAGAAATGGAGCTGCAGCTTATTCTGGTTGAATTTCATTTGGGATACATATACGAAACATACATTGCTGCAAAAATAGAGTATTTTGGTGTATGAAGTATTCTTAACGTGTCATACTCCCTCACCTGGATATTAATAATGTTACATCTCAGGATCAAATAAATTTTAATGTTTTCTTTGTTCTTAACTAGGATTGAGTCAGAATCTTGACATGGAAACTAGTGAATTTTAGGTTTTGGTCACTGCCTAGATAGCAGTTTGTGTCTGATAGTATGCTCACCCGCTCCTCAATAAATAGTAGATATGATCTGGATCAAAATTCAAAACTAATAGAATAAATGTTACAAATCTCATTTTTGGGGGTTCCCAGTTTAGTCAGAGACCTGCACTGCAGGACTGAGTTACCAAAATCTAGCATCCATAATCTCTACTACTCCAAGATTTTGCAATTACATTCATTTTGCAATTATGCATTTCCTTTATGGGAAAGCTGTGCATAACTAAAATTTGCTGTATAATATGGAAAACAAAATTTGAGATATTCCGTTCCAGCTTATTATATTGCAGTTTTGCCTGTGGATTTTAAATATCCTATCCTTAAATATAATAACAAGAATTGTCAGAAAGACAGAACAGTCATAAAATAATTATTATTTATCCATTGCACAAGAATGAAAGCAATAATGTTGAAGCAGTGGATCTTTTCTGTTTATGTACAACTTAACTGATGTACATTTATTAAAAAACATATTTCAGTTGTGAGAAGATTCTGGAAAAAAACATCATTTGATTATCAGGTAAATCTAGGTTTTTTAAGATAATTGATACACATATGTCAATAAATATAGATATATATTTTAAAAATACAAACTATGATAGTACCAAAGATGAACTGTTTTAAGTTTCTTGACTTCAATATAAGAATATCAAGGTCCTTTGATAGAACTGTAGCTTTGCTAATACCGTGATAATGAGAGCTATTTCCTTCTGTTTGCCTGCTAATTTGCAATATTTATCACAAGACAGGTATAGTGAAGTGAAATCTGCAGAAACAAAGCTGGTTTTGTATACACAAATGTGGTGGCTCATGCCTTATATGTATAGAAAAATCAACTTTTATTTTACTATGTATTGACTTTTAAAAATTATAAACATCTCTTCTCACAATTTGTGACTCTGGATGGCATACAACAATAATGATAAAAGAAAATCAAGATCCAAAAAATGAAAAGTGATAACAACATAAGAAAGCAAATACAGATAGTCCTCGACTTATGACTACAATTGAGCCCAAAATGAACATTTTACACTTGTTAAACAGTTTAACTCGTGTTGAATTAATCACTTATAAGTGCTTAACATTAAATATATTATATCCCCATAATGATTCATATGGGTGTCTTTTGGCATGAATATAACATATATACCATCCTCATATGAACATGTCTGTTCCTGTGAATCTTTCCATATGTGGCTAGTCCTATCATTAACGACAATGAGGATCTGGCTTGCTGCTCTAAATAAGGCTCCTGTCGTCAGCTGATAGAGAGTGCTGTTTTGTTGCTGATAGTGAAGTACACAAGTTTTTATACATCCTCATCTCTTTTATTTACAGGTTCTGTGGTATTTTAAATCATAGGTCGAGACTCCTTTTCCAAGCCATGGAGTAGTCAGTTCTTCATTTTTCCAGGAGTGCCATCTATATGTAGGATGTCAATGGGCTTAACTTTAAGCAAGAGAGAAACCCTTATATTTTTCCCTTCTGAATTCTGTATAGGCATTTGCCAGATAAATGTTTGCTAAATATTTGCCAGTGCCCACGAGAAATATGTTTTAAAACTATCTAAATCTTGTACAATGTAGGGGTGGAAAATCCATAATAGATTCAGAAATATCTGTTTGAACAAAAGAGTGACAATTGAGTAAAATTGAAATAGAAAATAGAGATTGGTCTATCTCAGGTCTAAAGGTCTATGTAATTCTTGTATCATGTCTTCTTTAAAGGAATTCTGAACTGTATTTTATTATTCATTTTATTCATTAAAAAAATGACCTCAGTATTCTGAATTTTAGCATGAGATAGACTCAACAAAATAATTCAACATAATTGAAAATAATTTCATTAATTTTAAAAATATCAAATAATTACCATCACTATAATATTATCATTTTTAATAAAAAGTCAAAATACCAAAAGCAGCACTCAGAAATGATTGACCTCAATTCAAAACTTGATTATTTAGATAATATCAATTATTCAGTCCAAGGGAAGAACATTTGTTGCTTAGGTACTACATATTCCAAACCATTTAGGATTTTAAATGTCTTGAACAAAGGCCTGGTGGTTTCTTTCAAGCTGATGTTAAATAGATTTCACAAGCCATTCCTGACTGTGCATTCTACACTTTGGAGTTACAGAAATCCCCTAAGTTCAGAACAAGTCATAATACTTTGTCCAGAATTCAATATAGCTTTCCCAACATCCAGATCCAATAGCTCAGAGCAGCATAACATTTGACTCACCAAGCCAAATGCAGCCCACCAACCATATTTTTGACTTATTGAAACTTGACAACACTTTTCTTTTGTAAACTGAGGAAAATAAGGATTTCATATTTTTTGTTCAGCTTGGTAACTCCCAAGCTAACCAATTGACGAAAACAGTATTATATTGTTCTTCAAAGATAGTTTCCAAAGTTTCTGTGACAAATATATCAAGTTACAATTCTGTAGGTATCTGAAAAATTTTACTGGATAAAGCCCTTAGTAGTTTAAAGAAGGTATAGAGGCTAAGGCAACCTGATCTGAACTGTGTTTCGGAAAAGAGGCTACCTGTGTTATTGAATGAGTTCATTCTTGAACTCATGTTTGCTAAAAATACCTGATTTATTTTTTTTATTTTTTTTTTTGCCAAAGAGCCAGCAGATGTCCATCCAGACTCTAGAGAACTCAGACCCCTAGCCTTATGCTCCAAGGCCAGAGCTAGGCTTTATTTCTGCTTCACTACCTTGGGCATGCTTTTCCCTGGTGTTTGTGACCACTTTGCAACTTTATTCTTTGGAACATTACATATTGAAACAGAAGGGCAAGCAGCTTCCCACTATTTGTTGCGTATCTGTGGAGTCAAGCCATCTGTCAGTAAAACAGAAAAACCTAAGTTCCTTTTCTCTCCAGAGTTCAGTTTGCTATTTTGGGGAGGCCTTCCATTCCCCATGTGGAAGAAAGCTGGTATGGTTTGAAGCAAAGATGGTTGAAAAATAGAGGGCCAAAAGACTGAAGCTGCTGTTTTGCCCATCTGCCACTGCTTGAGGTGTATTCATTATTAATGGAGGTAGTAGCGGTTGCTGTTCAGATATGCAAGCCTGCCTGGGTAAATGAGACATTCTTCAGCAAATTGCTTCGGTTTTTGATTGCTGATTGTACGCGTGTCACCAAGCTGACTCAAGGTTCATCGATGCATGCTCAGTAAATTAGAAAGAACATAACTATGGATCAGCCAAGAGAATGAATTCTTTGCCTACAATGACCCAGGGCCATTTAATTTTCTGCTTAATTTTGTTGCAGTCAGTTTGCATTTTGGGTTATTATGCAGTAGGAAATTAACAATAAATAACAAATTTGGTCCTCCTGTGCTTGTAATGATATTTTTTTATAAATCTTTGTAATGCTCTTTTTAAAAGGATCAAGGTCTGCACCAGGCTGATACCCCACAAATATGCAGGATAGGAAAGAAAGGGGGGGAAAACATTAGTCCTGGCAGATAATCTCATAGTTAAATAGCAACTCCCTTCTCTTTCTGTTCTCTCAGCTCTCTCCTATGATTTTATATTTCGCGTTAAGCTTAAGGTTTTTCTTTTTCTCTTTTTTTTCCAGATAATTTGAGGAAAATGGAAACAGATGAGGCTCAAGATATGTCCCAAGTTTCTGGTGAGATGGGATATATAAAGAATATGACTTTAAAAAATATGGGGAATCTCCCATCCAACTTCAAATTTGTTTGGTTCTCTATAAGACCATAGCAGCTATTGTCAGGACAGGTGTTTCTGTATTTTGCAATGACTGTTTGCAGATCAGGATATCATTAATGTTTACCATTTCATATAAAACCCAAATGGGTTTTTAAAAAAAAAAAATTGGGGGAGGGGATTGAAAAAGGAGAAGTATACATAGATCTTCCTTTCTTTCACAAAACAAGGAGCCTATGTGACACATTTTAAATTCAAAACCAGACAGATTACAGGTTTTTTATATGAAACACAGAAAACATAAACTGGAAAAACAATTCTTATTTTATCTGTCAAATACTATCTGTCAGTATTTTTCTAAATATAATTACCTTTAGTTTTATAATTAATCTAAGAGTTGATTAGATTTCCTTGCTTAGATTTCCTTAGAGTTGAATTTTCATTTTTATGCAGTGAAATTGGCTTACACAATTATTTTGTGTGAAAGTGATTTGTTACATTTGGAAACAATTGCAAGGGAAGACCTTGAAGGGGCATTACTGTATGAAGAGACAGAAAATAACATGCAAATTGGAAATCTACTAAAGACCTGGGTATTTCGTAGTCTATTAGAGCTGGAATTTTAATCCTTCTAGATACATCTACAATATATATCTCTAAAGACTGTATAAAACATTTAAGAGATAGTCATTAAATAGTACATATTAAAGAGTAAATAATACCCTTACCCACATTCAGAAGACAAAATTAAGATTTTTATTGCAGCTAAGTAACCAATATAGAACAGAATCATAGAATTTTAGAATTTTAGAAATGCAGAATCATATGGTTGGAAGGGAGCTTGGAGGCCCTTCCAGTCTTCCTTCCAACCACCTGGAAGGAATCTTTATATAATCCTGGACAAATAATTGCCCAGCTTTTCTTGAAAACCTCTAGCAGTGGAGCACCCACAATTCCATGAGGCAAGCTCTTCCATGAGTTAAGTGTTCTCATTGTTGGGGAAATGCCTCCTTGGTTCTAGGTTTGATCTCTCTTTGATAATCTTTCATCCCTTACTTCTTATCATGCCCTCAAGTGCTATGGAGAATAAATTGACCCCCTCTTCCCTATGATAGGCCTTCAAATATTAAAAGATGGCTAACATGTCACCTATAAAACCTCTCTTTTTTAGGCTAAACATACCTATTTCTAATAGCCATTGCCTCATGCGATTTAGACTCCAGACCACTTATCATCTTTGTTGCTCTTCTCTACATACCTTTTAGATCCCAGCATCTATTTGTATTGAGGTGACCAGAATGGATGCAATATTCCAAGTACTATCACTTCTTGTGACCTTGATAGTATCCCTCTGTTGATGCAGTCTAGGATGGTATTGGGTTTTGAGCAACTGTAGCACACTGCTGATTCATACTTAAGTAATGGTCCACCAGGACTCTCATAGGCACTACTCTAGAGCCCGACTGCCTATTCTTTATCTGTTCTTGTTTTTCCTGCCTAAATTACTGGACAATCACTTGTCTGAAATGGTATAGGGTCTCCTGCTTGAGTGGGAGGATTGGACTAGAAGACCAAAGTCCCTTCCAGCTCTATTCTGATTGATATTTATACCACCAAACTGAATCTTATTGCATGGTGTTCAGTGCTCAAGTCTGTCAAGATCCTTCTGAATCTTGAATATATCTTCCAAAGTGTTGGCAATTCCCTCCAGTTTGGTATTATCCATAAATTTGATAGTGCCCTTTCAATTTCCTCATCTAGGTCATTTATGAAGATGTTGAATAACAGAATTGGAAGGGACCTTGGAGATCTTCTAGTCCAATCCACTGTTCCAGCAGGAAACCCAATATCATTTCAGACAAAATGGCTGTCCAATCTCTTCTTAAAAATTCTAAGTGTTGGAGAATTCACAACTTCTGGAAGCAAGTTGTTCCATTGATTAATTGTTCTAACTGTCAAAAAAAATTCCTTTAGTTCCTTTTGTTTCTCTCCTTTATTAGCTTCCATTGCTTCTTGTCCTGCCTTCAGGTGCTTTGGAAAATAAGTTGATTTTGTGGCATCCCCTTAGATATTTCAATATTTCTATCCTATCACCCCTAAGCCTTATTTTCATTAAATTAGACATATTCAATTCCTACAACCATTCTTCATATTTTTTAGTCCCCTAATCATCTTTGTTGCTCTTCTCTACATTTTTTTCTAGAGTCTCAACATCTTTTTTTTTTATAATAAAAAGTTTTTATTGGTCACAAATATATAGATATATCACAAAATATGTTGAATTTTCAATTATCTTTACAGATAAAAATATTTTTCCGAAATTT
>JAOYMU010000077.1:57948928-57960261 GCA_025802295.1 Psammodynastes pulverulentus
TCTAAGCGGTTTACAGAGTCAGCATATTGCCCCCACAATCTGGGTCCTCATTTTACCCACCTCGGAAGGATGGAAGGTTGTGTTTCTAATCTAAGTCTACATAATTATGTTTGAGTTCCATTCACTTTGTGCTTACCTTTTCATAGGCCTATATTAATATAAAATTTAATGTGGAGGCCGAGGTTTGAAGAGTAAACCTAAAGAATTTTAAAAACTTGTATTTATATCTAAGTGGAAAAGTCAGCTAAAACCGAATTGAGGAGGAAATGAAATTCAATTTTTGCAGTATCTCATGTGTGTGGTTTCCTGTAAAAACACCTGCATCAGAAAGCAGGATAGGGCTTGGGTGGAGTAAGAATTAAGTTTTTAGCAAGTCTTTAGTAAGCCGGATGTTAGGAGAGGGACAGCTGACTTGTGACATCACTTATTTCTTACTAAGACCTGCTATAAAAAATTGGAACAAATTAATAGAGAAAATTAGACCAAGTTTAATTGAATTTCTATTTAACAAAGAAATACTTCTCTGAATTCCAACTGCAGGGGACAGATACTTGGCCTGAGCACATATGCAGCTTGTAAGCATCAGAGAAAGAACTAGCTACCAATGTTTAGTTTAGCTAGTCTTCACCTTAACAACAGTTCATTTAGTGACCGTTCAAAGTTACAACGGCACTGAAAAAAGTGACTTATAACAATTTTCACACTTATGATCTTTGCAGCATCCCCGTAGTCATGTGATTTACATTCAGAGGCTTGGCAACTGACTCATATTTATGACGGTTGCAGTGTCCCAGAGTCTCGTAATTTCCTTTTGCGACCTTTTGACAAGCAAAGTCAATGGGGAAGCCAGATTCACTTAACAACTGTGTGACTAAATTAAGAATTGCAATGATTCACTTAAGAAATGAAGCGAGAAAAGTTGTAGAAAGGAGCAAACTCACTTAACAAATTTCTCACTTAACAACATACATTTTGGGTCCAATTTTGGTCATAAGTTGAAGACTACCTGTTTTGGATATTCAGCATGAAATAATATAAACTATATTTTTACAATACTGAATGCTGACTAAAAACAGCACCACTGCATTAATCCATTATGGCCTTGTTCATTACGGCATTGGTGAATGCTTCAGCTCAGAAGTTGGAAAAGGTAATGCACCTTGCCCACAGTAAGACATAGTCTAAAATCATTATGGAATTACTGATTATTTTAAATAGACAGAGAATGAAACTGCTTTCTTTATTAACATTACCTTGTATATTTTGGGTAGTACAGTATTTATGAGAAGTAGAGCCAAAGGCAATACAAAAGAGGAGAAAAAAGATAATTAATGTTGCCAATTATCTCACACGAAAATTATGGTGAAGTTTAACATTAGGCTAGTCAGCTCCATTAGGTAAATCTGACTAGGAAAGCCACAAGAAAAGTTAACGTTACTTTTATAGGCATTGGCCATAGTAACAGAATCTTGCAGGTCTGTTTTGTCTATTATCTCCCTTGTTGTACTTCAGTGAATCGGGGAGGCGTTGTCTGTTTTGAACTTTTTTAAAAAAGCTTCAGTCTCTTTTGTCTAGGTAACAACTTATTCAACAGCATATTCATATTCAATAATTGTTCTTTATCAAGTAGATAAATGCAGTTGGCTGATAAAGGACGCAATTTTTTCTTGTTTGCTTTTGTTTAAACCAGAAGAGAAGTAAACAACTTGATTGCCAAAGGCAAGATTAGTGAACAGGTTTATGAGGAGAATTCCCTGGATATTATGCTGGAAGGAAATGGATGGATTTAGAGATCTTTCCAGTGAGATTTTTTCCATACTTTTACTTTCAAACAGCACCTGGTGTGCAAGTGCCATTTGGAATCATCATTTCCCAAGACTTGACATAAACCTTAGCCTGTGTTTGAACACAACTGTTATATGCCTTGCAGTCCATGTATACCAGATGGAACAAGTACTGATCTATTTGCAGAGGAAATTTAGTAAAGAAATGTTGAATACTTACCCATCTGCAGTTCTCCCCCATAAATCCCATTTCCCATTTTTTTTCATAGTTCTTTTATTGTTCTATGCAGCTGCAGTAAATTACTGGAGAAATAAATAGTGGCACATGTAGAGGAACATTACCAAACTTAGCAGAGTAGAGGTCAATAAGCATCCATCCTCCTGCCTATTGATCCTTACTGTAAGTGCATTAGATTCCCATTATTTCTACAAACATTTATGGTATTGTAATAAGTATTCTCTCTTCCACATTGCACAAGTGTATGAAAAAAACACACCAGAAATACACATTTAATCAAAATCCTTCGAATGGCCTGGTCAAAAGAGATCTTGTCGTTTTTTACCATGATGAAGCAGAAGGGGCTGTGGGTCAGGAAGAGGGAAATGCCCATTTCTTAATTGACGGAGGAATGACAGAGAAGTAAATTATCTGGAAAGCACGTGCTTCCTATTTCAAGGCTGGAGCTGCTTTTTCTCTGTAATTAGCTGAAAGGAATTGGTCTCCTTCCATATGACATTTCATTGGGTTTGTGTTTATTTGAGTGGAAGGACATTTTATGAAAAATGAAAGTTATTTCCCCCAGTTTATGAAATTTATTGCTAAGGACATAGATTAACATTTCCCTTGACCAGGGAAGCCCATCACATGAGGACTAAGAAAGGAGGGAAAAAATCTATTTCATCACTTGGCAGGTGTTTTGCTTGGGAAGTCCCTACCCACTACAAGTTCATATACTAAAAGATAGGCTCAACAGCAACAGTGATGGATTATGAAAGGCATTTGGTCTAAGAGAGAATGGAAAAATCTCAGTGAAAACGTGCTGCCTTCAGCATACAGAGCCTTATATGACTTAGCTCAAGTTACCTACTAGATTGCATATTCCTGTACAGGCCAATCTATGCTCAAATCTTCAATGGAATTCCTTTTGTAAATCATGACACAACTTTAAATCGATAATCATTACTATTTTTGCATCTATGTTGAGAAACCACCTGTTACTGCAGCTGAGCCAGGACTGGTTCTTTTTTTGTTTAAAGGAGGATTCAGAATGTATATTTCAAAGTAGGCTATACACCATTCTAGATTTTTTAATGCTGCTGTTTAGTTGTTAAGGTTTTTGTACGATGCCTGGAGCCATTTGAGAGTGAGCACTTATATATTATATATACATACATACATACATACATACATACATACATACATACATACATACATACGTTCCTTGGGGAACAACAGAAAAGTAGAACATCTAGATGTTATTAGGCAAAAAATCAAAAATGAATCTGCCATTATTGTACTCCTGACAGTCATTTCCATTATAGTGGCATCTTTAACAAACTGTGATTTCATCAAAGTGACAGTGTGAAATGGGTGTGATGATCCTGATGTTTGACACAAGCATATAAAAGTCATGACTTATGAAAACTTGTCATCTCACCTGAAAGGAACATTCTGTAATCTAATCACTGCAGAATATGCAATTATCAAGGAGTTGGAAAAAATATTATAAATAAAAATTATAATAATTGGTGGTTTTAGCTTAAAAAAATGAATGAAGTAAGATAATGTTGATATTATACATAGTGTCAGAAAAAATGCTTCTCAAAAATATTAGATATTAGATGCTCTACAGATCATACAATTAAGATGAATATAAGTTAAGTGCCATGTTAATACATGTTAACAGATAAAATATATAATATCTCAGTGTGTATATTCATCACATTCAATGGATGTGTCTGCTTGGAAATTTGCATATCTTAGCAATATGTTATGCCTGTCATCATGTGCTAATCAGACCCTAATCAGATCTTAAGTAAGAATCCATATTTAATAACTAAATAATAAATAAAAATTTCCTCTTCTTTATCACCTGAGGTTGATGGCAACAGCTAATGGCAACAAAACACTGTGGTTTCATTGTTTAGGAAAAAATAGGCCAAAATTATGGCTAACAATACCTAAAGACAGGGTAGGCTGCTGGGGGTTTGCAGGGGTTCAGGAGAACCTCTAGCTAAGATTCTGTGCAGTTCGGAGAACCCCAAATCCCACTCCTGGCTAGCCCTGACCACCCCTCCTCTCCCAGGAGTCCCTAGGTGGCCTGTTTTGGATGCAGGTAAATGCAGGGTGCGTGCGGAGGCTCGGGGAGGGCGAAAAATGGGCCTACCAGAAGTTTGGGATGAGCTCCAGAGTTCAGGCTCCAGAGGGCCTCTGGAGCCTGGGAGGCTGTTTTCACCCTCCCGGAGGCTCAAAGAAAGCCTCTGGAGCCTGGGGAGGACAACCTCCCCTGCTGTGGTGGACAACCTCCCCTGCTGTGGTGCAGGAGGCTGACTAGGCCACGCCCATCCAGCAACCAGGCAGAGAACCTCTTGCTAAAATTTTTGAAGCCCACCCCTGCTGAAGCACCATAGTTTTGTCCTCTTGATTTGGAGTAGCAGATAAGCGTTATAAGATTATATTATATTTATAGCATTTCTTTCTACTCCTAAAAGAGATTAAGCTGTCATGTTCCTGTATATATGTGTAGATTAAGATATGTATATATGCATGTGGGAAGGGGAATTGTATATGTAAGAGTCCAGATAGGCACAGTCAAAAGTATAGTTTCTGAACAAGTGATTCAGATCCTGATAGTTCCTTCTGAGTCAACAACATTATTCATCCTTTATGAAGGAGGGATAATGTAAGGGGTGTGCACCAAGGTGCCTACCGTCCCTGTCCTGTTGTTCCTTTTATTTGTAACCATATTGTTATCACATTTCTAATTATATATGTTATCTAATACATGCTTGACTAAATAAATAAATAAATTGTAATATATATGAGCCATTCCACAGGTAATGCCTAAAAGATAGAAACTTCCTAACAACATGGGATTAAACCACAAGGAAATCCTTCTGCTTCACTTGCGGTATAAGTAAGAAAAGGATCAACAGCATATTGGCTGACAAAAGGAAAAAGCAGAATGATTCTGTGCCTTAAAATAGCTGTAAATTTATATTTAAAATAGTAGATAGATAAATTAGCCATAGATGATATTTGAAACGAGCTTCCTACATGATAAGCTTCCCATTCACACTTCTATTCCATTCCAGAAAGCAGTCTTTTTTCAAATGAACTATTTCCCTACTCAATTGAAAATATAATGACAGTGAACATTTAACAATAGGTCATACCAGTGTGGGAGACCCAAAGATAACAGGGTGTCCTCGACTTATAACCATTCAGTAAGCAACCATTTAATTCAATCAAAATAGAGCTGGAAGGGACCTTGGAGGTCTGCTAGTCCAACCTCTACTTAAGCAGGAGTTCCTATCATTTCAGTCCAGTCTCTTCTTAAAAGCCTTCAGTGATGGAACACCCACAACATCTGAAGGCAAGCTTTTCCACAGGTTACTTGTTCTCACTGTTAGGAAGTTTCTCCTTACTCCCAGGTTGCTTCTCTCTTTGATTAGTTTCCATCCATTGTTTCTTATCCTACCCTCTGGTGTTTTGAAAAATAAGTTGACCCCCACCTCAATCAAAGTTTCAGATATACTGAACTTATTATCTGTACCTGAAAGTATGCTTTGAAGAATCCCAATAGTCAAAGGATCAAAATTTGGCACTTGGCACCCTGCCTGCACTTAGGATCACAGAGATGCTTCACATCTCCCATCTAGCTCCCCCCATCTATGCACTTCTCCTCTTCCTTCCTGTGTTTCACTGTCCCAGGTGATCTTCACTGTCTTCTTACTCCCACTGATGATGAGATGTTCCCAGCTTGGCTGCTTGGCTGAGGGTAGTGGTAGGGCTTGGCCTCAGAGTTGTGGCATGCCAAAATTTCCATTGTACTACACTCCTGAGAATTGCTTTTTTTTTTCCTCAAGTGAAACCCAGGCCCAGTCAGTACAGCAGCCAGGCCAGGTACAGCTGTGGCAGTGTAATGCAGGGCAGACTGCAGGTGGCAAAGGCAACTGTGGCTGGAACTGGGCTGAGGCAGCTCTGGCTTTCCTGAGTGTGGTTAGCAGCACTAGAGCCACACAGTTCTGGGTCTGCTTGCCATCCCACAAGGCAGGATGCAGGGCAGCCAAAAAGGCAGAGATGAGTGAGAATTGGGTTGAGTTTAAGTCAATCCAGTATGTTACTGAGGCTCAGGGCTGGGAGTGATCAAGTTCAGAATGGTTTGGATTGAGATGGGTGGGTTCTTGCTTAATGAATCATGTTTGTTGGCCCTGTCAGGATTGCCATTGTTAAGTGATGTGATCAAATGATGTCTTGCTTTATTACTATATTGGTTAATGATGGAAATTCTGATGCCAATTGTGGAGGTCTCCCTGTATACCATTATTGTCTGATTTATGCAGCAAATTTTTCTCATGTGATTTCTTTCTATATGCTTAATTTTTTCTTTTGTTCGAACTGGTGAAAAATAACTACCTAGCTATGGTATATTATAATGGGATCTCTTTTATAAATGCATTACAATCAGGGGTGGGCTTCAAAAAATTTAGCAATGAGTTCTCTGCCTTGTTGCTGGATTGCTCTCTGGAAGCAGGAAACAGGGCTGTTTCCGACCTTCTCGAACTTCCAGGAGGCCCATTTTTCACCCTTCCCGAGCCTCTGCACGTACCCTGGCCTTATCTGCATCCAAAATAGGCTGCCTGGAGACTCTTGGGAGGGGCGGGGTGGGGTGGGCAGGGCCAGCTAAGAGTGGGATTTGGGGGTTTGCCGAATTGCACAGAATCTTAGCTAAAGGATCCCCCAAACTCCTGTGAACCCCCAGCAGCCCACCTCTGATTACAACTTGTTTAGACTAGTTTTTTTGGACAACTCTGTTCCATAGCCTCTTTTGAAAAATGAAGGCTAAGGATATTAAAATAGGGCTATCGTCCCTAAGCTGCAAAAATTCTGCAGGCTACTCAATGTATGCAATGAAAAGCTTGTCTGCTATTCCCTCCAAAATTATCATATCACCCTTCTCTGTTATTTTGTGGTCTGTCTTTTCTTACAGATTGAAATCAAGATGTTCTGTTACCATTAGCAAGAAATGTTCAATTTTTTCCTCCTGCCATTTAGGGATCAAATGGTTATTTACAGCCAAGATCTAGTATCTTTAATTGAAGTATTGTCACTTGGATAACAAAAAGCAAACTCCCCAAACCAGGCTTTATCTTGGCTAAAAGAATTGTTTCATGTGACTAGAATATGATATGCCAAGGTATAGCCTGTTGTTACCCGCCCCGAGTCCCTGTGGGGAGAGGGGGCGGGCTATAAATCGAAAAATAAATAAAATAAATAAAAAATAGCCCTGCCAGAAAACTAGCCTCACAGTTTTGTTTAAGAAAAATTTTCTTTCTTTCTTTTTTTTTTTATGAAATTTTTATTGCTTTTTTTCTTTTAAACATGTTCAAACATATAATATACATAACCATGTTCATGTACATGTCATAATATCATAACATTCCACTTTTAATATCGATTAAATATTGAGATTCTATGCTTTCTATACATTCTACTTTTTGTCTTTATTATACATCATGTCACCTTTAACTTTCCTTTTTGTTATATATGTTCCTTCTCCTTCTTTCAAGAAAATTTTCTAACTAAATAGAGAGAATGAAATGCATGGAGAAGACTTGAAACATGTATTTGGGACTGATTGCTATCAAGCAGCAAAGAAACATGTTTGGAACTCAGATGTTTAGATGCCATTTAAATATTTTGCCCCAGTGCTTACTTCTTTGTTTGCAATTGCACAGCCAGCTCTAGTTATTATTCTGAACATGCTTCTTAAAAATTAAATAGGGAATGACTATTTCCCCCATCTTTCCACTTTGAAAGTCATCTGCTAGAAATGTTAGTGTGATTACATATCTATTAGAATTGCCACACAACTCTGATATACCTGGGTATAACAATGTAAACTATGTTAAGGCATGAAATATGAATACCAAACACTCTTTGGTGCTCAAAAGAAGAGCCAATATGTAACACATTAAATAAAATATATTTATTTACTTGATTATATATTTCAAAAGGAAGGTTTTGCTGAGGAATACCCAGATTAGAAAAACAGGTTCTGTTTATTTGACAAATAGTATTAAAGCAGAATTTAGGAATAGCCAGCAGCAAACTAATGTTTGCTTCATATTAAAGTTGTTTGCACAAAAAAGAGGCTAATGTCTTGTAATTATTACAATGTAAGTAGTTAAAGAGTGCATGTTATACATGTATTCTCTCAAAAATATACTTCAACCGTTTATGAAATACTTCATGAAACATTGTGCAAAAAGGTAGAAATATCAATGTGGAAAAGAATGTGTACTTCCCTTATCTGTCCTTTTTCACATTTCTTCTCAATAAATAGAAATAATGTGGAGTCAAAATAGAAATCGATTCAAAAAGATATTCCAAATTCTCCATAATCTGTTTCTCTTTATTCAGCTATTTGATATATTAACTTCATTACTCTTAGGGCCGTACAAATCAATATGAAAAGTTAGTTAGTTGGGGTTTAAACTTTTTTAAATTTTTGGGTTTTAATTGGGGTTATTATTGTTATTGTGTTTATTTGTATCACTTTGTGGCTGATCTGTACCCCACCCCGAGTCCCTTAGGGGAGAGGGAGCGGGTTATAAGTGCGATAAATAAATAAATAAATAAATAAAAAAGGTATTTATGTAGCGACCTTGATTTTTCAAAACAGCTTAAGAAACTCTATTCTTGGAGTCCTGGAGCTTGTGAAGACAAGCTCATCTTTTAATATCTCTATAAATTTGTTAACTGCCCAGAAACGGCCTAGTAGGAAATGTAGCTTCTTGAATTTAAGATCAATAAAAACATGCAAGTGTTTAACAATTTCCACCACATCATTAAAGCATGGAATACTCCTAAACTAAAAAAAATGGGATTTAATTTTTAAAACTTTAATCAATTGGAAAGTGGTGGCTTAAGACCACGGAGACTGTTGAGCATTTTGTAATTACAAGTTCAAGGACTGAAGCTCGAGCAGGCGACCCTGTTCCATTCCGACAACTTTGGGAGGCGAGATTGGACTGCCGGAGAGGCTGGACTGTTCCTTTCTTTTGCGTGAAGACAAAAGCAAAGAATTAATTAAGCAGCTATTTTCTCCCTGATGCCTGTCACCTCCTTGCCATCTTTTCCCATTAGTGGAATAATAAAACAGCAGCTTGAAAGCATAAAATCTCAGTAACATTTCAGGGCAGAGCAGAGAGAAAAGGAGAACAGAGACAAGGCAAAGAGCTGCCTTGTGTGCTGCAGCTGTCCAAATATTTACCCCAGAGATAAGCATTCCAAAAATACCAGTAGTTTATTTTTGCTTGTAAAAGTGTTGGAGCTTTTTACATTTGGTGACAGGGCTGATGAATGTGACCAGGAATTTCCCCCACAAACTAAATACAAAGCTCTTGAAATGGATGACCTCTCACTGTCTCTCAGTAGGGGTAGCCTTGGCTGACACTTTGACTTTGCTCTCAGATGGCCATCTAAGAATGGATGCAGGGAATCCATCTCTAATCATGACTTGTTCCAGAAAATAACATGAGCTACAGTATATAAAAGACCCTTCCAGCGTCTTATATATTATGATCTACACTTTAAATTCTTTTGTATTATTATTAACAAATCAGCAAGTAAGCATATAGGATCTGAAGGCTGTGCAAATTGTAAAAAGCCTACTGGCCTATTTACTGCAATCTTTTCCCAGTTTTAAAACCAATGTCACACAAGCATCCACACAACAGACCAAGTAATATTACCAGCAGCTCACTGATGGTGGTTTTTAAGTTTAATGTTATGTGCCATTATAAGTTTTATAAAACTAATTTGGTAATTTCCCCATTTTAAATGCTGTCTTATAAAGATCCAATACAAAGGAGCTCAGGATCTTTGTTTTATCTTAAAAATTAAGTGTCAACTCTGAATCGAACCTGGCTAAAGCCACCTTGTGGTGCTTCATAGTCGCCAGGCAATATGGGGGGAGGATGAGGGGGAAATAGCTAGATTGTATCGTAGACAAAATAAAGAGATCTCCCACGGGAACCAAGGTCATCCCAACAGGTAACAGTTGGAGGAGGAGCAGAAGTGGTCGAGGGAGCTGCCACCTGCTTTGATTGGACAATGTGACCTGTGACACCTGGGGAGAGAAACTTTTGCTCTTTTAATTACGTTAACCACAGGAAACTTTGAGAATTGATTTTCACTGGCTGTGCCGATTTGATGTATCCAATAAACATATTTTCTGAGGAAGGTTCCTGCTTTGGGGTTGATTTCTTTAGATGCGTTGCTTGGAACGCTGACATTAAACCAACTCTGCTAACTTTCTGCTCCATCTGGATCCGGTCTCCGGAGTCTTCGGCCCCAGCTGCCCCCCCAATTTTCAAGGGGGCAGAGAAGACTCAGGGAAGATGGAGAAGAAGCCAGAGGGAGCTGCCGGTGCCAGCGCTGTCCATACCGAGAGCCAAAAAACCGTGGTACCACTGGAGCAGGCTGCGCTCTCAGCGAGGACCCGGCTGAAGGCTGGGAAGGAGGCCCCGGGCACTGGAGACTTGTACCAAGCCAAGCAGGACCTCAGACGCCAGGGCTCAGGCCAGGGATTTGAAATGGGGATCCCGCTGACATCCACGCTGGACTTGGCCACTCTCACTCTGCGCTGGAGAGCCAGGAGACCCATCGAGTTGGACGAATCGGGGAATGGGGACAGTGGAGAAGAAGTCATGCTGTGACCAGGGCAGGAAGCAAAGGAGGCTGCCCTTCAGCTGAGGCTACAATGTATAAACTTGTCCATTATTAAATCCAAATCTGCCAACTTCTAGATAAATCCTGCCAGTGCCATTTCCCAGGTCGGCACTGGAATGTCTTGAAAAGGAGGCCAGGGGAGCCTCCGTCCCGTGTAGGGAGGAGACAGAGGTAGTGAAAAGGGTTGCTTCTCAGAAACACCCCCCCCCCCAAGACCTGGGTGGTTTCTACCCCAACACTGGCACTCTTTCACCGAGGCCTCTCCCTGGGGGAGGGAGGGGGGTCTGCCTAGGCTGAATTCGATGTCGTGTTCTCTTCTTCACTTGGTCTTTATTGAGCCGGGTCCTTCTTATTCTTCCTGTGTTTAAGGCTTTATTTATGCTGGGTGTTGAGCTGCCCGGAATTGTCCTGGAGTTGGGTGGTGCCTACATCGAATGAATTATTATTATTATCATTTTTGCTTATCATCTGTGCACGTCTCTATCATCTCTGTCTCCTCTGCCTCGTCTCTGTTGGTTTTATGCAAATCCCAAAGGAGCATCAATGTTCCTGTGAAAAGGCCAACCTCCCTCCCTCCCTCCCTCCCTCCC
>JAOYMU010000077.1:58009582-58024585 GCA_025802295.1 Psammodynastes pulverulentus
GCAAAAAAACCAAATCGTTAACAATCTTAGAGACAAAGATGGCAAAGAAGGGTGCTGGACACATGGAGGGAGGTGGTGTTGAACTTAATTAACCAACCACCTCCAGTATGAAGCTTTGCACATAGGAAAAGATATATAAGATGGGAAAATGATATCTGTACTTGGGGAAACCTCCTCCTTAGCAATTGACCTAATCTGACATGGAATCAATTATTTATCAAAATTAAATCTATGTCTTTTCAAATAGAAAAACTCCTACCATTCCGGCCTTGGCAACTGATACTGATTGAAGTTAATTTAGCACCTTGAAGAGTCATGGATTCACCATTCCTAAAATTGTACTTCTGAGAACTTCATAGTATTCTTTCTGTCTCTGTGAGAAAACTAGAGTAATTGAATGAGAAGTAAGGTCTTCTGGTTTGGGCAAAAACATTTTTTTCTGATTTGATAGCTTTCTCCTATGTCTTCTATAATCTCCCCACCTTTTTACTAAAATTCCACCTGGGTTTAAAGTAACTCTACTGGTCCAGTGCTTATTCTGATTGATCAACATTATCTAATCTTAACTAAAAAGAGAAAATTAATTAATAGCAACACATGAGGCATTGAGAAAGTCAGCTTTTGCAAACAAATCTACTGATTATATCTAAAGTTTACCAACATAAATGTCTTAATTTTTATAATGTTGCTTAGAAATGGAATGAATAATACCTATGTTACAGTGTGTTTAGTACACAGAACATATTTGTGTATATGCAGAATTTTTACTAACATTTGAAAACTATTCACCCAGTTCACTCTACCTAGGTTCTTATCAGTGCTTCTGAAACAACATTTAAAAACTATACAAAATACGTATGTCCCATCAGTATAATGTTGAGCACTTCAGTAGTAATTCAGACACACAACAAAAATGATCTCATAAAACCAGGGCTTTTTTTCTTCCGAGAAAGGTGCCGGAACGCACCCCCCCTCATCGCGCAAAAAACCCCGGAAGTGATAGCGCGCGATTGGTGGAGACGGACCACGTGATTTGGACTCCGAAAAGGATCCGGAACGCAGTTCCGCCCCGTTCCCACAGAAAAAAAGCCCTGCATAAAACTCTTAGTCTTGCAGAGCATAATTGCATGCTACAGGAATAATAGCATTACTAATTTCTGAAGAAAATATTGCCAGAAGCATAAGTCTGGCATTCAGAAGATGTGACAATATTGTTCCCTATTTCTGCACAGAAACTTTTATAATAAAGGCAGACTCATCAGATGATATTACGTTGTAGATAAAAATTACTCACAGGCTTTCTTAAGTTCAGAAACATTATCTAAATAAAGTGCCATGGATTTTTCCAGAATACAAAATCTATGAATATGGAACAAACAGGGATTTTCAATAACTTTGAGAACACTTTTGGTTATGGATTAACCCTGGCATGGGACTACGGGAAGATGCAATTTTCATGCTCTGACTTCCTTATTGTGATAATAAAAAATCTTGCCAGTTATGAAGACTTAGAAGAGTATTATTTCCTGTCAGTTATTTACAGTGTGGCCTAAGACGATAACAATAATGACAGCAAAAATTTAAGTAAGACCTAGATGTAGGCCATAAAAATATGAAGGCTTATCAAAATGAAATCAATTTTATTAGCCACAATTCTGCTTTGGCCACAAGAAAGAATCTCTTTTCCCATTGGGTAATAATTCTGACAGCTCACATATATGGTGCAGCGTATGAAGGCCCACACTCCAGAGGATCGGATTTTGTCTCCTAATAAAAGGAGTTAAAAAATACAGAGGCACCTACATTATTCAGCAAGGAGGGAGGGAGACAGGGAGGGAGGGAGGCTTCAAATGATGAGTTATATTAATCAAACAAAATAATAGTCATAAACATGTAAGAAAATTGGCAAATTCAACTGAATTCCAAACAGAGATTCTGCTAAAATGTATTAGAAATATTTCATTTTAGAATCTTTGCTTTTATGCACACCTTCTCAACTTATTATCTTTGTGTGCATATTTTTCATATTTTCCCAATGTTATTATCAGCTCTAATTGATCAGGCCTGATGTTTTGAAAAATATTTCAAAACCAAGCCTAACTCTGATATACTTTGGATTGCAGGTGAGAAGTGTATATCTGATATTCCCTATGATGCAACCACCAATTATGAAAAGGAGAATGATATGATGCAAACCCATGTCATTGACCAAGCTATTAATAATGCCATCAATTATCTAGGGGCAGAATCTTTGCGCCCTTTGGTGCAGACACCCCCTGGTGGCTCAGAAGGAGTGTCTGTCATCAGTCCAATGTATCAGCTTCACAAACCCCTTGGAGACAACCATGCTCGAGTCAATCATGCAGCTCAGGACAGTGCAGTGGAAAACTTACTGCTACTTTCTAAAACCAAGTCCATCTCTTCAGAAAGGGACCCTTCACCCAGCAACAGCGGCCAAGATTCCACTGATACCGAGAGCAATAATGAAGAACGTAGTGGTTTAATATACCTAACCAACCACATAGTGCCTCATGCACGGAATGGCCTGTCCATAAAAGAAGAACACAGGCAGTATGATGTCCTAAGAGGAAGTAATGACAGCTCCCAAGATGCTTTCAAAGTAATCAATGGCAATGGGGAGCAAGTAAAAATCTACAAATGTGAACACTGTAGAATTCTTTTTCTAGACCATGTAATGTATACCATCCACATGGGTTGTCATGGGTTCCGTGATCCTTTTGAGTGTAATATGTGTGGCTATCACAGCCAGGATAGGTATGAGTTTTCTTCCCACATAACTCGAGGGGAACACCGCTTCCACATGAATTAAAACTTTTGCTGTACTTAGTATTTGGAGCTAAATGAAGAGCAGCCATAAAGAAAAAGAAAAAAACACAATGACCAAAATAATATTCAATAAAAATACATATCAGAAAGCTGGGCTGCCAGAAATGAGCTCGTCTTGTAGCATGCATACATGAGACAATTTTATATTGATAATAGTGGGGTTTTTTTGCAAATGTAGGTAACCAAAAATGTTAGTGTAGTAAACTTTTAGTTAAGTGAAAGAACCTTTTTCTTGCTAGCAAGTGCACTCCCAGCCCCAGCCCCCATTTAAGGCTGTTAATTGTGCACACTCATCTTTGAATTTGACTGAAATGTAGAAAGATAAAATTAGCACATTTTTATGCAGATGTTTTGAAAATACACTTTTATCCCATAAAATTTTTGTAATAATTTGGTGTGTTCCTTAAATCAACAATCTAGACTTAGAACAGGTTAAAACCACTCATATTTCCGCCTACTCTTTGTCTCAACAGAAACATTTTTTCCCTAACTGTTAAATTGTGAATGCTCTGATCCCACGATTTAATTAATGGAAGCAGAGTATGGCCAGAAGAATTTAAACTTGTGTTGCTCTGAAAATAGAGCAGCAATGCTATTATGTTAATTGTAGATATCATTTTCATGAGTTATTCAAAGAAAAATCTACTTGCACCAATTAATTTGTGAAAGTGTGAAGTGCTTTGCCCAAATCTAGATCTTTTAAGTAAAAATCAAGGACCAATGATTCAACTTTAGTAGAACCACAAACTAATATTAAACAGATTCAGTGTAAATCAATTCCAAAGTCTGACTGGTGAAATAGTTAAAAAAGCCTATTGTATAGTTAGAAACAATTACATATATGCTGTATTTTGATCTGCTCTTGCCTTATGGCAGTGCAGTATTCTGTTTCTCATGCAATTGAGTTTATAAAACATGCTGGGAAGGAATCTTGAGAAGGGACATAGCAATGCTGTTCAACAATTTTTTTTTCTTTCTTAAAAGCACATGATCATCACTTGTGCAACTTTTAGGCATAGAAGAAGAAAGGATATTTTATTAGGGCTATCGTGTGAAATTTCATGTTCACTGTTGAATATTGATGCTGATAGCTTTTAGTCTTATTAGTTGCAGATCAATATTGATAAATAACATATGACAAACTATACATATTCAGTGTAACCTGGTTTAATTTGATTCAGTTACATAAGGCTGTTCATACATATCCAAAAATTTTATGTAAAGTGTGCCCAATTAGGACACCATTTGTATAGATAATTTAGCACGTTATTGATAAGTGGTTCATCTTATTGCTGATTATAAAACTGATGATAAAGTCTCCACCAAAGCACTTTTTTGTTGTTTTGTGGTTTTAATGTTGCATCTATTAGAAAATAGGGAAAGCTACAATGTTGAGGTTATTTGAAGGAGATATTTTGAAAAATTCAGGACAGGGGTACCTTGGTACTCATCCTGAATTGGTTCCAGGAGGTGCGACAAGCATTAAAAAGATGAGGATCAAACAAATTATGTGACTTATCATGACTCTTGTTGTTTTGGCTGGGAAGGACTTATCTGTTCCTTTTTCCCATGTCAGTGACTTTCCCAGCATGGCTGACTTCCTGTCTGCCCTTTGTAGTTGTTTGCCACTTTTCCCAGCATGGCCGACTTTATGTTTGCTTTCTGCTGCTATACCCCACTTCCTTTCGTGGTGTGTCAAGAACCAGGCAAATGGTGAGTATCGGAACAACATTTTCCCGTCAAAATGTGTCGAGTACCAAATTCAATGAGTTTTGAAACAGTCCAGTACTGAAGCACCACTGCATTATCAAGTTAAATCCCATCTGCAAATCCATATGTTGTTCAGTTCACCCTTAAGGTGCATTTTTGTTTTTACAAGTTTTGTCTATGTTCTTCAACTTGATGGAGGCTTGGCTCCATTCACTGAACAAAAAAGTCAACTCATAAGTGAACATCAGTGCGATGATGATACTCTGAACTAGGTAATCCTAAACAATTTTCTGTAGTTTTAAAGTCCACAAGATATACGTGCATTTAAAATTAATATACTTTATCTTTGTATAGGCATCAACTTTTGTATGATCAGAGTTTATGGTGTTTCTTGTTCTAGTTTTTTCTCTTTAATATTGAAAGCAAATATACTTTAGGGAGAGATATTAGTGATCTACACTGTACTGACAAGGTCCTTCATTGGAATTGTCAAGTTTGCCACACCGCTGTTCAAAATAAGTCTTGTTTTGTTTGAAAATAAATAACCAGGCTTTTATTTTTATGTATAGTTTGATAAATTGATACTAATTTAAATTTCTTTTGATAGAATGCCTCACTTCTGTAAATAGCAACTGATCAATGCTTTTGAGAGCTTACACTTCAGCTTCATTTTGGCACTGCCTTTTAAACTTGTATTACACACATTTTTGCTGTGGTTTTATACTGAACACCTAATAATTTTTTTTGACCAATGTATTTAAAACACAATGAAATGACTTTCATAAAAACTGTAACATTTTGTCTGAAAGCAAAGATGAATCATTTTGAAATACAGAATATTTGGAACATTTCTTTTTAGGGAATAGAAAGTATAGCATGATGAACAGTCTTCAGATTCTGGCTAAGTGTGTATACATGTAACCGTGTTGTGGGAGAGAAGAAAGGGGGAATTACAAAAAAGGTAGCAATTTGTAAAGCAAATACTACCCAAAGGTCTTTTAATGCCAGAGAAAAATTGCAGTTTCTATAAGTAGTTAGAAGAATTAAACTGCTATTTTTAGCATATTTGTAAAATGCCACAAGATGTTCATTGAAGGAGGAGTCTCACAGAATAACCTTCAACAAAAAGTAGTAAAAGGACTAATGGAGTTTTTTGTAATTAAAACACTGTTATTAAAACTGCAGTGTGGAACTACAGTTTAACTGTTGAACTGTTTTGTACAGAAATCAAAGTTGCTCCTGTTCAGCACAGATCCCACAGTATTCATTGTGAACCTTGGTGGCGCAGAGGTTAGAGTGCAGTAATTGCAGGCTGATTGCTGGCTGCCTGCAATTTGGCAGTTCAAATCTCACCAGGCTCAAGGTCGACTCAGCCTTCCATCCTTCCGAGGTGGGTAAAATGGGGACCCAAATTGTTGGGGGCAATATGCTGACTCTGTAAACCACTTAGGGCTGTAAAGCACTGTAAAGCAGTACATAAGTCTAAGTGCTATTGCTATTGTTATTCATCCTTACCCTTTTACTGCTTTTTGTTGCAATAATTAGGTATGTTTTATACCTAAAGACTATTTTATAGCTAAAGACAACTGCTATAACCTTTTCAGATCAGGAAAGGCTTGACATTTCTCACATTTTCTCACTAGATTACTAGAATGCATTATAGTTCTATTTCCTTTAAAAAAACATCTCAAAAACTTCAGTAACCTTCAAATACTAATGGGTACTGGACAAAAAAAATCATGGAACATCAATCCTTTGCCAGTTAATTGTCAGTCATTGTTAAGTTCAACATTAGAATCCTGGTGCTTATTTTTGAAATTCTGAATTTGAGATCAAAGTGCTTCACAGCATATTGTATTCCATACACATCTGCCAGGAACTTTGGTCATCTTTAAAAACCTTCTACAGGTCTTCTCTATCAAATCTGTCTGATCTTGACAAATATAAATCGCTGAGATGTTACTGATTACATCCCAGAATTCTGAAAGAGTTGGCAGAGGTTATCTTAGAATCATTCAGAGGTGGTATTCTACCGAATCGCACCTGTTCGGATGAACCGGTGGCAAAAAACCCCTGCCGTTCGGGTGAACCAGTAGCAAAAAAATAGCTACCAGTTCAACTGAACCGATAGCTTAAAAAAGCTACCAGTTCAGCTGAAATGGTAGCTAAAAAAACTCTGCAGATCAGCTGAGAGGATCAAAGAGTCCTCTCAGCTGATCGGCGCGCACATGCGCAGTAGGGGGCGTGCAGGTAAGTGCGGGTATGCACGGAAGAGGGAGTGGGGGTGAAGTGCGCACACATGCACATTCAGTGAACCGGTGGCAACACCGGTAGTAAACCACCACTGGAACCATTGCATCATATATTTCAAAAATCCTGGACAATGGGGAACTACCAGAGGATTGGAAAAGATCTTATGTGGTTCCCATCTTCAAAAGAGGAGGGGGAAGAGACCCAGAAAACTACAGTCCAATCAACCTAACATCAATATCTAGAAAGATACTGGAAAATATCTTCAAAAAATAGATCTGCATACATGTAGAAACAAATATAACTAGAAACCAGCGCAGATTTCAGATCATGCCAAACCAATCTTATTTCAGTCTTTGTAAATTAGTAGGCCAGTAAAAATGCTGTGGACATAGTATATAGTATACTTAGATTTCAGAAAGACATTCAACAAAATAGATCACAGTCAACTTCTTGGTAAGCTAGAAAAATGTGGGATAGACAACATCACTACCGGTTGCATTTGTAACTACTGAAAAATCTGTACTCACTGAGTACTCCTTAATGGCACTACATCTACATGAAAGGAAGGAAGCAGTGGGGTATCACAAGGTTCCATCTTTGGGTTGTAAAACAGAGGCATAGAATCAGAAACATGTGAATTATTAGTACCACTTTATAAAGACTTAGTGAGATCACGTCTGGAATACCGCATCTACTTTTGGTCATCACATTACAAAAAAGATTGGGAAAAGTGCAGAGAAGAGCAACTAAGATGATTAAAGGCCTGGAGACAAAACATATGAAGAACGATTGCAGGATTTGGGTTTGGCTAGTCTAGAGAAAAGAAAGAGTAGGGGTAACATGATAGCAGTATTCCAGTATTTGAGGGGCTGCCACAAAGAAGAGGGTCAAATTATTCTCCAAAGCACCAGAGGGCTGGACAAGAAACAATGGATGAAAACTAATCAAGGAGAGAAGCAACCTGGAATTAAGGAGAAATAGTCAGGACAGTGAAACAAGCCTTCATAAGTTGTGGATCCTTCATCATTGGAGGTTTTTAAGAAGAGGCAGGAGAGCCATTTGTTTGAAATGGTATAGGGTGTCTTGCTTGAGCAGGGGGTTGGACTAGAAGACCTCCAAGCTCTATTCTGAATTGGGGGGAAAAATAAAAAAAATAAGAGAAGCAAATGGAGACAGGATAGATTTTAATTTTAGGACACAGCTTTTGAAATGCTGTCTCTAGGGTGGCATTCTTAGCACCTATAATATTTTGATGTATTATTGGGCTAAGATATAATTCACAAGTATTTCAATAATTTTGCAGCCATCTATATACAGCTGAAATTAATCCTGATTGATTTCAGAAGCTTGCACTGTATTGAAATGATAGTGATTATCTGTTTAAAGTATTTCCCTTAGCATTATTATCATTTAATACTTTGTTTATACTTTGGCTGACCAATGGCACTCAGCATGTGATCCTAATAGAACCATATGCACTTAGATGGCAAAGCAGGATATAAATATGTATCAGTGTTATAGCATTAGTCCCCAAAAGAGTCCACAGTCATTAATTCTTGTGGGGATTTTCTCATTTTGATATCCTAGATTTAAAAATGTAGTTATGTTCCAGACTCAGACTCTTCCCAGACTCAGCTTAAAGCAGTACAGTTCCAACATATTTCGCTAGTTGTGATTTTTTTCACTTAATTTAGGAGCATTGAAGAACAAAATTAATTCAGCTTTAGAGTCAGTTTGATTGTATTACTTTGCAATTTGGCACAATCCTGCCTCTAACCATCCTATTTTTGCTTATCTGATCAGAGAAATGATGCCTTTTTCTCTTCCTGCACCCTACAGAGCTGTAAGTCTCTATGTTTCAACTGCCCACTCTTTGTGTAAAGCTCTTCCAAAAATCTGCTCTTCACAAAGCTGTTAACTACCATAATGGTTATGTAAAACTTTAGAAATTCCAAATACACCATTTTAGCAAGATGCATTGCATTTAAAACCTAAAGATAATAGAAGCAACAATTAATATCACATGGCAGAGCTTGCTGAAATATTATTCCCTGAGCCCCCTGCCAAAATTATCAGATTTCTGGAAATTATCAGGTTTTAGTTAGACATAAATTTTCTCACCTCCACATTGTTTAATGTCTAAATTATTGACTTTTAAAATTCCTAAATATTGTTCATGCCTTCTCCTTTCAGATCTTTACTTAGCTGTGTTCACTTAAAGATTCAGTTAAAACCTAATAGTTACATGCAACAACACAACATACTGAATACATATTGCTAGTTTCTTGTGTGAACACAGCCTTTGTTCTTCAATATAACTATACAAATAAAGATTGTTTGTTTATTCTTCACTGCCATTCAATTCTAGGCATGTTGTGAGAACACATTTGACCTTCAGTGCCAATAATTATGCAAATAAAGATTGATTGTTTGTTTATATTTCACTGCCCTTCATTCTAGGCTAATTCCGGGCATCTCACCGTATAAAATAAGACTAATACATCAAAAAGAATATAAATACAATAAGAGAAATAAACAAAATGGCAGATTCAGAATATATATGACAAAGAAGCCTAACACCCTACTTTAAGACCTGGAGGGGAGACATGTTTTAAGGCCTCCCAGAATGCCCTGGGGGGTGGGAATGGGAGACATACAGCACATAATGGCTTAATTTAGAAAGCCAGCTATGCATATCATGTTAGCATCTTTCAACATGGATGACCTGTTCCTTCATGATTAATTTAGAGCCAAACTGAGTAAGAATTATCTATGAGCATCCCATAAATTTTTGAAACAATTCTTTTATATATATATATCAGGTAAGCTCATATATTTTGTATATCTTAATTTTTACCAAACTGTTATAAACATACAAATGAAATTGAAACATACAAATGAAATTGAATAAGAGAAATAATTCTTTTTATGTCTTCAGTCCATGGAATAGCTATAAGTTATAGGAAGTTTCCTAGTTTTTATCTGGCCCCACCAGACATAAGGATCATGTACAGCAGAAGCCAGCTGCCATGTCCTCCCTGCTACAAATCATAAACCAACGCCTTCCTGTCCCTTGGGAGAGAGAAAAAATAAGGTTCTGGTTTGTAAGAAGTTCAGAAAAAAAAATCTACACCTTGCAGTAGATAGCAGGCCTCAGGCTGGCTGGGTGAGGAAGTTAATCAGCATAGTGCAGGCTGTTTGGGATGAGGCTCAACAGATGGTTACCCTCTGAAATGGTAAAACGGGAAGCAGATGTGGCCACTGCTTCTCCGCATGCATAACTGGGAACCAGCCAGTTGGGGAGAAAATTTGCATAACAGGGATAATTTGGTATCAAAACTACCGCCTTGAAATTATCTGCATGGATCTGAACGCAGTCAACTGTTTTTCACTTCTTGTTTCCTACTGAGTTTGGTCAGATTGAATTTCTCAACTTCTTTACCTATAACTAATTAATTCAGAGATTATCACACATGTGAATATAAACTGCCCTAAGGCAAACATTTCAACTTAAGGGAAATGTAGATAAAGTTCAGCAAATCTTACTAGAACAAATGATGTGGAAGATTCCAAGTTTGCAAGTAATCTATGCCAGGTAAGATGGCTAGAAAGGTAAGAGGGGGGAAAAAGATGAGTAGAAAATATGGTTGAGAAGGTTTAAGCCAGACCTCCAACAGGTTAGCTTTTTAGTTATCTTTATATTTGCCAAGAAGAAAGGTAGGATGGAAATATTCCATTAATTAAAAGAAGGCATATTGAGATATTTTGACTTGGTATTACTGTGTTACAATATCAACTTTTTATCTGAGCCAAACGATGCGCCAACAATTAAAGAATATTTTAATAGGGCAGAGCAAGTGTTGCAGTCTTTTTCTGATGTTCCTGGCACACACTCAATAGTAACCTGCAACTTAAACACTATTTACCATAAGTTTTAGAACATACAATAGGGGTGGCTGGGGTCCTTGGGAGTCTTCTAGTCCAACCCCTACTCAAGCAAGAGACCTATATCATTCTGAACAAATAGCTCTCCAATCTCTTTTTAAAAACCTTCAGTGATGGTGCATCCACAACTTCTGGAGACAAGCTATTCTACTCATTGATTGTTCTTATTGTCAGGAAATTTTTCGTTAAGTTCAATCTCTCTTTAATGATCTTTCACCCATTGCTTCTTGTTCTGCCCTCAAATGCTTCGGAGAATAGAACAGTGCCCTTTTCTCTGTAAAGGCTTCAAGTACTGGAAGACAACTATCATATTACCTATTACATCACCATATCAAAGCTTTTACAGTTCTCCATTTTTCTTCCTCCTTCCTCTCTGTCTCCTGCAGTGCTTCACTACACTGCAGCAAACAATTTATGACCAGTTACTTGGTGACTGTTTGAAGTTATGATGGTTCCCCCCACCAAAATTATTTATGACATGACATTGAAGCTATGATGGCCATCCACACATAGATCCACAGTCACATGATCACATTTTGATCACTTGGCAACCAGCTCACCTTTACAGCTGTTTGTGGTATTCCATTGTCAATCATAATTTTCAACAATTTTGTCAATTTCTGGAATTTATTTTCAGAATGCCCATTGAATAAAATAGATTTGCTTAAGAATTGTGGCATTCGCTTATATATATATATGTAAAATTGGGTTTGATCACATGGTGACCTGCTTAAAAATGCAACAACCTACCACCATACATCTGGGCTCAGTAACAGTTGTAAGTTGAATACTATCTGTATTGCCTAATAATGACATGGTAATTACATTCAAATAAGCAGATATTATATGCCTATGATGATTATTTTTTGCTGGAAAAAATAAAGGATAAGTTGTAAATCTGAAAGAGATTCATAAAGATAATTGTTTAAGGTTATAATTTTGCTTTTCAAAGGAAATTCAAGAGCAAAACCAAGAAAAACTTTACAAAAATGCATAAAATAATTTGTGCATTTTTTTCCATCTATTTCCCATATTTTTTACATAAATGTAAAAAACTGTGCATTAAGTGGTACTATTTGTACAGTAAAAGTTAACTTACCAAAATATGACACAAGTGAACTCCTGAAAAGTAAATAAATCTAAATCTGTGTGTATGTATAATTTATTTCAGCTTTCTAAAATAAAGAAATGCCTTATAAAGTAGAGAATCACATGTTTACTGTATATATGTTTCAAAAAGATGTTGCTGTTATTCAGGCACCACTTTGGACTTCTTGTATCATAATACAAGTTTTGATCATCCAAAAGAATTTGAATGACAGCAATAGCAATAGCATTTAGACTTACATATTGCTTCACAGTGCTTTAAAGCCGTCTCTAAGCAGTTTACAAAGTCAGCATATTACCCCCAACAAACTACCATCTCATTTTACCCACCTTGGCGTTGGGGAGGCCAAAAAAGGGACCCGCGGAGGCAAAAAAAGGGGGGTTGGCCTGCAGAGTGCTTCTGGTCGCGGGGGAGAGCAAAAATGGGATACACAGAGGGCTCAGGAAATCAAAAACAGGCCCATATTCGCTCTATAAGATGCACAGACATTTCCACACACTTTTGGGGCGGGGGGAGTGTGTCTTATAGTCCAAAAAATACGGTATATATATTGGCACTGATCTGATGAAAACCAACTGAATAATTCTGCAGTTTTCACCTAATTAAAAGTGGAAGTTTGTCCAAACAATTAGTCACATAGTCCAATTAGGATACTGTCCAGTTGCTAGGTGATTCTAGTCCCCTCCTTCTGAACACCTGCAGGAATGTCCTTGGTTCCCAAGGGAAAGTATTTTGTTTTGACTACAACAACCCAACTATTTCTATTCCCGCCTACTATCTTCTCCAGTGGGTCAGTACTGAAGTCTCAAAGTGGCCTCAGTCAGGCTAGTTTCAGGATTGACAAAAAAGCTTTTAATATTTTATTTATACTTACAGTATTTAATCTAGGTAAGTTTGTAATCCAGAGATCTTCATTCACAGGAAAACTCAAAAAATATAATCAACAAAAATACAATTAATAAAGCATCAAAGATATACTTTAAACTCTTACATTCTTCCTCTTAATTGGGAATGCTTTTTTAATGTCACTCTTCTGTGCCCTTTAATAAAAACTTAATGACTTTGCTAACTGAATGCTTCTAGAAACAGGGAAATCTGATCCTGGGATGTTAATGAAGATCCAAGAATATGACCAATTTAGGAAGGAACAAGAAGCAACCCTTTTTTCTGGATATATTCACGCTGGCACCATGTGCCAACTGTGCCTAAGCTGAAAAAAATAGAAATTGAATTTGGTGAGTCAGGATCAGATTCTTTGTTCTTATCACAGAACCATAATTATTGACATTTCTTGGAAAACGCGAAACATGATTCTCTAACATTTAACTCTATTGAGTGGGAAACTGACAATGTATTTTGCCTTTAAAAGTCCTAGTGAGTCAGCCACTTCAGGAATAAATAATTAGCTCCTAGCCAAGACATTAATCTCAAATGCCTGAAAGGAGAGAAAGAAGGCCTGCAAGACCTCTATTAGATATTATGGCCTAACTCTTAAATGGCTGAGCAATATTTTGACTATTGAAATCAAAAGAAATGTACTGGAAGTATAGAGAACTCAAGGAAAATTGAGAATTGCAGAAAATTGGGTGGAAAATTAACAGCTCATATGCAGTAGAAGTTGCTTTTCCTCATATTAGCCATTCTAAACAAATGTAGTATGGAATTATGATATGACTTTTAAATAGTTTCATTTCTATTTTTGCTTGAAGATATATTTTACAAGTGGTAGTAAGTCTTGGCATAGTGGGCATAAGGGCATCTCTTTACCTTGAAAGTGCATCCCAGAAAATTTTTGCAAGGCCATTCAGCCCATTTCATCCAGATAACTGTAAATAGATTGGTGTTACATTCCCTGCTCTCGCATTAAACATATTCACTTATAGTGAGAATGAGATGAATGAAGAGGAGATGCCCAATACCAAGTTTTAGGACAATTTTCTGCTATTCTGCTATTTCTAATTGAAGAAAAAAAATCAAATTAAAACATCTATTATAAAAGTTGGCTTTTAAATGTTTCAATAAAAATTGAGACATCTGCCAGGATCTTTGAGGAAAATAAGCCCCTCCTCTTGCTTTGATTTGAAAAGTGGAAATCAAGTCACGGATAGCATCTTTTAAAAATGTATTTGCAGGATTACTGACACTGGTTTACTGGCTCTGCTCCTAGACAGCCCTATTAATGCAATTATCTTAGGATTGTTTTCATGTGCTGGATAAAATAGAACCACAGAACCAAGATCACCCTAAATCACCCAATCTGATATGGTTTTTTTTTTAATTATAACATTTCTAATTTTGTATTTAGATTAACAAAATGCACTCCCCAGTTTGTTCTTTGACCCTGCTTATTAATACAAGACCTATGTTACGTTTAATGCAGCAAGCCAAAATCCAAAGGTGATCTGCTTGCCTTTGATCCTCATTTTGCAATGTCTAAAATCAATTTGTTCTCATTGTTTCCATTTTATCCAAATCAGTTTAGATCAAGTATGGTTTCCAGGTTCCAAAGAAAATGTTAAATCAGAATTTAACATTGGTTCTTTACAGAGGCTTGTTCTGTAGTTAGTAATTGTGGTTTTCTGAACAGACAGAATGAAAAGTTAATGAAGATGCTGCAATGTAAGGAATGAAAGTTTTCATAGATAGAATAGAATAGAATTCTTTATTGGACACACAAGGAATTTGTCTTTGGTGCGTATGCTCTCAGTGTACATAAGAAAAAATAAAAATACATTCATCAAGAATCATAAGATACAACATTTAGTGATAGTCATAGGTTACTAATAAGCAATCAAAACATACTAGAAAACAAAACAATATAAATTGTAAAGATACAAGCAACACGGTTATAGTCATAAGTGAGAAGAGATAGGTACTAGGAAGAATGAGAATAATAATAGTAATACAGTCTTAATAAATAATTTGACAATGTTGTAGGAATTAGTTGTTTAGCAGAGTGATGGCATTTGGGGGAAAACTGTCCTTGTTCTGGTGTGCAGTGCCCTATAGTATCATTTTGAGGGTAGAAGTTGAAACAATTTATGTCCAGGATGTGAGGGGTGTGTAAATATTGTCACAGCCCTCTTTTTGACTCGTGCAGTATACAGGTCCTCAGTGGAAGGCATGTTGGTCACAATTGT
>JAOYMU010000077.1:58159162-58171277 GCA_025802295.1 Psammodynastes pulverulentus
ACGGGTTGAGTCTGAGTCCGTTGCTGCCCATCCAATTTATTCCGTTAACTCCGGAACGCATGCGCAGAAGGGTGGGGGCGAGCGGGGCAGAAGCACGCGCATGCGCAGAAGAGTGGGGGAGTTTAAGGAAATAAAAAATAATATTTTTCCCTAAACTTCCCCACCCTTCTGCGCATGTGCGTGCTTCCGCCACCCTTCTGTGTGCTCGCCCTCGCCCTTCTGCGCATGCACGCGCGCGCTCGCCCCCTCCCCTTCTGTGCATGCGTGCTCCCCCCTCTCCCCTGGTCAATGATGTCCCGCTTTGGAAAGTGGGACATCTGGCAACTTTATGGTAGAGCCAGTGGTGGGATTCAGCCAGTTTGCACTGGTTTCGATGAACCGGTTGTTAAATTCCGCCTCTTTCGCCCCCACCATCAAAGTGGATCCTGGGCACTGCGCTGCAATTGAGAAATGGGCAACAGAGCGGCTGGCACAAGGGAAGGAAAAGGCCACCTTCCTTCTTTCTTCTCCCTGCTCCTCCTCCTTCTCTCATGCCGGCCACTCCATTGCCTGTTTCTCCATTGCAGTGCATTGGAGCACCCACCTTGAGAGCGAAGGGGGAGAAGGATGGGTAATAATTTGCCTGGTCAAACTAACTCCACAGTCTCCCCTACATTGGGCCCAGCTTTAATAGTGCTGCCAACTTAATTCCATGCCCCTCTCACTTTTGCCCACAGGCTGACCACCACCACCCTGCACGCAGCTCCACGGGGAGGGGGTGAATCCCTCCCTCCACTTCCCCCCAATTCTTCACCTTCCCACACAAGCTCTCAGGAGCATCGACCTCCTTGACTCTATGGTAACCCCACCCTCCTCGTCCCTCAGAAACCTCGCCTTTTAAAGGAGCCGCGTCCAGAAGACTGAAACATTCGCGAGACTAATGTGCAGACAAGCATCCTCAGAAACAACTTTTTGGCAAAGGGTAGAAATTTAACAACTGGTTCGCCCAGGGTCGGGTTGGCCATTGTGAGAGGCTTGTCCCATATGTGCGGCGGAGCTGGAAGACGGATGGGCCACACTTCCCATGACAGACAACTTGACCCTGGGCGAACCGGTTGTTAAATTATTTGAATCCCACCCCTGGCGTACAGCCCAAGATAATCTGACGCCATGTGCATGTAGCAAAAGGCTCTTCTCTGTGGGTGCACATTATCTGGAATAGGGAATGTGTATTCTGTGCTGAGCTCATACTTTGTGCCAGTCATACTCACTGAATGAAACAAAGGAGCTGCCTGATAAAAGCATGGCTCAGACTTCTTGCCTTTTGTCCCCTTCCAGCTAAAAGGCTTGTGTAAAGCTAAAGCCTACGTTGACAATAGAGGCACACTCGTCCATTCACAAGTGGAATGCAGACTGGAAGGTTTGTAACTGTTGCTTCCTTGATTCAGTATTGCCTGGTGTTCCTGAGTAGCCACAAATCCATATCACACGCATTCAATTCTTTTGGGTTTTCTAATATTGATACTTCGGGACTCGGTGGCTCAGTGGCTAAGACGCTGAGTTTGTCGATCGAAAGGTCGGCAGTTTAGTGGTTTGAATCCTAGTGCTGCGTAATGGGGTGAGCTCCCGTTACTTGTCCCAGTTTCTGCCAACCTAGCAGTTCGAAAGCAGGTAAAAAATGCAAGTAGAAAAATAGGGACCACCTTTGGTGGGACGGGAACAGCGTTCCGTGCACCTTTGGCATTTAGTCATGCCGGCCACATGACCACGGAGACGTCTTCGGACAGCGCTGGCTCTTCAGCTTTGAAACAGAGATGAGCACTGCCCCTAGTGTCGGAACGACTAGCACGTATGTGCGAGGGGAACCTTTACCTTTTTAAAAAAGGAAAAAGAGAATAAGTAGGTTGTGTTAAACTTCCACCAAGAGTATGAAGTTTGAAATCCTTACTGTCCTTACCTACTGAATTCCTGAGGCATACTGATGATTTTTATTTCTCTTATTCATTAGGACATAGGAATGTCCTTTACAAGTTCAATACTAGATTGCTAAATTGGGAGGTTGCTTTTATTATCTTCAAAGGATGTTTAATGCAATCCTTTAGTTGTGACCATTTTTATTCCTTATGTTTTTCTCTATTTTTATATTCTATTAATGCTTCTTTTACTTTAAATATGAAGATTCTTGGCAACTCTAGTTTTGCAGCTAAAATAATTTGGAATAGATGGACAATATGGCATTTATCAAAGCCATTGGAATATGAAGAAACAGCAAACAAAGTATACCTAGTGTGAATGAAAACTGTATTTCAAATATGGCAGAACACTAGATACAGATTATCATTTTCCTTCTTTAGATTTATAATACTTTGTCTAATTTGTAAATTTAGAGTATTGGTTTTGATGGATTTTTTTTCCATTGCCAGCTTGCTTTTGGAATTTGCATATTCCAAAGAGCAAGCCTAGGAGAGTGAGATGAGAGTGATTGGAATAGGAAAATAAAGCGAGACAAAAATCATTATTTGAAGTGACACTAATCATCCTACCAACAGTGGTTTTAATCTTGTGATGTCAATCAGTCTAGTTTTAATCTGATTCAGCACTAGATTGTAATTTGAATGCACTAATTGGCACATTTTTTTCTTATACAATTGCCTAAAAAGAAGGATAGTTAATGTTTCTTTTGAAATTTAAATTATTTCAGAATAATTTGAGACTATAGAATTGTCATAGAATCGCTTGAAAGACCCATCAATAAGTTGATACTCTGTTTTGTCCCCGGGTCACATAAATAGAATACATCAACTCTTCCAATGGTTCTCCAGCATTTACAAAACAGAGTAGCGATATCTTCATCCTCATTCTTGTGCAATAGATAAACATGTTCAATTTAAACATCCAAATAATGCATTCTGGTGCAGTAGAATAAGGTAATATGTATCCTCAACTTTTTACCTTTATGTAATAATATATACTAGCCATTTCTATAATATCAAACCTGTCTAGTCAGCAAAGTCAGCAAAAGCAAAGTTTCCTTTTTTTCCCACCTCAAGCACAAAGTCCCAAAGCAGTTTCCAAGTAGAAACACAATTAATTGTGTTCTTTTCTGTAATCAAAGCCAGGGATGTCAAACTCGCAACAACACGTTGTCATCACATGACATATCTCAACTTTTTCCCCCTTCGCTAAACCGGGGGTCAGCGCATGACACATCCGGCCTGTGGGCCACGAGTTTGACACCCTTGATCCAAGCAGTCAATTTAACCATCTCTGATGATGCCATCAACCATCTGCTGATGATGCCAGCAGTCATTCATCCATTGTGTGAATTACAGTTGTCCTTCCATTTCTGTCCAAATAATGCATTCTGGAAGCAGAGGTCATATTCAGAAATGTAAATCTATCTGTTGCTCTAAAAAATCCATTTAAGTTTTAAATGTACCAAAACAATATTTTTCTTATTCAAACTGCTTCAACAATTCCACCTGTAAAAATTAGAATCAAGAAAAAATTAAAAAACAAAAAAATTAAAGGGTTTCTTCCAAACTGTGTTTCTAATGCTTCACTATGCATGAGTATTGGAAGGATGAGAGTAGACACTGAAATATGGCAAGCTGGTTGAAGCTGAAACTTTCCTATAAGTTTAGCTCCATTGATATTAGAAGACAGATTTCAAAGTGGATATAAACAAGCACTTTACAACAAGCTCTCTCACTAGGATTTCCCCCCATTTATTATTTTTGGATTATGAGCAAAAGGAGTCACACTTAAGTAATGTCTATTTGACACAGACTGACCCTTGGATGCTGGTAAATAACTCAGATTTCTATGGCAGATAGCAGAAGATATATTAAGCTATGTATCTTACACAACTTAACATTTCTCTGGCACCAGCTATGTATTTTCCAAGCAATCAACCAATGGAATAGCTTTCCTTCAAAAAAACAACCATTTGTCTGAAACAATACAGGGTTTCCTGCTTGAGCAGTGAGTTGGACTAGAAGATCTCCAAAGTTTCTTCCAACTCTATTATGCTATGGTCTATGTTCAAAATTAGCAGAGAACATTGGATATCACAATTATGTGACTGCAGTTTACTATGTGGATTACACATTTAAAAAAATATCAAAAAATTAGACTCAAAACCCCTGTTATACTAGCCTATGTTAATCCTCTTGTGTCTAAAGACCAAAACAAAAAAAAAACCATTGCAATGTATCTCTGAAAATAAAGTTGTAGGTAATCTTGAGTAAAGTAGTTCTCACTTAATGATGATAACTAGGAACAGCAACTGTTGCATGGTCATAAAATATAATATCATGTAACTACACTGACTTACAATGGCCATGTTATGTGACTCTTACACATGGTCATGTGATCCCCATTTGTAACCTGCAAGCTTTTGCATTGACTTTGCTTTTCAGAAGGTGGCAGTGAAGGTTGTAAATGACAACCAATGACAGTGGGATTTTGCAAATGATGTTATTGAAAACAGGTTTCTAAACTCCTAAATTGCAGACATGTCACTGCAGAAAAGATTCAACAACTAACCACAACTATGAGAAATAGTCATTAGTTGCCCATCATTCAGCATCTTTGAACAGCCACTGAACAAGTGATTGTTCAACAAGGACTGTTTTTTTAATAGCATCAATCAGAACTGGACAAAATATTATATACCATACGGAAGAGTTCCATTCATATTATGAAAGATATGTGAGGTTAGTACTCAAAGGATAGCAGTAATTTTTATATCTTTGGGGTTGAAAACTACTTTTTAAACCCAATCCTTCTCAGAGGCTGAATAAAACTAGTATAAGATTTACAATAAAATGAAGCTGAAGACAATTCAGGTTGGTAAAGTGGGGTCTGAAAACAAAATAAACTAGTTGTGGTGGAAGGGGAAAGAAAGTGGATTAAATATGTCATGCAGCTTCCCTTAGGGAAGTGAATGAATTCCCCCAGCCAAATTGATTCAAGTTTGCCAGAATTCACAGAAATAGCCATGCTGCCTGGACATCTCTGAAATTTGAACTGTTGGATTCTTATGCCAGAATAAGGACAGTCTGAGTTTTATTCCTTTACACTGGGACACAAATTATATATCTTTTTTTAAAGGTATGCAGAATAGCAATTAAAGAAATCCCCAGCTCAAAACTTGACTCTAGTAAATTCATTAAATGGACCCAAGCAAGTCATTGCATTTTAGCCTTAGATTTCCCATCTGTAACAGAAACATAGTAATGTTCAGTTATATTATAGGTATAGAATTTTTCCAGATAAATGTTTTATGTTATTTGAATATGTTAAATTATTATATGTATGCAAATCTTATCAAAATGATCTTAGGGCAACTCAAAACAAACAGCTTGGATGTTAACATATACAGTACTAAATTGGTGTTTGGCATTACAACCAAACATGCTGTCAAGTTGACCTTTTACTTTCTTATATTGAGATCAGAAAAGCAAACCAGAAGCTTTCATAAACATTGTTTAGCTAACTACAAATTAGTAGTTTGCACAAATTTTGAAAAACCGAGGGTATGGTTTACTGAAGCATTCAGCTTCAACCACAGATTATGAAGCCTGACTCAATAATCCATGATAATTCAGTTTGATTAAATAGAAAATGGAACTTGAATTTGTACAGCTTTGCTATGATCAGAGACTTCAAAAAAATTGAGGATGCAGTTAACAGTGACTAAAATACCAATCATTGCTAAATGCAAACTTATTGTTGAATGAACAAAATCTTTTGATTTCCTAATCAACTTCTTCTAGGATTCATTCAAAATATCACACTAATAGAATCTGATGATACTATTAATCACCATGGAAACTATTGTGATGTCACAGAAATTGAATTAGAGCATCACTGGATGGCAAAATATTGAATACAAAGGATCAACGCTTCAGTTTGAACAATATCTTGGTAATTTTGAATGGGGAAAAGACTTGTAAAATAAATCTTGAATTTTAAAACTAATTTCAATTTGAGAGATAATGAGAGAGAAAAATACTATCGGTGCAACTATTATCCTCATGACCTGGTGCAGGGTACAGCCATTTTACAGGATTTTTCTAAGTCCTACTATGTATTTTTATCAAATACAATTTAAGAAACTAGTTGAATAATACTAGTCACTGCTGTATTTAAAAGAATGCAAAGAAAGAAATCACTATTCTAAAGTATTTTCCAACTATAAGTCATTAAAATTATCCTTAATTGTTGTTTTTTTCCTGAAACCATGGTACCCTAATTTCACTACGTTCAAGAATAGCTGCTTAAAAGCAGATTCCAAATCTATGCAAGTTCCCATATAATGCAACATGAAATCTACTGCCATTTCCACTTCCATAAAATAAATTTTAAAGAAGCACAATCCTAGCTAGTGTCAGACTAATCTTTAAGTAGACTTTAATGATGTGTTATGTTCAAACAAGCAAGTTATTTCCACTAGTTATTGGTTTACATGGAAATCTGACTCTGTTATCTACTGAAATAGAAGTCCACAGCTTGCTGCAATATGCCCCACCCCCAAAAGAATTTATCAAGCAGAAGTGTATATATATGATCAAATTTCCATTAATGTCATGGAAGAAGTCGGATATACAATACTTATTTCCACTTAAAAGCTTGGCAGCACACAAATCCAAAATTTAACTGCATATATATGTCCATAAAATGTGCCTACTAGAACTTTCATGCATGTATCAATATGATTATATTGGAGTTTTGTTATTTATGAAACACACATCTCCTCAGTTATTAAATGCCTGTTAAGTGTTTATATTTTTATATTTTTACTGTAGGAATTCTTGTCTTATAATCATAATATACAAGCATAATATAATATAAACATGTATATTGGTATTATACATACTACGATAATTCATAAAATAAGCAGATTAGCCCAATAAAGCTAATCTATTTCATCATTATTGGAAATTCCGGTTTTTAATATAATTTCCTTTCTGTATTCCTTCATACCTAATCCTATGAGAGGATGATGCTCCACTAAGGCCCAGCTGTTGTCATCCACACAATGACTTTTGTAAACGAGCAACTGGCAGAGGTCCCGGGCTGTTGTGTCTGCTAAGATCTCAACTACCTTGCAAGTCCCATCTTCACTAAAAACTTTTATATCCTGCAATACAAAAAAAAAATGGTACACTTTATTGATAGCAGCACTATATTCAAAAAAACATTAAAAGAAGGGGAAAAAAACCCCAAATACTATACATAATTGATACTGGGCACATTGTGGGGGTATGATAATGAACCTATATATACTCTGATTCAATAAAAAGCTGCCTCTTAGGCACTGTTCAGATTAAGTCTATTTGAATAATTTAGCTAATTTTGGGGTCATAGGAAAGAAAACTATTAACAACACACATTACATATAATATATCTTTGCATCCTTTCTAGAAAACTAACAAGCTAGGAGTCTTAGAAAAATGAGTTCTTACAACTATATTAATATAAATATTAAATCCCTAATACTGGGGATTCAAACAATTGGCAGAGGTAGGGAAGGGAAAAGGTTAATCACAAATTCTGCACTTCAAGATTTTTTGCTCTGGAGTGTTTTAACACTCAAAACCATGAAACAAATCAATTAAAACATAACTCTCTTGATTAGTATTAAGTTTGTCTAATTTTGAACTGAATTTAAGACAGTTGCAAGCACTAGTTACACTTCTTCCATGCTCGTATCACAAAATCCCATCCTTTTTTGCAACTAAATATACTAATAATTGACACGAATAAAAATAGAATGTATTATCTTTAATCATTAATTAAGATGAGACTGTAGTCTGCTGGCAACCTGTGAATCTTCATTAAAATAGGTAATTCCCATTACCAATTAATATTGTTTTAATCAATAATAATAAATAGTATTAACCCTGCAAAAAGTATCCCATTCAAAACTTTAACCTTACATTAACATTTAGTACAGATTTAACCCTGTGTTAACTTTATATTCTGATTTGGAGGAAGGAGAGAGGAAAAGAAAGCATTTTACCTCACCAGTATGCACAAAGCAGCAGTCAGGAGAACAAGATGGCATTTTAAAATATAGATTTCTTGCTCAGAAAGATTGTTCTCTGCCCCTTCCAGCCCTTTGAAATTCCAAGCTCAAAGCAACTCAGGTTATTTCAATGGTTATTTCAGTGTCAGCAAGTCCTGGTGGTGTGTGCACCATTTTCTGGAAGAAGCAGAACTTCCCTCAAAGGGTTACACACAATCTTTTAGGTAGTGAATCAAACCATACTGTACAGACCAATCATAGCCCTTTTGGTGACTGATGTAATCATTTCCACAGAACTCGCAGACATCCAAATTATGACCTAAGGAAGAATTTTCTTCCTTTATGACCACCCACATGCATTTTAAAAAAAGAATAGAACACAGCCCAAAAATCATTCCCCAGGATCACCAAAGTTTAAAATAGCCAAACTCTGCAGCCCAAGCCCGACTGGCTCCTTGAACTGCTGGTCTGTTTGCCAAATCCCTCTAAGCCACTCTCCACCTTGTGGAAGCAGCTGATGTCATTTGTTTGCAAGTTAAGCCCTTGAACTTCTCGAAAGCATTTAATGCTACTCCACCCCTCCCCTCCCCCCCCCACACACACACATACACCAGGCAGGATCGTTCCCTCCCTCTCTGCTTCTCTGCAGCTTAATAAAGGCTTTCAAAGAAAGCTGAGGAACTGTCATAAATTCAAAAGCTTCATCTGTCCATTCTTGTGTTATGCTGTATATTTAAGAAAGGGACTCCACAGTGTCGTGTTACTGTAGAGAGTAGCATGGAAAAGCATGATTAGAGACGAGTTAAAATTTAAATATGAAGGGAAAAAACACAACTCAAAGCTTGTGCATTCAGGAAACAGCATCTTTTGGCAAGCAGGATGAGCCAGCTTTTTCTGAAGAAGGTGGTGGGGAGGGGATCCTTACGAATGAAACTGTAAAAAGTGATCTAGCTTCATAAAATTCCTACATATCAAAAAAAGAAAACCCTTAGCTTACAAATAAAGGTGGACCTCAAAAGTTTTATGTATACTATTTAGCCTCTTTTTAAAACCAGGATCTTGGAGACTTTATTTTCCATAGTCTAAAAGTAGAATATTTCATACTCAACTGGTTACAACCCAAGTAATACAGGTTCAACTGCTTCAATAAAATACATGCATTATATGTAGTCATTGCTGTGGGCAGCTAAAGAACAAATGTGTTTCCTGAAAAAAAATCTGTTCATTAGCAGCAGCAGCAAAGATCAGTAGTCTCCTTTTAAGTCCCCTTCTTTCCCAGGTCGCTTCATCTGTTGCACAGGAAGTAGGCAGTACATGAAGCTCACGTTCAGGCTTATTAGCATCAAAGAAGAGACCATCAGTTCAGAATCCTAAACTATATGATAACAAGGCAGAGAGGCGAGGAATAGAGGTTAACCTCCATTGGGGGTTGTCAAATTAACATCTCATCCCATCCAGCAATGTAAAAGCCTCCTTCCTTACCAGTTCCTAATTATACACGAATGAGGTTCAGATATAACGTATATGTGGGTCAGTGGTGGGAGTCAAATTTTTTTACTACCGGTTCTGTGGGCGTGGCTTGGTGGGTATGGTGTAGCTTGTTGGTATGGCTTGATAAGCATGGCAGGGGAAAAATACTGTAAAAATCTCCATTCCCACCCCACTCCAAGGGTAAAGTTACCACCAGTTCTCCGAACCACTCAAAATTTCCGCTACCGGTTCTCCAGAACTGGTCAGAACCTGCTGAATACCATCTCTGATGTAAGAATGACTGAGTTGTGCATTATAGGATTATATACGAATATGTGGCAGAAACAAATGCATAAAAGAAAAAGGGGGGGGGTAGCCTTGGCCTCTTTTCTTCTTTTTGCTTGTATGATGACCCATCTTTGTCATTTGCCCCCAACTTTTGTAAAAATTCAGTGTAGTGGTTAAAGCACCAAGCTACAAAGCAGGGAACTATGAGTTCAAATCTCGGCTTAACCATGAAAGCCAGTCCCTGTTGGTTGACTGTTGTAGGAAAAATCGGAGAAAGGTGTGTTCAATATGTTCACCCCTTTGAATTATCTGTAAAAATAATATCTGTAAAAATAATAAAGGTAGGATAAAAACAAATAAATATATAGGTTCCACAGGCTTAAAAAAGATTCTTCACCTCTCATATAAGATAGCTATATGCCATTGTTATTTACATAATGCAGATATTACGGGTTAGTAACTTACAAGTGAACAGACTTATTCATAATTCTCGTTATAGGAAAGCTTGGGTTTATTGGAGGAAAAGAGGAACTGTGAAGAAAGAAATGCCAAGCATCCAGATTTTATTTCAAAAAAATATTGGAGTTTCTTGCAACATATAGGTTATTAATGCCAGATTCACTTAAACAAAGATACAATCTGTTTCACAAGTAATTGCAGTTTATTCCAAATTATAACCTTTAAAATCCTCTTCCTCTCCAGGTATGCAGGCTGGAAGTAGAAAACCCACCACTCACCAGAGCATATTTTCCTACAGGGAGCCAAGGAATTTGTGATTAAATTAATTCCAATCAGAAACTAACATTAAACAATTATGAGATAGTTGTCTTCATCCTTTTAGCAACAGCAATTATTAATTACTTATAGTATTAGACAAAAGCTAATATTGCTTCTTTTCAGCAATTTAACATCCACCTTTATTTGCTATAAAGAGACAAGTATAGTTATCTGTCTTGTCTGGTTAGAGGCTCCCCGACCTTAGTATATAAATCACTGCTGACAAAGCAATCAATCTCTGGAAATATTGTAAAATTCTTCTACCATAATTAAATTCTGTTTAAGAACACATCAGAATTATGCACACAGGAGTAAACAAGTGTTTTTCTGTCTCTAATATAAATATAGCAAAAATGCAGTGATTATACAATTCAGTTGGGGTGGGCTTCAAAAATTTTAGCAAGGGGTTCTCTGCCTGGTTGCTGGGTGGGCGGGGCCATGGTGGGCATCACCTAGTCGGGCTCCTGCACCACGGCGGGAGGAAGGTTTTTTTTTGCCCTCCCTGAGTTCCAAAGGCGAAAACAGCCTCCCTAGCTCTGGAGGCTCTTTGGAGGCAAGAAACGGGCATTTCCAGTCTTCCTGAACTTCTGGTAGGCCCATTTTTCCCTTCCCTGAGCCTCCGTGTGTGCCCTGCACTTACCTGCACCCAAAACAGGCTGCGTTGGAACTCCTGGAAGGGGTGGGGCAGGCTGGGCAGGGCCAGCCAGAAGTGGGATTTGGGGGTTCTCCGAACTGCACAGAATCTTAGCTAGAGGTTCTCCCGAACACCTGCCAACCCCCAGCAGCCCACTCCGGAATTTACCTTTCTTTGTCTACAACATTTCTACAACATTTCCCTTCTACTAGATATTTCTATGACATACCATCTAAAAACATTTAATGTTTTTGTCTGATGACTCAGCAGCACAAATACAATCTCACAAACCAATACATTGATGGCCACTGCAATGTGGTTCTGATGCTGAACTCAAGAGTGGCAAGACACAAGTTCTAGTCCCTCTCACCCTTAAGCACAAAGGTTGGGGCACCTTGGGATAATCAATGCTTCTTAGCTGTACATGGAAAAGTTGAAAACCAGCTACCTGCCAAGCTACCCAGAAATTACAGTCACGATTAGCAATAGCATTATCATTTAAACTTATATACCACATTGCAGTGCTTTATAATGGGTGAATTACAATCTCATCATATTGCCCCAACAATCTGGATTCTCATTTTATCAACCTCCACAAACTGCATTGGCTGCCAATCTGCTTCTGGATGCAATTCAAGGTTTTGGTAATCACTATTAAAGCTCTTCATGACCTGGGTCCAGGTTACTTGAGGAGCCATTTCATCCCACTGGGATTGGCCCATCCCACCCATACTGTCAAAGAAGGCAGGGTGTGGGGCCTATCAGCCCAATTATTCTGGCAGACAGGGTCCAGGAGAAGGGCATTCACTGCCACTGCACCTGCCCTCTTGGAACATCTTGCCCTCCCCAGTGTGAGATGGGCCCCAACCATCCCGACCTTCCCATAAGAGCCTAAAGACCCAATTCTGGCAGTTAGCTGGGGCCCTAATGTG
>JAOYMU010000077.1:58264352-58277236 GCA_025802295.1 Psammodynastes pulverulentus
CCTCCCCCTCCCCGCGCCTGAGGGGGAGGAGAAGGGTCGCCTGAAGGGGAAGCCTGCGCCACGGCTGGACTGGCGATTGTTTTTCAGCCAGTCTGGATTTCAAAAAGAACAAATGAAACAAGTAGCAAAGGCAACACGCATACACACAGCACGGCTGCCCAGATTTCTTCCCCGCTCTCTCTGCCGCCGGGGATCCTGGCTCTACTGCGCGCTCCCACGTTCTCCCGCGACCCTCCATCCCTTTCATCTGGGAAAGGAATCCGGGCAGCCGCCGCTACTTACGGGCAAGTTGTGTGTGTGTGTGTGTGTGTGTGTGTGTGTGTGTGTGTGTGTGCCGGTCGGGCGAGGGGAGCTGTCCGTCCGTTCGCCCACATGTTCTCCTGCCTGCCCATTGAGCGGAGGGTGGGTGGGTGCCAGGCGAGCTCCGTTGCCCCCTGGACGTGCCACCCTCACCCCAGCCAAGTGGCGCCCACCGCTCACCTTGAAGGCAAATTCGCCACTGCTGCTGAGCGAGGGCTGGCTGGGCAGCATCCCCCCGTTGGCCGCCCCCACCTCGGTTGCACCCCTGCCCTGCCTGCCTGACGAGAGGCGGCGGTGGCGGCTCTCTCTCTCCCTCCCTTTCTCTCTCTCTCTCTCTCTCTCTCCCTCACTCGCTCACTCGCCCGGCCGAAAGTGAACGACCGGGCGACCTGTTGCGAGGTCGTCCCACGCTCCCTCCAACACTCCCCGAGCCTCAGTAGCACTAGCCATCGGTCGGGCAAGGGGAGCCGTCCATTTGCCTGCCCATTTGCCCACCCATCCATTGAGCGGAGGGTGGGTGGGCCCTGGGCAAGCTCCGCTGCCCCCCGGATGTGCCACCCTTGCCCCGGCCAAGTGGTGCCCGCGCCTGCGCCTCCCCTTGAAGGCAAATTTGCTGCTGCTGCTGAGCAAGGGCCGTCTGGGCAGCGTTCCCCCCCATTGGCCACCCCCATTTGGCCACGCCCACGCCCCTGCCCTGCCCGCCCGACGAGGAAGAGGAAGCAGCAGCGGCTCGCTCTCTCTCCCTCCCTCCCTTTCTCTTTCTTTCTCTCTCTCTCCCTCACTCGCTCACCCGGCTGAAAGTGAACGACCGGGTGAACCGGTTCAGGGGCGTGGCCAGCCACAGGTCGCCACCGGTTCTGCGACCCAGGCCCAATTTGTGCCACCGGTTCTGCCGAACAGGGCCGTACCGGCTGAATACCACCACTGATTTAAATGTTATACCTTCTGTGTTGAACTATTCTGTGCAGAAGGAAGTAACACTTCAATTGGAATTATTGCAAGCCAGAAGCTGGAGGAAAGATGATGTTCCTTTCATGAAGAGGATATTGTTCCACTATCAATCTTTTCACTAAGAGATAGTTACTGAACTGCCATAACATCCAGCTCACACTCACCTTCCGGTCATAAAAAGCTCTATTAGCTACAGAATCTAATTTGTAAGAGCTGCTTCACACACTGGTATGAAAACACAAAAGCCTAATATAACTGTACTTTTTGCATTTCAGTTAATTTTTACACAGTCAGTTACAAAAATGTATGAAAAATCTTACCACAATAATTCAGGTTACAGCTGCTACTCGTCTAAACAACTTTTTGCAGTGTTTAAGAATTGGAATACGCTTTTACCCTACCATTTCTCCTCTCAAATCAATATCCTTCCTACAAATACTTTTTTTCTTACCTTTCTCAAATGTGCTTTCCCAGCTCCTGAGCGGATTGCTTCCATTAAGGCCTGCCTTGAATCCCCTGGGCTGTCTGTCATTCTTGGAAGAGGATGGGCTTTTTTCATTCCCAAATGTGTAGGAAATAATGGCAAAGAAGGTGGTGGGGGAGAACCATATTGTTGCTCTTTTGCGGAGTTGCTGTTATTCTTCAAAACCTCTTCTGCATTTCGGAATCTCTGCAGCTCATCAGAAGCAAATGAAGAAATCTACCAATTGGGGAAAAAAATTGTTCACAGAAGACATATTCAAATAGCAACCATTTGATACAAGACATATATTTTAATATCCCATCTGAATTTTCAATTATTAAATTTCTATGCAATTTTACTTTTAAAACTGAACATCTGCTCGTGTTTTTTCATATCTTCCAAAAGGACTGATAATCACAATCAAGGAATTAGTTCTGATGCAAAAATTCAATCTTTATTGTTATTCTATTATTATTTTTGGCACAGAAAGGAAAAAAATGGTTAGTTGGCCACTAAGCTAGATTAAAAGTAATCAATGCTTTATAGAATAAATGGTACCTGGCTCAACGGCAGTAACTGTGGAGGGCTCTAGATGTCCTAGCGCAGTGTTCCCCAACCCCCGGGCCATGGACCGGGACCGGTCCATGGATCAAATGGTACCGGGCCGCCCGAGGAAGTTTAAATAATTTCACTGTGGGTCCTCCCACCTCCTGATTGGCTGAAAGGCAAACCCCACGCCATTGGCCGAGAAGGAGGCGCCGCGGGAGGACTGAGGACTCGAGGTCGGAGACGCGGGGACTGAAGAGAAGCTGCCGTGAGGTAAGTGCACAGAGGAAGTGGGCCGCTGAAAAATTATCAAACGTTTACCGGTCCGCAGTGATAAAAAGGTTGGGGGGCACTGTCCTAGCGGACAATCGCTTATATCTGAGCCAGCAGTATGCTGCTGTTGCCAAAGACCCAAGGCAGTCCTAGGTTCCCACAACCATTCATTGTATGTTTTAATCTCCAGGCCTTTAAATATCTTTTTTGCATTTCTCTGCACTTTTTCTATAGTGTCAAAAAAAAATTGTATCAACGGGTCCAAAACTGGGCACAGTATTCAAGTATGGTCTTAGTAATGCAATATAAAGTGGTACTAGCACTTCATGTCATGTGTCTCTCCTATAAAAATATGATGAGATGTAAATTACAAAAATCCATACCAGCTCAATTGTCATCTGGATTAACAAGAACCATGCTAGATGTTGGAGTTCCTGGACATCTGGTTAAAAATAGGTTACAGGACTCAGGACTGTTGGCTGAGTAATCAGGGCCAGCAGCTGCATAGCTACTAGAAGAAAAGGTGTTTACCCTTTGCAAATACACAGTAATGTTATTACAGATCAAGCCCAACAAGAAGAGGATATTTGAAACTAATGCACTTTTTCTGTAAAACAACATGCAGAATCAGAAATAATAGAAAAGAGGCTATCAGATGAACATAGATTTATAATACAAAATAAAATAGTCACAGAAGCAGAAGTGAAAGAACTGCAAAGGTTTACTTGGAGCAAAGAAATCAAAGTGTTCCCAGAAGTAACTCAGATTGTAAGGCAAACCTGAGGGAACTGGCAGTAGAGGAATCCAGCCGAGAGATAGAATTGTTTTCATTTCGGAATCAAGCTAAAACAGATGAAAGCCAAGAAGCTGTAGAACAAGAAATCAAACAATATCTAATCAAGAAATACCACTTAGAAACAAGGAAGATCAAGGAAGCACTGAAAATGATAAAGCATCAAAACAGCTGTAGTAGATCAGCAGATATGAAGCTGAAATTGCAAATTATAGGCAGATCTTCAGTTCTGGGCATAGATATGGAATAACCGAAAGAAATACCACAAGGATGCAGCTTGGTTAAAGGAGGTGGATAAGAATAAAAAAAGAAACTGGAATGAAAGAACTAGTAATAACAGCAGAAGTGATAGAGAAAAGAGCTAGGAAGCACAAGAATTGATTGGCATCAGGTGAAGATGAATTGCATGGATTTTGGTTAAAACATCTGATCAGTCTAGACCTACTGGTTGCCAAGCAGTTTAACAACATACTGCAAGGAGGTGAAATTGAAGTTGAATGGATGACCCAATGCTGCTGGCTTGGGGTGGCCAGTTGGGGGAAGCCTTCTCGCCAGCTGGGTGCCTCCATTTCTTCACAAGATATCTCAACACTTGAAAGGCAGAGATAACTCACTGCGGGTCTGGATGGAGAGCCAGACCAGTGAGTGGTGAGTGAGCAAGCAGCTATCAGAGGGGGACAGCGATGGGTGGGACACTAGATGGAAAGCTGGGTGAGTGAGTGAACTGTCAGAGAGAGGAGGGTGATGGGAGAGGCACCAGATAGAGAGCCGGATGAGCAAGTGACCAAGCAGACTATCAGGAGGTAGCAATGGGTGAGTGCCAGATGGAAAGCCAGGTGAGCAAGTGAATGAGCAGGCTGTTAGAGAGGGTGGCAATGGGAGGGGTGCCGGATGAGAGAGCTGGATAGGTGAGCTTGCTGCAGCAATGTGCAGGCAGTTGGCAGGGCTTCTGCTCCTCTGCAAGTTTTTTTAAAGCACCGCGGCTCTGCCGCTTTTTTTTCCTGTGTTGCAGCAGAACTTTTTAAAAAATGTACATAACAGCAGCCGTTTAATAAACAAAACTTGCAGAGCTACAGTGCTTTAAAAATAACTGTCAGAGCCGTGCCATGGAAAGAAAAACTGTCAGAGCTGCGGCACAGAAAAAAAAGTTGGCAAAAATATGGGGCTTTAAGAAAAATTGCAGAGCAGCGAAAGCCCTGCGTGTCGCCTACACACTGCCACAGCCCAACTGCTTGTTCAGACTACAGCCAAGGTACAGAGGTAATGTCAGAGGTACGGAGGTCAAAATGGGAAGTGCCCTGCCTAGTGCTGCCACCACTCTGCCTTCTGACAGTTTGCTCACTTACTTCGCATCAGGGGCAGTCCAAGGTGCAAAGACAATAGCGGGGATCTCAAAACAGGAAACCCCTTGCTACCACTGCCTCTCAGCCCTCGTGCAACCCATGTTGCAGCCAAACTGATGGTTCGGTGTTCAGGGCGGAGCCAAACTACTGCTGACAGTCCATTTGCTTGCCCACCATCCATTGCCTCATCTATCACCACCCCCCTCTAACAGCCGCTTATTTGTTCACCCAGTTCTCCATTTGCCAGCTCACCCATTCACTCACCCAGATCTCCCTCTGGCACCCCATCCATTGCTGTTCCCCCTCCCCCCAACAGCCTGCTTGCTCACTCATCCACCTGCTTGTCCAGTTCTCCATCCAGAGAACAATGAGTTATCCTGACAGCGAGTTATCCCAGCAGTGAATTTCTTGAGATATCCTGTGAAAAAATTGTGGCACCAAGTTGGCAGAGGAGTCTTGACAGTGATGAGAAGGTCTTCCCCTGCTTGTTGCACTGGGTTAGCGGCATCGAGTCATCATAGATCCAAATTGAAGAGTGGCTAACATCTGGCAAAACCTCTCTGATAATGAAAGATCAAGAAAAAGGGGTAGCACCCCGCAACTACAGGCTAATTACCTGCTTACCAACAATTTTCAAATTACTAATTGGTGTGGTAGCTACTGCAGTCCAACAGCATCTAGTTGAAAATAAGCTCTTTCCACTTGAGCAGAAAGGAAACTGCCTTAATAGCTTAGGAAAAAAGATCAACTCCTAATTGACAAGATAATTTTGGAAAACTGCAAAAGGAGGAAGAAAATCTTGAATATAGCATGGATTGATTACAGCAGGGGTGTCAAACTCATGTCATCACAGTGGCATCACATGACTTATCGGAATGTTTTCTCCTTTGCTAAACCAGGTATGGGCATGGCCAGCCTGTGATGCATCTGGCCCGTGGGCTGAGAGTTTGACAGTCCTTGATTACAGGAAGGCACTTGACTCCCTATCACCTGATTGAATAATTAAGTGCATAAAAATAAAAGGAGTCAGTAGAAACATTGGAAGCTTTGTCCAAAAGTCGATGACATAATGGAAGACATAGTGATAGGAGAAATTAATTTCAAGAGAGGAATCCTCCAATAAGAATCACTATCATCACTACCACTTGTCATCTGGTTATTCTATCAACAATACTGAACAATGAAGGCCATGGCTATCAATATCAAAAATATCTGTCAGACAATCCTACCTCCTTTACATGGGCAATCTGAAGCTGTATGAAAAACCACCATCTGAAATAGAATCGCTGCTCAACACTGTTTATAGATACAGCTGAAATATTGCCATGGAGTTTGGACTGGACAAATGTGCCACGCTCACTATCAAACAGAGGAAAATAGTGACAACTGAAGGAATCAAGATGCCGTTCTATATCAAGGGAATCAACATCAAGACAATTCTGGTAATTAAATACATAGCTAAATAGTGGGCTGGACTCAAGCAGAATTAAAAACTCTGACTAAGGAAGACTAGAAAAATAATGACAATAATTCATGCCCTTCATTCTCGCAGTGATGTTGACAGACTCTACATATCAAGAAAAATAGATGGTCATGGAATGTGGTGAATACACCAAATGACTGAAGAAGAAAAGAAAATGAAAGTTCATTGGAAGAGTAGCTGAAGTTAATGTACTAGGAAGGCCTATTGAGTACTGGAGAGATCAAACTGGTCTACAAAAAAAGACAAAATGAAGAATAGTTGATAAGAAAAACAAAAAAGTTGTGATAGTGAATGTAGAAGATCTTACAGCAAAAGAAAAGAGAAAGAACCAGAGAAAATAACAAAATACAAAACCTATAAACAAAAATAGAATAACTGTGGTAAAAGAAAGCAAAGAAAATGAACACAATCAAACATCAATAGCTGTGTATTCCAGGTCCTTGAAAAGAACTCAATAAGGTGGATAAAAATGCCAAATCCAGTCTAAACATCTGCCTGACAAACAATAATAATAATAATAAGATATCACCTAATCTAATTTACAGGGTGATCCTCCAGGCTGAAAATAGCCCAATTAGCTTTGTGGTAGTTTCAAAGATAGCTTATTCTGAATTAATCCCAGTTCTTAAAAACTACTTTGGAAAATTGCAACTTTATGTTTCTATTAAAAATCCTATTAAAAATCTAACAGTTATTATCTTCAAAATATGTGCCATGAATATATTCATATCTAAACAAGATCCAAATTACATCTGTACAAGATGTAAACTATTTAAAGACTTGAGAAAAAAAGTTAAGGGTCTAGAGCAGACATGTAAAATTCAAGGCCACAGGCCAGATTCAGCCTGTGATGTGGTTAGATCTGGCCCATGGGACCACCCTGGAGATGGCTGAGAGCCAGTCCCCGCCACCTTGGCCCAGTCAGGCGCTCCCCATGACCGCACACACAGGAGGCAGTGAGCATGCAGGGTGGCTGTCATGAAACATTACATAGAGCCCCAGCAGCATTGCCATGCCCATCACCAGCGCTTCCACCACTTCTATGGCTTGCTTGCCAGCCTAGCCTTGCCTACTGGCCCTGCAGCCCACAAGCACTTTCCTTCCACCCCCCACCCCGTGAAAAAAGCCATGGACACCAGCAGCGCGGCCACCTTCTTGTTTTCTCCTCATTCCAGACTTTCTTTGTGGTCTCCCATCCTATTTCCAAGGGGGCTCCCTAGCCACCAGTATCCCTCCTGCCCTCTCCTTTTCTTTGTCCCTTCCTGGATGAGGAGGGAGGGAGATTGGAATGAGAGGGAGGGAGGATCTGAGGGAAATCCTGCCAAATGCTTGCCCACCAACAGCCCCGTTGCCCTCTCGCCATCCCCTTGCCCCCTCCTCCTGACCTATCCTGGTTGTCTCCCACCCTATTGTTGAGGATGCTTTGCTTACAAAGCAAGGTCTCTTGCATGGAGAGGGAGTGGGTCTGATCCACACACTTTGCCCTATTGCACCCACCATGAGCAAGCTATTGCACACACCATGAGCACAGCAGCAGGAGGTAAGCATGCTCAGGCACCCCCTTGGGGAAGTGGAACTAAGCTGGGCTGGGCTGGGCTGCAGGATCCTGGTGCCCTGGAAGCTTGAGGGTCAGGCTAAGAGCTTGTCCTCCACTGTCCAAGGTTTCAGGCGGCCTGTGCCGCCATCCAGGGGTCCTCCAGGGGTCCTCTGGAAGGCCTGAGATGAATGGTAAGACTCTTCTGATGGATGAGGCTTTGGTGATCACCCTGGTTTGCCTTCTCCAATGAAAATCTCTGGATCCCCCCTCCCAGCCTTGCCTAGTCCCCCACAGAAGGTGGAGGATGACACTGCTGTGTGTGGAAGCACGGAGGAAAAAGTTTGTAGGAAGCAATTTCCTCCAACACAGAGTCCAACTTCTGCCTTGGCAGATCATTGAAGAGGGGATGTCAGGGGAGCTGTGTGAGGGAAGGCTGCCCCAACAAGCCAGCATCCTTACCATGCACCATTGGAAACAGGGATTCCCTTTCGAGGAGGACTAAGAAGCGCAGCTCCCCTGCCTCCTCTTCTTGTTCTCCAGATATGTGTCAAGGTAGAAGTTGGACTCAGAGAAAACTGTTTCCTGCAAACTTTTACCTCCGTACTTCTACAGACATCAGCAGCAACCTCTGCCTCCTACTCTACTGGGAGGGGCACTAGACAAGGAAATGCCAATAATGTCTGGAATTGGGAGAAGAACATCTCCTTTAGTGTGCTGTGCACATACATGCATGTGTGCACGCACATACACACACACCATTCCAAGTTTGGAGACTTTTATCCATATCTGAACTTGCAAACTACCAATCATGCCTGGGCTTGGGGGAGAAGGCCCTCTCCTTCCTTTGTGGATAAAAATCCCCAAACATGGAATGTGGTTGGCTGCCAGCAATTTGGGAAGGCGAGAAGCTTGTGGGGCACCAAATTGTCCCCATATCAAGTTAGCCAGTGCAACTTGTTACTTCCCAGCCATCCTGAGTTAGCCATCCCCAGTGAGCGACATCAAGCTGGCCATGCCCACCAAGCCATGCCCACCTAGTTGTAGTGACCTGGCTTCAACCACCCAACCATGCCTATCCAGCCATGCCTACGTGGCCTCTGTGAGTTATCATAGTCTTACATCCAACTGGTCTTTTGAGAGCAAGTATAATGATGATGCGGCCCTCAGTGAAATTGAGTTTGATATCCCTGGCCTAGAGGAAAAAGCAAAGGATCTAGAAAAAAGTGTAGCCAGTCTGAGACAAACAACAAAATGAGAAAGCCCAACAGAAGAAAGATTGCAACTAAACTGAACACAGTAAAGAACAATTAACTAACAGAGAAAATTAGTATTTAGAAATAGTGAGATGGTGACATGTCACTCACAGAAAAAAAAAATATCCAACCCAGTCCAGTCAAAGCTAATCCTGCTGGAACCAAACAACCAAACAAATTCATAATCTCCCCTTGGAAGAAAGTGTGCAGACACCTGGAGAAGGGACATCATCAAATGTATCAACAACAGAAAAAAAAAATAAACCAGATTTTCTCATGAAAAAAAGGATATGTTGATAGGAGACTCACAACTCATGGAAACTGAACCAGCAATTTGTAGACCTGACAATTTGTCTAGGAAGATTTGCTATCTCCCGAAGCAAAGATTAAAGATGTAACTCAAAGGCTTATTAAAATAAACCCACAGATTATTATCCGTTTCTTCTCTTTCATGTAGAGATGAATGATACTACAATGAACATGAAAATAATACCAAGAGACAATAAGCAGTTAGATGAGAGCCAAAGAATTAGGAACACAGGTGGTGCTTTCCTCTATACTCCCAACAAAAAGTAAGCATTCAATGAGGGAACATAGAACTTTTGAAATAAACTAATGACTTAAGGGGTGGTGCCGTTCCTAGACCACTGTCTACAATACCACATTTCTAGACCACAGTCTACAATACCTTCTGGCAAAGAATGAGCTATACTTCACAAGACCCAGGAAAAATATTTCTGGAAATCAATTGGCTCACCTCATCCAAAGGGCTTTAAAGTAAAAAAAGGGAGGGGAGGAAAACAAAATTTTAGGAGCTAATTCCAAGCATCCTAAATCTCAATGTAATTGACCAAGTGGTAAGAAAGAAGAGGAAATATAGAAATGGAAAAAAATGGAAAAAAACAATGGATGAAAAAGTTTTTGAATGCATTCGGGTTAATATAAAAGGGGGAAAAGGGTATTGTCATAGGAATTTTCTACAGATCACCCAACTAAACAGGAAATAGATAAACTTTCTGCAAATCAGCTAAGGAGTGAAGCAAGCATACTACACTAGTAATAGGGGACACTAAGTACCCTGACATAAACTGGGAGACAAACTGTGCACCATGGGAAATCAAACAGATTCCTGATGAAACTAACACAACTTTATCACTCAAAAACTATTGGAGGGAACTAATGGGCCGGCTATATTATAGCGAATCCTGACTAATAAAGATGAAATGATAGAGAAGGTTGAAGTTGCAGGAACTTTGAGGGAGAGTGACCATGTCATATTGGAATTCAACGTAATGGAGACACAAGCAATAGAACAAAGTCAAACTAGTGTTTTAGATCTCAAGACAGATGGTTTCAGTAAATAGAACAGCTTGAGAAGGACTCCATGGATGGAAATCTTAAAGAGAAAAATAACTCTAGAAGCTTTGAAAATTCTGAAAATTGAGATTATAAATGCGCAATCTAGCTCAATATCTCTGAGAAAAAGAGATAAAGAGATCCCAGATGAAACTAGCATTGTGGCATATAGATCTTGTGGTCTTTCCATTCTATCTTGTGTGGGTTGATTCAGTCAATGATTGTTGGAGACAAGAGATCCTGTCTTTCACCATTCCCGTATGGAATTCCACAGAGATAACATTTTCTTCCTTTTTATTTAACACAAATCTGCTGAGAGATCATCCATTGGTTTGGGATAAAATACCATCAATATTACCTTAGGTAAACTGAGCAATGCAGCAGAATGTAATCCCGACACACCAGAATGTATTCTTTATTATGCAGAATGGGAGGCGGCAGGAATCAGCCGGTATCCTGCTTTCCATTTCTATTTTATTGTCATTATGTATGTAAAAGGATGAGAGCCAGAAAAAAACCAGAAGGTACATCTCTCAGACTATCATGTTAACTACTCAGGTATTGCTTCTAATAGTCTTTTGAATATAGAGATGTTATACAAATTAACTACATTAACCTAAGTTTATACCTGGTCCAATATATATATATTGGATATATTTAATTCTTGTGAGGACCTCCTTCCCTCAGTAGGATGGTAGATATAGATACAGATATAGGTATAACTTTTATCTAAAATATCTCATCTTATCTACTTCTGGAACAGAAGGCTGAAAGACAATGTTTGCCCAGTTACAGCCGAGTTGTCAGATGCGACTGTTTCTGGATCTGGTTCTAGTGCGTGTTAATCATGCATTCATAACCTCTCATCTGGATTATTGGGACTGCTTCTGAATACGACTTGGAAACTACAATTTATTTATTTAAACAATTGATAACACCACCTATGTTTTAACAGCGTTGGGACTATGCTGATCTCAGATAAATTCTATTTTATAGGGCAAGTGCTGCCACAGAGAAGGCATGCTTTGGCATCCCCAACATTATGTTGTTTAATGGAAGGAACCCAGAACATGCCTTCCCTGCTCTACCTGGTGGGGTAGAGCAGAAACAAAAGTAGACAGGCAGTTATTCAAATATGCTATGCAGGTTTTATAGGTGAAATCCGGAATCCGAATTGTACCCAGAAGCCCACTGAGCATCAAAGTATTCGTGGAACAGTGCTGTTATATAGGACTAATGAAAAGATAACATTTACAGTATCTACAAACAATCCCTTAACGCAGCTGTATCTTTTCCCTCAATTTTACAAATCACCTTTTGTGATTGTAACATAATTCCAAAAAGTTGTTACCAACAAGTACTACACAAGCAATTTTTCTATTCAAATCCAAAGGTGCTGTTCCAAACTATTATAAATTAAAAGAGCCCAAAACCTACATAAAACTAGCAGCAGAAATACAAAAAACCCAATGAAAGTGAACTGAGATAAATTCCAATTTACTACTAATATTTAGTTGATTCTATTAGCACATTTAAAAGCGAACAAACTATTTTTGCTACATAGGGGCAATTTTTATCCATTTACTGTCTTCTGCTTTGACTTGGCAGATTTCCCAGGATGTTAGTTGGAGATCCCTTCAACCTTCCTTAGATAATTTTTAATATTTAGGACCAGAGTTTCAATTTAGAATGGATTTTTAATTACATCTTTGTTAAATGACAAATATAATGCAGTGCAATTAGAGTTACCTTTCTTAACATTGAGATTCCACTGTGCCCTCTAATAGCTGCCAAAAGAGCTGCACGCTCACTCTCTGTTTCCATGAACTTTGACTCTTTCGGACTTCCACCTACAGTACTGTGTGAAATCTGACATATAACAAAATACATAGATTTATTTCTTCAAACTTAAAATTTGGAAGCATGAGTAATATTAACTAATTATTTTTTGGGAAAATGTGCCTAATTTTGGCCTTTATCTGACCTGAATATACTGAGCTATGTATAAAAGAAGCTTTGCAATGTGCTAAATACTATAATGATCAAAAAAGAAATCAGATTTGTCAGATTTGTTGGCAGATACTATATATTATTTTTATAGTATTACATAATACTATAAAACTATACTATAGTAATACACATCCACACAAACACACATGCACACAAATACATACATACATACATACATACATACATACATACATACATACATACCCATGTTTCCCCGAAAATAAGACTCTTATTTTTTTTTATGTGCAGGAGGCACTGAACATGGGAGCCAATGGAAGTGGGAGCGCAGCTATCGCTGACTCCACCCTCTCCATCCAACTGTCTGCTTGCCCACGGCTACAATAGACTAAGCTCTCAGCACGCCTCCACCTGGCCTGCCTGCTTACACTTACACACACACACACACACACACACACACACACACATATATATATATGTTCTTTTTTGTGGAGATACTTGGTTACCCAAATATGGGAGGGAAATTAACCAACATATATATGGCACACTGTTGTCGCTAATTCCTGCCTGGATAGTCTCTTGAGATGAGCTGAAAGGCAAAAAGGGAGCTACGTTGTT
>JAOYMU010000077.1:58454275-58465852 GCA_025802295.1 Psammodynastes pulverulentus
GAGCCGCGGCGCACAGATTGGGAACCACTGGGTTAAGTAATAGAAATAAAAATAGTAGCGATAAGGAAAACAAATAAGGAATGTATGTATATATGAATGCTAATGTTTGGTAAAGATATGGAGATCTATATATGTATGAATGTAAACAATCGAGTAACAATGGGAAACCAATATGTGTAATACTGCTACCACGGTTTTCTTTTGGATGTAAATGAGGATGGTAAAAGTTGACAAACACAATAAAAACATAGTTTAATGGGAATTTAAACTCGCCCAAGCATGCCCTTTATTGTCAATTCTTTGCAGCTCACTTAGTTGCTCACAATGGCAAGTAACATGAATAGTAAATCAATCATTGGATCTTTAACTGAATTATGCTGACAATTTTAATCTTAAACTCAATAAAGACAACCAGAAAGAATGGTAGCTTCACCTAAAAAAATTGTGCTTACTGGGAAAAGGGTCAGAACAGGCTCCTACAAGCATATGGAGAGAAGACATAGAAAATGATTTCTTTGTTTATAGGCTATGGAATGTATGTGGAAGCCTATAAGGAAACATTGAAGGCAAAAAGAAGAGGATGGCAGAGGATGAGATAGTTAGTGTCATCAATGCAGTGGGCATGGGTTCAGGGGCATCTGGGAGACAATGGAGCATGAGGCGGCCTGGCACACTGTGGTCAATGGGGTCGCAAGGGCTCGCACTTGGCTTAGTGACTGAGCAACAAATTATAAGGAAATAGAAGATTGTTTTCACTGTGTTAATTGGTAAAACAACCAATTTTCTTCGTAAATGAAGATAATTTATGTAAAAATAAATAATTGCCTAACTTATGAACATAATTAGAGATAAGATTTATTAGTACTACTATTTTAATAAGCTTTAATTTTTCAATTGCTACTCATTTATCACTTTGAAATGTTCATGTTTCTATGTGTATCATGTAATGTTTTCTCTTTCTTTTAGGAACATGGACTCCATTTAATCCAGCAACTGTAAGATCTATTTTATGTAAGTAATATTTGAACTTCATTTGTTTTATACTTAGGTTGCACTTGTCTGAATACTAGCCTTTTCAGCTTTATTAATTTAAATGAATACAGGTAATCTTATAGTTACAACTGGATATTTAATGGTTGATCAAAGTTATGACAGACTTGAAAAAAACTACTTATCCCTATCCTCAAAGTTATAATTGGCATTTTTCACACTTGACAATCAACTTGTATGCCATACCCATTCAGGAGAATGGATTTGCTTAATTACAATGTGGTTCACTTAATGATCATGTAATTCATGTTATGACCACAGTAATTTGTTTTTACAATCATCATAAAAATGTATAACATTGAGTTTGGTCACGTGATGCCTCAATTTACAATTGCAATGGCTTGCAATCAAAATTTCAGGTTCCATTGTGGCTATAAATTGAGGACTATCTGTAAGTACCGGTATATTGTTATAACCAGAGGTGCTATTCGTTGGTTCGAACCGGTTTGGGCGTACTGGTAGCGAAAATTTTGACTGGTTGGGAGAACTGGCAAATTCCACCTCTGGCTGGCCTCCTCACCTGGTTGCCACACCTGCCCACCCACTCATCCCATCTGCTTGCCCCACCCTGCCCAGTCATTCCACAGCTAGCCCCCCCATGCCATTACTAATCTACCTTCGCCTGCCATTGCTGCCTGCTTTTTGCTGTGGTTCTGATCTCCCTGGATGAATGAGTCTGCAAGCAAGCCCTGGTCGAGTTGACTCCTGGGCTGGCCTACACTGCTGCCACCGCAGCAAGCCCCGGTTGAGTGCTGACTCTCGGGCCGACCTAGGCCGCTACGTTACCCCCCCATCCCCAGGCTTGCCTGACTTGCTTTGCCACTGGTGCCGCAGCTCCATCACATGCGGTGCTTGCAGCCTAGCTAGATGCCTAGTGCCCCCGTCCTGTCCCCAGCCTCCAATGCTGCTTACCGGACCTTCGCACATTTTCCAGAGCTTCCCAGATCTTCCCGCTTGCCTATGAATGTCATCTGAGAAACCACATGGCCACACTGGCCGGGATGACGCTCGCCCGCCTGGCCAGGAAGCCACATGCCTACGCTGACTGGGAGGACACTTGCCCCACATGATGCTGCTCACCTGCCTGGCCAGAGTCAGAAGAGAGGGATGCAGAAAAGTTCAGCCAAGTCTTCTCCTCCTTCTCAGGCATACACACAGAGCATGCACACATCTCACAGCTCTGGGACCTTCTGTGAGGAGACGGCGTGTGGCCAAGTCCCTCAAGCACCATGAGTTGTGTGCACACTCTCTGTGTATGCCCAAGGAGGAGGAGAAGACTTGGCTGAACTTTTATGCCTCCCTTCGCAGCAGAGCTGCTTGGAGGGCAGCCACCGCAGTTTGTCCCTTTAAGGTACTTTGATGCTGACTGCCGTCCGGCCTTCTGCAAAGGCAGCCCAGCGGGGCTGCTGCTGCCAAAGGAAAAGGGTTCAACTCTCCTGGTCCCGCTCATTCCGCATGCTGAAACTAGGTGGCGAGAGGGAGGGGGAAACCATAAAGGGACAGGCCATGGTGGCTGCCTTCCAAGCAACTTCTGAGGCAGAAAAAGTTCAGCCAAGTTAAACATACACACAGAGCAAACACGCACACACCTCATGGCGCCAGTACCTTCTGCAAGGAGATGGTGCGTGGGCAGGTCCCTCTGGCATCGTTAGGTGTGTGCATGATTTCTCTGTATGTATGTTTGAGACTGAGAAGGAGGAAAAGGCTTGGCTAAACTTTGGAAACTTTGCCCAAGACTTCTCGTGTATTCAGGGGCTACACCACTCCCAACAATGAGTTTGGTGGCGATCTAACAAAATATCTTCCAGCTCTTCAAGATTGACTTGAAGAGCGCCCAAGTTTTAGATTCTGCTGCTGCTTGTTGTGGCTTGCTTGGAAAGACTCCCATCCTCACTTTTGTAGGTGAGAGACTGAGCAGTTGTTCTTTTATCCCTACTGCACACCAAAGCACTCCTTCTCACGCTGCCCCCCCCCCATTAATTTGCACTAAGCTTCCCGCTTTGGAAAACTTTGCCAATTGTTCATTGTCAGTCCTCAGCCCCCATGGAAGAAGCCAAGAGCAAAAGTAGCAGAAGGATGGGTGATAGGGGTGTGTCCCAAAACCAATTTGGCAGGCACACTCGGCATGCAGTCACGATTTTTAGATGGGCTTTTATTTTGTCAGCTCAAGGGCGGAGGGGAGGAGAAAAGGTACATAGGAAATCGCCCTGTCTCTGCAGCATTGGTCATGTCACTGAGCGGATGTGGCCAACTCGACATCACTCACAGCAAGGTGCCACCCCACCTTGTCATGAGTGATGTCAAGTTGGCCATGCCCACTTAGTCACAACCACCCAGCCACACCCACTCAGCCACGCCCACAGATCCGGTAGTGAAAATTTTTGAATCCCACCACTGGTTGTAACCACAGGTCATAGAAACTTTATTAATTGGCATTGGGATCCTTCAGGTAGTCACTTGTGCAATCACATGTTTTTCTGCTTCTCGGAAAGTCATTTTTGGAACTTTGGTTTATTCATCTTTTTCCAATTAATAATTCTGAATGTTTGAAATATTGAGTATTAATTGATACAAAGGAGCCTCTGCAGGATCCAATCCTTTCATCAAAATGAAAGCAGCATTATACAGTCACAATAGAAGCTCTGCCCTTTTTATGTGTATGTATAACAATTGCTTTTCTCCTTTCTCTTTTCTTTTGTTATTGTTTCATATATATTTTTCTTTGTTCTGTTTTATTAAATAAAGACAAAAATGGTGAATGGAGCTTGTTTTGCATACTGATGTTTTCATCATTTGTCCCCTTGAATATCTTTTAAAGGGAGCATATATAGAAACCTTGATTTCCCTCTCCGTTAAAATTAGTAAAACTTTTCCATCCTTCCATAATAAGGTCCTGCATAATTATCAGATAGGCTGGACTATATTGCTGCTTATATCACTATCCAATTAGTAGTATTGCCAATAGCATCTGTAGGGTATGTATCTGTCAAAATCGGCATGATGGCATGTGGAGGATGACAATGCAAGTTTCACTTTTTCCCAACCTGTGTTGCCAGTGTCACATGTAAAATGGGGCAGGACTTGCAAATTTTGACACACATACCCTGCCAATTCAGCTAAATTACAATATTTCATAAAAGATATAAGCAATGCTTACAATTTCAGGAAAAGATGTAGCACACAAAATTTTTCATACTTTACTGTGTATTTCTCCTATACTCATCGGTTCTTAAACTATGGAAACTAATGGAGGTCCTTACAATGAAAGAACTAATTGAATTGCTCTTTAAAATGGTTAAAACCAAACTTCTTTTTCTCAAGTTCTAGGGAATCTATATTTTGCCGTCCATAAAAGCTGCTTTCGGAGTTTTGTTTTGACATAAAAATGGAAACTAATTTCAGCACAATTCATTTTTTTTTAAATACTTTTTTTACTTTTGCTTTCTCCTAATTTAAATTTAATTTAAACTTAATAAGTTAAGAAATGGTAAATTACAAATACATTAACATTTAGATTAATCTAATATTTAGATTAATTAAGATTGATTATTTTTTCAGCTATGTTTGACAGAGAAAACAAAGGTGGTGTAAACTTCAATGAATTCACAGGAGTCTGGAAATACATCTCTGACTGGCAGAATGTTTTTCGCAGATATGATAGAGACAACTCTGGAATGATTGACAAACATGAATTAAAGCAAGCCCTAACAGGTTTTGGTAATTCATTGTAATTATTACAAATATGTAATTTTGGCAAATAGCTTTACGTAGCCTTTCCAGATGTATAGACTTCAACTTTCAGAATTTTCAGTAATTGTCAATCAGACAGAAGAATTCTAGGAGTTGAATGCCACACCTGGAGGATACCCAGCTTGGAATAGGTTGCTATTAGGCCTTTAAATTAATTAATGCTTTTAATCAATATATTTAATAGCATATCAGTCACAAGTTATTTAGAACTTATTTCACAAAAAATTGTGATTGTGGGATCATAGTTGCAATATGGGGTCCTTGAAGAGTATCCAGAAATTTCAGTTGGGGCAAAATGCAGCAGCATGGGCAATTTTAAGTGTTTCTAGTAGAATTCACGTTACACTTCTGCTCTGCCAGTTGCATTTGTCACTATCTGTGTCCTGGTGCAATTTAAGGTGCCAATTTTGGGTATCATAGCTCTCTGGGACATGGGACTGGGTTTTTGGGAGGACTATCTATCCCTAATTACAAACCAAGCTGAAGAATATTATTTGAAGGGATTGAAATGTAAGATTATTAAAAGTATGGGGAAGCGATATAGTTTATTCAATCAAGGTCAAAATAGTTAGGCAGTGTTTCTAGTAGCCCTTAACTTTTGCTGATTATGAATTAATGAAGAGGATTTAATAGTCAGTACTGTAGTTAAGAAAGAGTTATGGGAAAAGTTTTCTCTATGGTGTAATTTATAAGATATAACATTAAATTAAGTAACTCAAGTCAATTTATTGAAAATTTGAGGGGGAATGTTTTAAAATGAACTATGTTTTGAACATTGTTAATTAAAACCTGCTGTATCATTCATTTTGGATTTAGAATTGGATCCAAAATCCATTTTAAAAGTATTACTACAAATGTGAATGATACTTGGTAGAAAATGTTAAGAATATGGATGCTTGGCCACTAATTTTACAAAATATTTGAAGATTTTACATACATACACAGAGAGAGATACACAGACACAGAGAAGGGGAGGAAGAGAAAGAGAAATCTGAAACAGCTTGTAAAGGTGTCTTTATAATTTCAAAAATATGACATATAATAGAAAGTAGGGAAGAGGAAAAAGCATATCCATTTTTAGAGATACATTTTAGGGCCAAATATCTAGATTTAAAAGACCATTGCTTTTAATCCAGTGGAATAGTATGATTGGTTACATGGAATCTTTCCTGAAGTCTCTCACACTTCAGATCCAATTTTTCTGTGAGGTGTCTGGGCTTGAGTTTGCTTCTCATATCAATGAAATTGTCTTGACTGTAAACATTTTCCAGTCACTCACTGTGAAGAGCTTACATTCCTCTGAAGGATAAAAGGAATAAATCTTAGTATAATTTTCAGCAAAGTATATTACAGAAGGGTCCCAAAGGTGCTTTTTCAAGAGGCAACTGGACTTTCTTGTTTTTCTTTGAAGATATTTTGCTTTTTATCCAAGAAGCTCCTGCAGCCTGGCCTGGAGGAAAGCCAGGAAGTCCAGTTGCCTCTTGAAAAAGCACCTTTGGGATAACCATGACCTGGATGATTGAGAATCTCCATAGATGTTTAGCAATATATTATATGAGCTTACAGAAATCTTTAAACTCCTCACAACATTTGTGATGACTTGGTTGAATGCATTTCCCCTTACTCCATTTAGCTTTCTAACTTAACAATACAGATTCTGTAAAATGCGTTTCATGATACAGTAGAATGACTTCCTGAGTACATACTATCTGATGCTCAGTGGTATTATTTCTTCTTATTTAAATAAAACATTATTTTCATTCTTGCACATTCTTATGAGTAATGGTTTAAAAAACTGATTGGATATTCAAACAACACAGCACTATTTAAAAACACATTGTATACCAAGATTTAAATTTTATTTAATTTTACCAATCCATTAAGCAATATTGTTTTATGTTTTCAGCCATAACTTTTGTTATAATTGCAATAGCACTTAAGACTTATATACTGCTTCACAGTGTTTTTCAGCCCTCTCTAAGCAGTTTACAGAGTCAGCATATTGCCCCCAACAATTTGGGTCCTCATTTTACTGACCTCGGAAGGATGGAAGGCTGAGTCAATCTTGAGCTACTCAGAATCAAACTCCTGGAGTGAGCAATAACTTAGTCTGCAGTACTGCATTCTAACCACTGGGCCAACAAGCACTTTATCTGTGACACATCACAGTATGCTTTATGGAATAGACTGATTTTTCATAAAATAAGGTGTCAGCTAGCTCTAAGTGATCTGATTAAACCACTTTGGTTCTTCTTCATACCTGAAACTTCTTGGTGGCGGGGTTATTTGCTCACGTGAATATCATTTATGTAGGTGGCTGCAATTATAAAATGTAATTATTTTCAATTTTGCTCATTAATATTTCCAATTCTATTAAGGCTACCGGCTGACTGACCAGTTCTACGATCTCTTGATTCAAAAATTTGATAGGCAAAGAAGAGGGCAAGTGGCTTTTGATGACTTCATACAGTGCTGTGTTGTACTGCAGGTAATCATAGACTCGGGGATATAGAGAGGCCATATGAAGATAGATGATCAAATTGTTTCAAGTATGCAACATGAAAAGGTTATAAGGTTATAAAAGTTTGAATTCGAACACAGCTTTATGTTGTGGACCACTGACTTTGTAGTTTGTGCAGCCAGCCTTTTATCTGGATCTTGATTGCTACTTTCATTATCAAGAACTGTAGAAAAAATATTTCCCTCCCCAATTTAGATTTCAGTATGTGCATCATATCTGTCTCATGGTTGTATGCATTCTATATAATGGAACACAGGTATTTTATCTGCAGACAATTTGACATTAACCTTTTTCTTCCAGAAATGGACAGATGTCTTCAGACGCTATGATACTGATCAGGATGGCTGGATACAAGTGTCTTATGAACAATATCTTTCTATGATTTTCACTGTTGTATGACAGTAAATATTGTGTGCGATTGAGGAATAGAACTTGCATACAGGTAGTCTTGACTTACTACTACAATTGAGCCAAAATTTCTGTTGCTAGGCAAGGCAGCTATTAAATTAATTGTTCCCCATTTTTTACTTTTTTTTGCAATCACTGTGGTTGTTAAGTGAATCTTGCAATCATTAAATGAATCTGCCCCCTCATTGACTTTTCTTGTTGGAAGCCATTTGGGAAAGTTACAAATGGTCATCACATGATCCCAGGAAAATACAACTGTCTTAAATATATGCCAGTTGCCAAGTGCCCAGATTTTGTCTCATGACCATGGAGATGCTGCACAGTCACTAAACAAATGGTTGTAGATCAAGGACCGCCTGTACAAGAAAAAATAGATTACTTTCCTGCATACAACACAATAAGTTTAGAAATACATTGCTTAAATATTCTGTTTCTCATTGCAAAAGGTGCTATAGCTACTAGATTCTGCATTATATATCATGTATATTTTATTGCTGGAAGTTATATTTAAATGCCAAACAGTAAAATTCCTATTCAGATTTGCACACTATTGCATGTATCTTTTTCACATATAAAACATATATCCTGTATCTTCACAGAAATAATGACTTAAATATGCCAGATGTCAAGATAACTAATTTGTATTTTTCTTCCCTTTAGATTAGGTTTCATCTGCTTGTATCGTTTATCATTTAAAAAAAAAGAAATTAGTGTTACTCTTCTGGGATTTTTTAATTCTGCGTAAGCGAAGAGATTTCTTACTAAAGCTGCATATTTCTTCTTTTTTCTCATCTTTTGGTGTAATAAAAAGATTTTCTGCCTTTGTTCTCTGGCTTGGAGATAGCTGGATATAAATACATGCCTGCAGTCGTTCTATGTATGAAATGTTTTATAACTAAGCATGTTGCAACTTGGAGTGGAGTCTTACCTTCAGTAGTTACTGGGCTTAGAATGTGCTATACTAGCCTAAATAATACCGTTCTACATGCATTAAGATCTATTCTACTCTGGAATGGTACATGGGCACATAAGGGGCTGCATTTCAACCAAGTCTAATTTACTAACTGCATGGAGTTTCTGCATCAGGAACCTATCTCTTGTATGGCAAGCAACTATTTATATCCTCTACCTTAGGCCACAAAACATAAAACTTACTGAAACAAATGTTATTCTTCGAAATTTCATGGAAGAAGATTAGTCTTGATTTACATGGCAAATTAAAACTCTAAATGGTAGAACTGATTTATTTAGTATATATATATATTTCTAATGGTGTCGAGTTAATGCCATTAAATCAAAATCACAAGTAAGAATAGTAACTAGAACAGAGTTAAAAATGCATCTCCTCCCATTTCCCAATTAATGGTAAATTTCAGAAATCATAAGTACTAATTGGTTTCAAATGCTGAATAAACCAAGTAGTCCTTGTTTTTAAGAATGCTAATTGGGACTGGAAACTGTTATTAATCAGCTTGATCGAAAAACCATTTGACTACATCAACTAATGATAGTGATAACAGTCACTATCATTAAGTGAAGACTACATGGGTTATAAAATGAGGGCCACATGATTCCACTTGATGCCAGTTCCCCACTGACATTGCTTGTTGGGACATGACAGAAATGTCACAAATCACAATCATGATTGCAAAGATCATGGGTGTAAATAGAATCAATTGTAATTACCACTTGTTTAGTGCTGTTGTAAATTTGAATGGGTGCTGAATGAGTGATTGTTAAATGAAGACCACCTATAGAGAAAAAAAATAGTTCTGCCAATCTGCTTCCATTATGTCTTAATTGATTTCACTCAGAATTTGGGTGGATATTAATTTCTAGGGGGGGAAAACCTACCATCAATCTTAATACAATAAAATACACTAAGAATAGCTTTTATCATCTTACATTAAGAAATTTCAAGCAGTACTAACAGTGTCAATTCCTAAACAGTTTCTTGTTTCTGCATTGTATTTGTTAATTAGGAAGTCAATTCTGTTCCCAACTTTTTCTCTTTGAATCACTTCTTTAAGTGGCATTCTTTACTTCCATATTAATTCTATTTTATTTTCTCTTTGAGTATGGGAATAGTCCAATCCTGCAAACTGAAGGACATTTAAGAGCAGAAGTCTAATTTGTGGCTGAAAAAAGGAAAACTTTTACTTTCATATATATGTATTTAAAATGGGGAATGGAGCAATAAATCTATTAGATCTTGTTTATGCAAGCAATCATACTTTCTCATCATGTGCACTTATCCATGTGCTTAGCAATCATACTGCTAAATGAAATTTTAAAATTTACTTATCTGAATTGCAAGTTTTCAATTCTATGTATCCCAACTTTACCAAGGCCAAAGTATTTTGTTTCTATATATTTCAACAACTCTGAGACTTTTACATGCACAGATGAACATAGAATATACAGTAGAATAGGGTTGGAAGGGACTTTGGAGGTTTTCTAGTGAAAGTCCTGTTTGAGTCTATTTTTGAAAACCTCCGGGGATGGAACACCAACAACTTCTGGAGACAAGGTATTCTATTAATTGTTCTCATTGTCAGGAAATTTCTCCTTAATTCTAGATTAGATTTTTCTTTAATAATCTTCCACCTGACATTTCTTATCCTATCCTCAGATGCTTTGGAGATTATGTCAATTCCCTCTTTTCTGTGACAGCTCCTCAAATATTATAAGTCTGGTATCATGTTATCCCTAGTCCTTCTTTTTGTTTGGCTAGACATACCTAGTTCCCACAACTGTACATTGTACAGTTTTTCTTCTAGACCCTTTATCATCTTTGTTGTTGTCTGCACTGTCTCTAGAGTCTCAATATCTTTTTATATTATGGTGACCAGAACTGGACGCTGTATTCCAGGTTTCGTATAATGTTACTATCACTTCACATGATCTTGAGACAATCCTGTGTTGATGCAATCTTGAATTGCATTAGGGTTTTTTGGCAACTGCAGCACTCTGCTGGTTCATACTTAAGTGGTTATTTTGTTTTCTAGGGCACCTTAGATCCTTCTCACACATTGCTGTTGAGCCAGATACCACCTATTCTATACCTGTGCATTTATTTTTTGTTATCTAAGTGTAAGATCTCATTTTTCTCCACACTGAATTGCATTTTGTTAGATAAGACCCAGCATTCATGTCTGTCAAGATCCTTCTGGGGTCTGCCTTCCAAAGCATTGGCTATTCCCTCCCTGCTTGATATTGTCTGCAAATTTGATGAATTCCCTTCTATCCCTTTATCTAAATAATTTATGAAGATGTTGAATAGTATTCAGCCTGTCAGAATTTTTGCATTGACTGACGGATGCATTCTAATGTATCTAGGATAATATATATAATTTAAAGCCCAGAATGACTTGGTGTTCAGAATCTTATTCTATTTAAGATTCTTGTTTCAGCATCATTTGTTTTTCACACAAGAAAGATGAAAAGTTTGTTAAACATTCTCTCTGTTTCAGGATACAAATCTTCCCTTTGAGAAAACATTATGCATCAAGTACTTGGTAGATAAATAGCCAATAATTTCTTGTGAGAAAAAAATTGTTCACCTTAAATTTTTTTTAAATGTAGACAAATGCAGCAACTATACAGGTAATCCTCAACTTATGATCACAATTGAGCCCAAAATTTCTGTTTTTAAGTGAGATTTGTTGACTTTTGCCCCATTTTATGATTTTTGTTGCCACTACAAATGATAATAGCAATAGCAATAGCACTTAGACTTATATACTGCTTTATAGTGCCTTTTACAGCCCTCTCTAAGAGGTTTACAGAATCAGCATATTGCCCCCACAATCTGGGTCCTCATTTTACCCACCTCAGAAGGATGGAAG
>JAOYMU010000077.1:58491763-58504739 GCA_025802295.1 Psammodynastes pulverulentus
AAAAAAATAAATTTATGCTATGGAAATATATAATATATTCATACCAGTAACAAAATTTAATTTACTTAGTATAAAATTCAGTTTGCACTGAATTTTTTTGATAATAGATTTGTACTGAAATGAATTTAATTGCTTTAAAAATTCTAACAGTTTTTGGCTCTTAGTCTAAACCAAAACCAAAATATACCAATTTTTTTTTTAATGTTTTGGTTTTGCCATTCTGTTCTACAAAGGATGAGACTCCCCTGCTTTAACTAAATTCAACATGCAAGCTAGTCAACAAGCAAATGTTTAAATTCTGGATTCAGATTGTTCACAACATTCATTACAACCTCACCTTTAAACCTGGATAAGAAAGCAGTATCCTTCTGTAAATTTAGAATTACCCAAAAGGAGAACAGAATAACTAATTAAAATGTTAGGGTGATTGTATAGATATGAGATTGTTCCTTCATAAATGAACTGCGCCTCTCTTTTGTTTTACTGGTAGCTTTCTATGAATAATACCTTTAGCCTACTATTCAAATATTAAAAAGATTTGGTAATGTTCTTAAAAAGCTTTAAGCCAATAACCAGCAGAAATGCATGGAGTGGAAAAAAAAAACACGTTTTCTAGAAATATCCAAAAAGAAAACATTTCAGATTTGTTGGAAACCCAATGAACACAATAGAATTCCTACTTTGAAAAAATACTAGTCCCTACCATCTCTGATTAGTCTGAAATAATGCTACATATGAATTGTGGACATTCCAGGCTATTAGCTATTTTAAAGATAGAACAGCTATCTTTCTATTTCATATTGTATTTGTTTCCTTCAACTCTTAATAATCTGTTCAAAGGTAATCTGTTAATAATCTGTTCAAAGGGCTGTTTCAAGCATTTTGTGCCTCTAAACATGTGTCCAGTAGTATGTGTGTACATAGTAGCAGGAAGCCACAAACATTCACAAGCAGTACTTGCATAAAATTAATACATTGCAAACTCTATATGCATTTACTTTGGATAAAACATTCATAGGACTAGCTGCAAATAGAAGTGGCAATTTCTTTTTACTGCAGGCCAGATGCCAGTGTGAGTTTTACCAGCTAGTGGGCTGATTGTGCCATGCAGTGCAAATCAAGGGCAATAGACTAGATGATCTATCAGGACAGAAGTGAAGGCAGAAAGGGAGAAACACACATTTCTAGTATTCCACAATTATAACTGACTGAACAGACAGCAAATCAGACAGCTGTTGGAAATCTGAATTCCTTTTCTTGCACAGCAATTGCTATATTATCACCCTTTTTACCTTGCTTGATAATTCAACTGAGTCACTCTTCAAGTCTTAATAACTGTACCTTAATATACATTCATCATTAAATAATTAATTGAAAAATTCAGCTACAAAAATAAAATAAAATAAAATGCCCAACTGGATTGAGCTGCCTACCGTGGAAAAGAGTGGGATTATTGGGCTTACTTGGAAATTCCATTAAAAAGTTACATCAACATTTTGCGTCTAAAATATGGAGATTTCTTTGTTGTTTTATTAAATGAAAACCCACCTAAACCCTAATTTAGGTATTTCTTGACATTTGTTCATAGCCAACAATTTCACTGTCATTCTAAATACAGGAATTGAACCTAATTCTCGAACTATTTTCTGATGATCAAGTTAGTTCAGTCTAATGAACCACTAGCATGTATTAGGGTGAATTAGGGAATGGCCTGTTAAAAGATGATACAGGCCATTCTTTTGTAACAGACTGAAGTTTCCTTTCCCAGTACATTTTTTTTTTATTTAACACTTCCATCTTGATCCTGTGTTCTTCTTCAGCCATTTCACATTCCCTTTCTATCTGTTGAATTTTTGCCACATGCACTTCATTCATTTGGATCAGTTGCAGTTGTAAAATAGACATTTGCTGATGGTGTTCCTCTTCATGCATCTTTTTCAAATCACTTTCTTGAGCAGCTTTATTTCTGAAGTTTTTATTTCCAGTTACTCTGACTGCTGAACAGGAAGGCTCAGACTGTGAGGTACCTTCACATACCTGGAAATGTACAAGTCCTTTCTCTTCATCACATGATTCTTTGTTAATAACACTGAAAGATTCTGGGAAAATACAAGAAACAGTTAAAAAATAAAATTTCCCCTATTATAAGATCTAATTCACTTTGTGAAAAGAATGTATCTGGAATGTACCTGGATTTCCATTATCAATATGACATTTACTGAATGCCCTTGGCAAACCACAAACAGATGAACTATTTCATATGAAAAAAAAGCATTTTAAAGAGAGGTTAAGATTAAGATTTCAATGTTAAAAATAAAATGACACTGCGTAACTAAAATATTTCTGCAATCTTCCAGAAATATTCAGGATACACTAAATAGCAAAATTGTCTATACCAGGATAATATGAAATTACAAATGTATTTTAGGGTGGGCACCCCTCTCCTCCAAAAAGCTAAAGAAAATTGGAAAGAAAGATTGTTGTTGATATATCTTCCGGGCAGGCCGGCCTGGGGTGACCAAGGGTTTTAGTTGGGTTTTTAGGGGTGACTAAGGGGTTTTTAATGGTTTTTTAAAAAGATTTTAATTGTATATTGTCATTGTTTTTATTATGTTGTGAACCGCCCCGAGTCTTCGGAGATGGGGCAATATAGAAATTTAACAAATAAATAAATAAATAAATATATGTATATGCATATAATTTTCACTTCTAAAAATGTTTCACTTCTGTTACATTGCATAAATAAGTCCTACTTTACCTTATTCTAAGCTTGGGAATAAGGCTGAAATTCATCTAGTTTATTGAAATAGGGAATATCCACAAATTTAAGCTTATGTCCGGATTCTAGAAGGTGTCAGTTTTGTAATATTATCTATCCTAGGCACATTGAACTCAATGGACTGCAAGAGGAAGGTATAGGAAATTTGTCATAGCTTCTTTTTTTATTTGTAGATCTATGTAGGTAAATACCTTTTTCTATTTATGACAAGGATGTAAGATGCATTTACATTAAGTGATCAGTGTGATTTTCACAGCTATATTATTGGGAAAAAAGGGTTTTATATCTTCTTAAAAAACAAATACTGCTAAAACATTATACAAATTTGTACATAGTCATATTTAAAATAGTACCGTTTGTTCTGAAGATTATTATTAATAATTTAAAAATCTATCAATTGGAAATTTATGACATCAAAAGACAAGTTAAAATTTTAAAACCAAAATTTTAGAAAATTGGTAAGAAATTAAAGGGGTTAACCTACCCAGCTCCAAAAGACTTGTCAGAAATATAGTATAAAAAAAAAGCTTGATATATTAAAATACAAATAGAAATCCCAAATCCCCCTTTCCATTAGGAAAGCTTATTGAATCCTGGTCTCACCCATATGTCTGCTACGTTTCCAGCCATAATAAAGCATAGGTTACACTCTGCCCCCTGCAGTTTTTAGTATCCCTATCTCTATGTTCAGGAAGGACTGTCAAAGATTTTTTTTCTCTCCTACTTTGGTGATGGTTCTATACAGTTCAGGATCGATCTTTGATATTGCAGCTACGAGCAGCAAGTTATGTCTCACTAATCATACAGTGAATTATATATGTGATTTGCTTACACTTTGAAACTGATGTCATTATATAGATACCAGTGGATAAATGCAGTGTAAATATTCTATTTTTGAAATAGAAAAAAAAAAGAGTAATGAAGTTCACTAGATTATGACTGTACCTTGATTGGAAGTTTCAGGCTGATACTCAGAATCTTCTTCAGGTGGAGTCTGTAAAAAATATACTTGGTCTGGTATCATGTTGGTGATCTTCTCTTTTCCTAGGACGTGATTACTTATAAGTGGACTAATGCATCTTTTTACCTTATCTCGTCTTTCATGTGCCATTATTTTCTTTGTCCGAGCCTTGATGTTCTCCCAGCATTTTTTCAACTGCTTGAAATCTCGCAGTGATACATTTGGTTGGGAATTATATTCATGAGCGAGGGCTTGCCAGGTCCGTTGTTTCAATGCAATAGTCCTTGCATCACTCTTTTTACACTCAAGTACATACTTATATTTCTCAACTAATGCCAGCAGCACACTCTTCTCCACTTCAGAAAAGTATTTGGCAGGTTTTATTACTTCACTGTTTTGCATTTTCTGTCAAGCTGAAATTCAATAGCAATGCTTTAGACTTGGAAACATGAATCATTTTGAGGTCTCTACATTTTAATTATAAAATATAATTTTCACATATTCACATAAAATGCACACATATATGCACATAGATATATGACTCAGCCAATTTGTACAATCGTTAACAGGTGAGTTCAAACAAAACTTGATGTAATTTCAAATAATTTGTAACTTACTACCACTGCAAGATATTGTCATAGTCACTTGCTTTGTTATTTAAAAATACATGGAAAATAAAACATTCTCAGTTCCAGTTAGCCACAAAAATGGCATGCCCATCTTCAGAGGTAACATAGCTCTGACTGCTAGCAAAAGATGGCCATTGTTCTTCATGTCCTAATTACAAGCTTCTAAAGGGCATCTAGTAAACAACCACTACAGACAGAAATCTGCACTAAAAGGCCTTTTAGGCTGAACTCCTTTTCTAAAAAACAATTAAAATATCAGTTATCAAATAATAGTGGGATATGGTTCTATATTTCTCTTATACTTTATTTTGGAAAAGAGATACAAATTCTGTTATAGAATAGAATATTCTAAAGAAATAATATACTCACATTTTATCATTTGAGCGAATTCCTAGAATGTATTTTAAAAAGGGATACATGAAATTCTGAAGCAACTTGAATATTCTGCTATTCTTAATTTTTTAATTTCATTCAAACAAATTTACTATTATGAAGTAACAGATAATCTTTCATTCAAAAGGGTCTGTTTAATCCTACAAATTAAATTTGTAGATAAAGATGCTCAAGTAAGCTACTGTATGTATCTTACGCAACCTATTGCAATAGCAGTGATAAATTATCACATAGAAAAAACAAATGAATCACAATTGTTTTATATCTGGATTTTCTTGGATGATTAATCAGCCCCAAAACTGATTTCCAAAAATCTGAATGTTTATAAGCAAAATTATTAATATTTACTGTCTTCTTGTTCTCAGTATTGACAAGCATGCCCGGACTAGTCTTTGTGAAGCAGCTGCTGGGAACTAAAGACTGTATTGTTGTTCAATGTGGCAATTTCCTTGCGGAAAGAAGGCTTCATGAAGCCAGCAGATGTCTCACGGAGGGTTAGATCACTCATACATCTTTTGAAGCAGCAGAAGGTCAACGTGAGTATGGTGGAGCACAGGGCTCCAAGGTTGGCTTGCATTATAGAACTGGCTGGATGGCTGGGTCTTCATACCACATTTTGGGCTTGGAGTGGTCCAGAGGTCCAGCAGGACACCTATGCCCAGAATACTTATGTGCCTTGCTGGACTTCTGCCCAACCTCTACCTATTTTAAATACAATTAAGGTTTCTACAGACAAAAACATGGTTATACCATAGGTTCATCTGTGTTCCCCATTGTGGCCAATCTCTACATGGAAGAGATAGAAACCAAAGCTGTAACTCCTTCACAGGAATTCTATTCACTCACTAGTGGTATAGGTAGCTCGAGTCAAGATTAAAACATAGGAATTGGAAGACTTCACCAAACACATCAATTTGGTGGGCAGATACAATAAAGTTCACCTGGGAAGATGTTAAGGAAAATAGTTTTGTCTTCCTGGATTGTGCATTACACATTAAGGAAGATAGAAGCTTTAACACCAAAGTTTACACAAAACCCATACACAGAGATCAATATCTACATTTTGATTTTCAGCACCCACTAGAGTACAAAATGGGAATGATCAGAACCCTACACCACTGGGCTGAAAGTTTGTCTATCAGTAAAGATGGAAAAGAAAAAGAATCAAAACATGTCAAGGAAGTTCTCAGAATGTGTGACTATCCCAACTGGGACTTTATCAAATCCCCAAAAAAGACCCAGCAGGAACTCCTTCATAATAGACAAAGAAGAGAACAAATGAAGCAACGTTGTCATTCCATACGCTGCAGAAATATCTGAATCGGTCAGGAGGATTTTCAACCAATACAATATACATACATGCTCTAAACCCAAAAATATACTAAGGCAGAAGCTTGCCTACCCCAAGGAAAAATCACCCAAACACAAACTGAGCACTGTGATATATGCAGTACACTGCAGTGACATATACAGGTATGTACAGATTTGGAGAACCAAAACAATCACTTCATAATCATATGGCACAACATAGGAGAACAAATCCATCAGGATAAGAGCCAGCATAGCATCTATAATTTGAAAGACAAAGGTCATTCTTTTGAAGACAGCAAAGTCCACATTCCATATAGAGAGAAACACTGGTTTGAAAGAGGAGTCAGAGGCCTCTACATTAATACTGAACAGCCTTTTTTCATTAGAGTGAGAAATATATGACACCATCTACCTCCAGTTTACAACACAGTCCTTTCAGCATTTCCAAGGTTTCATGCCCTTTTGCACTATTCAGGTGTCCCTGGGAGTACAAAACAAATCTCCAAGTGGCCTCAACGAATCTCAGAAAGAGTGTTAATGACCAGATGACTGCACTGAATATAAATCCTTCCCTCCTCCACTATTCAGTTGGAACTGAAAAAACTTCTTAGATGAGACGTGAAACATCTTCAAGAAAAAACAAAGTCCAGTTGCCTTTTGGAAAAAAAAATCACCTTTGGAATATCCTTTATCAGTTTCACATGAAAGTATGATAAATATATAATAATTCTATTGAAGCCAATAGAATACCACGTTAATCTATTTGGTGAAAAGGTGAAAATCTTTGAGTAAAATTTCAGAAATTTCCAGGGCTATTATAGCAAAATTCTTTTCCACATCCTGCAAAAAGAACTGATTTCAGGTTTTCTAAATATGTCAAGGGCTGATATCAATGATTACTAATTGATACTGGGTGAAGAATTCTGGGAGTCTTAAAGTTGCAAGGTTGAACACATCTGATTTAGATTGTTAATTAGTAATCTAATATCAGTCTGATAAAATCACTAATTTCACTGATGTACTAATTTGGTCACTTTGTCAAGGAATGAAATAAGATTGTTTGGCATGATTTGCTTTTGAAAAACCCATGCTGGCTTCTGGTTATCACCTTACTTGCTTATAAGTGTTTGCAGACTTGTTGCTTGATTATATTTTCCAAGATATCCCAGGTATCAATGCCAGGCTCATCGGTCTGTAACTTCCTGGATCTACTGTATTTTTTTTCTCTTTTTCTTTTTTGAAGATGGGGATCATTATCAGCTCTTTTCCAATCCTCAGGTACTTCCCTAGTGATCCATTAACTTTGAAAGATATGTTTCAATGGTTCTGAAATCACGCCTGTCAATATCTTCAGAACTCTGGGATGTAGTCCATCAGGACCTGGTGATTTGAATCTGTCTAAAGCTGACAGATATTCTCTTATTTTATTTTTTGCATATTTTAATTTGTATTCCTAACCTGTCATTTATGGTTCTAATAAAGGAGAATATTTGTAGCACAAAGTTGATGTGAGAGGTCCTTGGTGCTCTCTGATCTTGCTTGTTTTCTTGCAGACGAATACACAAAGATCGAAACATCCAGGATTATGGATCTAATTAACCTCTGCTTAATTTACCGCATATACTTCCAATTTGATGGCCAAATCTACCAACAAATTAAAGGGACATCTATGAGATCACTGCTTTCAGGACTTATAGGAAAGGTCATCATGCAATGTCTAGAAGCCACAGAACTTCCACAAATATAACCGAAAATATGGATCAGATATATAGATGACAGCTTCACCATTACAAAAAAAAGACCAATTAGAGAATATCCACAGAACCATTAATAACTTTTAAAAAGGAATCTAGTTTACCAGAGAAAACAACAACTTGCTACCCTTCCTGGACATCCTGATTAGCAGAGACCACAATGGCAAACTAGAAATGCAAGGCTACAGAAAAATTAAAGCAACAATCCAGCCTCCCACAAGAGAAGATGCGTAAGGACTTTATTTAGCCAAAACACACTGCAGCAACCCAGAACAGCAGAAAAAGGAGATAGAGCGTCTCTACAATACATTCCTACAAAATGGATATCTATGCAACTTTATCAAAAAGTCCCTGACCATTCGACCCAAGACAGCACAACCAACAGAATTTACATTGCCATACATCAAGAATATCTTAGAAACCACCAATAGACTACTATAACCATATGGAATCAGCATAGCACACAAGCCAAATAAAGCTCTTCAAAACATCGTAAGCAGACCAAAAGACCCAACAATCCCAGAAGGAAAAAAAACCAAAACAGGAGTCATCTATAACATACAATGTAAAAACTGCAACAACCATTATATAGGACAAACAGGCAGTAGATCGGAAGAATGCATCCACGAACACCAACCAGCAATCAGAAGATATGATAAAAATTCTTTAATTTCACAACATATAGGCAGATTTAACCATAGTTTCAATTGGGAAACTATTGAAACTCCTGGACCAAGCCAAGTCCAAAAATGCCGTGGAATTTCTAGAAGCTTGGCACTTTGATAAATCAGCCATCAGTAGACACATAGACATTAACAACATCTATATAGCCTATGCAATAGAAACTATTATCCAGCCCAAAAAGGAAGACCCAAGCACTTCTCCACCAGCACTCAGCACCCAGATCAGCATAGTGTCAAATTGTAAAACCAATCCCATCTCATTTACAATTTGTCATAAAAAGAGAGAGAGGAATATAGCATCTGTTGGAACCCTGACACATAGATTAACTCCAATGTGTCAACAATTAACATCAGACCAACAATCAAGTAAACTGCCAATCAAGAAACTGCCAAAGAAACCAACAGCAAACAGTCCAATCAAAGAACTTCTAAGACCACCCCCACCAACACTGAGAGGCAAGTCACTGGAATATAAAGGGACAGCAATCAGCATTCCTTTTTGGTACAGATGATGTTACCTAGTTTGGTTAATGAAATGTCTGCAAGAAAACAAGTTCAGAGAGCATCAAGGACCTCGCATTTATGGTTCTATTTTTGGTAAATTCAGTAATGGTTTCTTTTTGCATGAAGACAAATGCAAATATGAATTAAGCAGTTCTGCATTCTCTCTACTGTCAATTACTCTTTGTCATTTTCTCCCATTATTGGACCAATTGTTTGACTTTTTTATGTGTTGAATTTTTGGGGGGAGGGGGGGTGTTGATATTTGTTGCAAGTCTTACTATGTTCAAAGTCTAGCTTTCCTAACTTCATCTTTACAGTTTGTTGATATTCGCTTTAGGTATGTGTCCCTTTTTCCATTTTTTATACTTGTCCTTTTTTTCTCTCAGTTGGTCTGAGAGTTCTTTGTGCAATCATGCTGTTTTCTTATCATTTTTAGTGGTATTGAACTGGACTGGCCTTTTATAATTGTATTTTTCAGTGTTTTCCAAGTTTCTTGAGTTGATTTGCCTTTGTAAGATTTTCATCCATAGGATTCTTCCTAAAAGCTCCGAGTTTGTTAAATTCAGCTCTTTTAAAGCCTAAAACATTGGGTTTGATTATGTTGTTGGTTGTGTCTGTTTTATATTGAATACTAATATGACAGGTCACTCTCCCCTAAAGTTCCTACAATTTCAATCCCCTCTATCACTTCTTCTCTATTGGTAAAAATAAGGTCCAGTATAGCTGTCCATCTAGTTGTCACCTCTACTTTTTGGGTGATGAAGTTGTCAGCTCGGTGATCAGGAATCTGTTTGATCTCCCATTTGTTGCAAAGTTGGTCTCCCAATTGATGACAGGGTAGTTAAAATCCACCACTACTATTGTGGTAGGTTTTCTATATACGTTGGTTAACTGATTAGCAAAAAGTTCATCAATTTCTTCTGCTTGGTTGGGTGGCCTGTAGTATATATCTATGGCAATGTCATTCTTTTTTATGTATTGATGCATATGAATTCTAGGTGGCTTTCATGCTTTGTTGTGTGCATCACTAGTTTCTGTAATGGCAATTATATCATAATTGCACTTACTGTATGTACTGTTTCAAGTTCACCCTGTTTGTTCCTAAACTTTGAACGTTAAGTGTATAGGCATTTAAGTTATTTGTGGCTCACCCTGAGTATGCTTCCTTTGTCTCCTACTTCTTTCTCCTTACTTTTTATTTCCTTGTATGTTAGCTATCTAGAGCTATTTGCTCGAATTTAGATTCTAAAGGTCATGAAGATTGGTTACTCTCTCCCTTCAATTTTACTTTAAAGCCCTTCTGGTAATATAAGCCAGTCATTTTCCGAATATATTCTTTCCAGTTCTTGTGAGATGCTGTACATTCCTTGCCTAGCACCCTTCATGTCAGACCCTGGTCTAGGAAACCAAAATTCTCTTGTCAACACCAGTTTTTAAGCCAATGGTTCATTCCAAAATCCATTGCTCCCTCATTGAATGTTGGCCTTTTGGGGTGGGGGGGTATAGATGAAAACATCATTTGTGCTCTTAATTCTTCAACTTTCTTCTCTAACTATTCATAATCTCATTATTGTTTTCATTGTGTCATTCATTTCCAAATGTAGAAGAAAGGTGTAATAATCTGTGGGGTTAATGATTTTAGTAAGGTTCTCAGTTACATCTTTTGATTTTGGCTCCAGTCTGCAGACTATAGTTTCTTTTCCCTTTAGAATTGAATCTCTTGTCACTAATACTTGCCTTTTTTCCGTAGGAAAGTCTGGGATACTTTTCTCCCTTCATAGGAATGCCTGCTTTTTCCTTTTTGTTGAAGAATCATCATTTCTGAAGCTTTATGACTTTAAGATGGCAAGGAGGGGAAAAACCGAAGTATCCAAGCCAAAATAAACAAGCTGGAAATTACTGTGGAAGGGGTTTAATTATTTTTAATTGACTCTGCTGAACCTCTTTGATTTAAGACAAAGACTGTCTAAATGGTGTTTTGATTCTGTTGCAAGGAGGGGGAGAAATAGTTCCGATTTTATTTGCCTCTGTTTGGACCAGCCGTGTGGGCTGTTAAACAAAGAGGCATAGATTTCAAGTTTCTTTTGTAACTTTCATTGCAGTGACATTGTTTGACCATACAAAGGAGCCAAAAGACTGTAATATTATCAATTCTTACTAACTCTCCAATTGCATTATTTTATATACTAAACCCATTGGATTTAATGTTAAAAATTTATAAGTTCAAAATTTTTAAATTTAAACTTTGGTTATATTTTAAAGAAATGACCAGTCACAAGAAGACTGAAAGAAGAACATCAGGAGATGCAGACTCTCCAAGATCTTTTTTGGATGAATATACAGCTAAAACATATGAACTAATTCAAGGAATGGGAAAAAAAACTTGAATCAAAACTTGATGTACTTTCAAAGAAACTTCGCAAGGAATGGGAGGGGCACAGTGGCTGGGCTGCCTTCTACCCCACCACATTCAGGTTTTTCCTTTGATTGCAGACGTATGGACTGACTGTGCCAAAATGCAAGAGGGTTTCTCTATCAAAAGGGATCAGAAGGCTGAAGGCTGATTTTTGTGGCCAGTTCTAAAATTGATGGGCTGCTGCTGGGGAGGAGAATCAACATAGGACAAAACAAGCATAGTCCACACCTGTTTATTGATTTCCAAATTTTCCTTGGGTTCTCTTAGCCCTTCCTGGGCTATTAAAATCACATTGGCAAGATCTGTACCAAATACCTGGCTGCAAACTAGTCAGTCCTGTTAAGAGTTCCTTAATAAGTTTGCTCTTCCTTCCTAACCTCAATAAAGGTGGTTTTTCCAGAAAATATGTGAAGAGCTTTAATTAGAGATTTCATTACATTTTCTTTTGGACTGTGTTTTAATCTATATAATGCATCTTTAATTGGGAGGGGGCAAGTATAAAGAAGGGACTTTTTATAATTTATAGTGGATATGCGATAAATCAAAGAAATATTGGAGTAGGATTCATATTCTAATACAGAAGACTCCCAAAATGAACATAAAGATAAAATCTTTTTTTGGGTTTTAATGGAAAAAGACTTGGAAATTTGGGGGGGAATTTGATATGTTGACGGTAGCAAAATTACTTTATCCACAAAAATGCAAGGACTGCAAATTGATGCTTTTATAAGAGAAAAAAAGACAAGTACTTTTGTTTCTATTTGGAAACCACTTCTGGACTTTGTGCTTGAGGTGGAAAAAAATAAAACTTTGATTCTGAATTTTATTATTAGATAGATCTATTGTTATAGAAAAGGCTAATTTATACTACTATTTAAAATAAAAAGTTGAGATTCAATGTTTCTTCTTATTTTATTGCACCAAAGGGAATCAGAAATCAATATCTTTTCTTTCTTTTTCCATTCTTCTCTACATTTTCTCTTCCCTTTTTCCTCCCCCATTTTTCATACTATTGCTTTTGTATTTTATATTATAAACTGACATGGCAAAGGGATTGACAAGGCAAAAAGAATTGACACAGCAGAAAAGGTATCAGCAGGCATCCTAGAATCTGCTGGCAATACAGGTAGTCCTCAATTTACAACAGTTCCTTTAATGACCGTTTAAAGTTAGAATGACACTGGAACAAGTGACTTATGGCCATTTTTCACACTTATGACTGTTGAAGTATCCCCCTGGTCACATGATCAAAATTCAGATGCTTGGCAACTGGTTCATATTTAGTACGGGCACAGTGCATGTGATCACCTTTTGCAACCTTCTAACAAGCAAAGTCAATGGGGAAACCAGATTTACTTAACAACTGTGTTATAACTTAACTATAATGATTCACTTAACAACTGTGACAAGAAAAGTCATAAAATGGGACAAAACTCACTTAATAAATGTCTCACTTAGCAACATAAATTTTGAGCTTAATTGTGGTTGTAAGTCGAGGACTACATATGCAAGGCAAACAGAACTCTGAAGCAGGGTAGGTAGGTAG
>JAOYMU010000077.1:58590724-58604178 GCA_025802295.1 Psammodynastes pulverulentus
AATTTTTCCCAGTTTTTTGGGGTAAAATTAGGGGTCTCGGCTTATACTCGGGTCGGCTTATACTCGAGTATATACGGGTAGCTTATTTAATTTTTTTTTGCAATAATACTATTACATTATGTGGTATCTTTTCTTTACATGGTTTAAATGCTTAAGTTTGAATTCAATATAAATTATTAAACCAACTTTTCTCCTATTTTTCTCCCCAAAATAAAAATTAGATAATTAAAATTTATTTATACACAGAAGAAATCTGTGAAATAGGCTACAGTACTCTGAACTGTTGGTTGAACAACAGCAGATCAGAACTACTGCAAATATAACAGACCTTGAAAATAAAGACATAATGATCTATTATTATAGATCAAGTATAATTAGAAGAGAATATTTGAAACAAATGAAATAGTTCTGGAAAGAACAACACTAAATAAGAAATAACAGAACAGAGGTTATTCGATTTATAATATAAAATAAAGCATTCACAGAAGCACAATTGGAAGAATTGAAAGATTTACCCTGGCAAAAGAAATCAAAGCCCTGCCAGCAGTAACTCAGACTATAGAAACAAACTGGGGGGCGAGGGGAGGGAATTGGCAGGAGAGAAAGCAAGCATAGGTGTAGGATTGCTTTCATTCAGAAAGCAGGCACCCTCTCTCTGCCTCACAAAGAATAAAACCTCTAATTAAAGAAGTAGAAGAATCAGAACAAAAAATAACTCAGCATCTAGAGCAGCACAAAAACAATATTAGGATGCCTGCATTAAAGTTTGTCTCAAAGACACAGCCTACCACAAGCATTAAAAGATACCAATACTATAGTATCAAATATAAGCATAATTTACTGCAAGAAACAAACCAACTAATGTACAGCACAGCTGCAGTTATAGCAGAATAGCTGATATGCAGAATCAACAAAAAACAAAAAAAGCCTAACAGTTTATCATCAAAATGGAAGATCGGGTTAGAAATTAAGATAAGCAAGTTAAGCCAGTTCCAAGCAAGCTAGAACAATAGCAAATAATAGCTAGAGTCAAAATACAAAGCTCAAATTGCAAATTATAGGCAAGATAAAATAAAAGCACTTGTAAAAACCACAGAAGTGGTGCATTGAGTTCTCAGGGCACTGGTGTCAGCCTTGGATGCCATGTTTTACTCAGAAGCTCTGAGGCTGCCACATTTAGTGCCTGGGAATCTGGGATCCCACAGCCCAGCCCAGCCCCACTTTCCCAGGGAGGCATCCGGCTACGTTTACCTCCTTGAGGCTGCTGTTACTTGCTCGTTCTCCTTGGCCAGGTTGCTGATGATGGGTGCGGGAGGTCAAAGTCTGTGGGTCAGAGGAGGCCTATTCCCTCTCCATATAACCAAAGCATCCTCAGTGATAGGATGGGAGATCACTAGGAGGAGGGGGTGAAACGGCAGCAGGCCTGCTGGTGGCCAAGTGCTAAGGCAGGACTTCCCCCAGACCCTCCCTCCCTCTCATTCCAATCTCCTTCCTTTCCTTCCTTCCTTCCTTCCTTCCTTCCTTCCTTCCTTCCTTCCTTCCTTCCTTCCTTCCTTCCTTCCCAGGTCTCAGTTTTTGAATCATCTCTCTCCTCTGGTATGTTCTTTTCAGCTTATTCCTATGGTACATGTTGGTGCTCAGATTGGTTATATTCTTCTACTTGAACCTAAAAAGTCAGAGTGATTCTTAACATGGTAGCAAATTCACAGTATTTTCAGAATTACGATTTTCTCAAACGAAACTTCTGAAAAACTTCTAAACTCAACTAGTGTCACAGTTGATAGGAGCATGATAATTAAAATAAAACATATTCTGATGTTTTTAAAATGTTTTATTCTCAATTATCTATTTCTAAAATTTGCCTAGTTTCCAATCACCAATTCCCATTCCAGCAGCTATGAGATTATTGGCATGTTGCAAGAATTAGTCTTTTGCACACTATTATACTTTAAACTATTTGTAATGCATAGCTTTCCCAACCTTGCATTTTCCAAATGCATTGAGATCTAGAAGTCCAAGTTATTTTCTGGTTTGAAGGAGTTGTTGCATATTTGTTTTATTTCTCCTTCAAAAAGCAAGACTGAGACTTAGGTACAGTGATTTTTTTCTACAATTCCCCACATAGTCCCACAACAGCTGCTTTCTTTCTTCAAACATGTTTATTTTTTATCACCAAACATAAAATACAGAACACAGACAAGAAAAAAAAAGAAAAAAAACCAAACTGACAAACATCCAAAACAACAAATGTGTACAAAAAAAAAGAAAATCTCAAATACCAAATACATCTAATATTAAACATTAAAAAATCCATCCCAGCTAAATGATGAAAGTTACATAAAAAATCTAATATATTTCCCTCCCCTTAAAAAATGGGTCTAGAAATAATTATAAAGAGCCATGGTGGCGCAGTGGTTAGAATGCAGTACCGCAGCCTAAAATTTGCAGTTCAAATCTCACTCTCAAATCTCTAAGGTTGACTCAGCCTTCCATCCTTTCGAGATGGGTAAAATGAGAACCCAGATTGTTGAGGGCAATATGTTGACTCTGTAAACCACTTAGAGAGGGCTGTAAAGCACTGTGAAGTGGTATATAAATCTAAATGCCATTGCTAGAACCATCTGTAATTAATAAAAATGCTATATTATATAAACATATATCCCTGATGTGGAAATCAAATTGACCCAACACACACAAACTTATGCACGTGTTTATAAAACAATCAACAAATTATTACAAAGTTAAAACTAATCTTCAAATCCCTCTGTTAGCCATCCGTCATTGTCATTGTATTTAACATGTAGAAAATCCAACAGATGCTTTTTTATAAGATATTAACAGAAAAAGAGAAAAAAGCATAAAGGGAAATTGTGATTATTAAAACAACACAAAATAAACTGTTAAAGTTATTTACCAATCACTTACTAGGTTTTCTAAAATTTTCACTGAATGCTTTCATTTAGAGAGAAATTTGGGAAGAATTATAGATCATTAATGACATGAAGAGCTTGCATATGCATGCTGTATGCTGTGTATATAGATAGGGGAAAGGAATAGTAGAGACTGTCTTGGTGGGAATATTTTTCTCACTCCCATTGTCCAATAGCCCATGTAACATTATTCTTAGGTTAATACGAGCTTTAAGCTTATAAATGAGAAATTCCCATGAGACAACTAATGGAGGCAAGGGCAAACAGCAATAGCATTTAGACTTATATACCGCTTCACAGTACTTCATAGTTCTTTCTAAGCAGTTTACAGGATCAACCTATTGCCCCCAACAATTTGGCTCCTCATTTTACTGACCTCGGAAGGATGGAAGGCTGAGTGAACCTTGAATTGGTGAGACTTGAACAGCTGGCAGTCAGCAATCTGCAGAATTAGTCTGCCATACTGCATTCTAACCACTGCGTGACCATGTTTTAATGGCAAACTAATGGAGGCAAGGGGCCAGGCAAATTTTGCTGAGTGCAGCAGTTGACAGCTAAATTAAATATGACATTAAACATTTCATTAACTCCATATATTGATCTAGACCAGGTTCTGGGGGAGTTTTAAATCCCTTCTTCCTAATTTAGATAGGCCCTAAAAAGTTTTTGTTTGCCTTGATAGTAACTGCAATTAGCACCAATAGCAACTTTGTAAACTCGGTTACAAATGGCATGTTTCTTTATGTATACAAGAACTGTAGCGGTATCAAAGGAAAAGGAAGAGTTATTTGGGGACTTTTTCCTGGCTACACCAACTTTCTCTTTTCAACTGTGACCCCATGATGTTGTTTTATTTCATTTTCAGCCTGTGAGATAGGTTTAAGTTGTCCTTAGCTATATTGTGTTATGGTGGTGTTTCCCCCTTATTCCCACAATGTCCAAAGGCAATGTCATGTAAAATCTGTTAAGGTCTGAGCGTTGAAACAGACATAGAAGAATTAGCAATGGGGACATGACAAAATAGCTTTCTATTGACTTAAGGGTGGGCAAAAAGCAATTAATACTGAAACAGTTTTTTGCCCCTATGTGCCACAGCGTTGATCTGGATCACCACTTCCTTCTGCAGATCTGCCTGTCTGCCCACCTCCCCGTCTCCCTCTCTTTCTATTGCTTCCCAAAATATAATTAATTACATGATGAATATTTTGCTTTTTATTTTTCCCTGTAGCAGTAACTAGTTTACCAAAGAATTCAGTAGAAACCATTTAGAAGTATAAAGCTTATTCAGAACAGTGTTTAATGTGTAATACCTTCATACATTCAGATATGAATGCAGTAATTTACACATTAAAATGTATTAAAATATTCTTAAGGTTTTTGTCCTATATCAAACTTACTTGGCAGCAGCATCTTTCCTCAACTGATCATGCTTCATTAGAAGGTTCTTCCTGTCTTGAAAAGCTTTTCTAACTTTGTATCCTTTGTAAACTGCCTGAATTTTGACAGCTGCAATATCTTGAATGGCAGCTATAGATAATGCACCGTGTTCCAACATGAACTGAATTACTTCGTGATGACCTCCCAGCAGGGCAAAATCAAGTGGTGTATATCTAAAAATAACAGAACATTGTTACAAATAGCAAAGAAAGTATAATAATCAATATTTAATGAATTCAGTATCCACTAACTTACATTAACTAAGCCTTCCATCTGTCAGAGGTCAATTAAATGAGGACCTAGGTTGTTAGGGGCAATATGCTGACATTAGAGTGCTGTAAAGCACTATGGAGTGGTATATAAGTTTAAATGCTATTGCTATCAATTCATTACAGTTAACTTTATTTAACTGTAAATTTAAATTAAGTATAAGTTAGTTATGCTGGATCTACATCCTATCAGCTAAAGAATGCCTTTTTTTAGAGCTCAGAAAGCATTTTTACTGTGCTGCAATTCCTACCCTCTGGAATTATATCCCTCCAGAGATTATAAGGGGCTCCCATCTTTATATCCTCCAGAAAAACTATTGAAGATCTAGTTTTCCCAGGCTTCAAGGACAGTGTGATTGTGGACCCACATTTTGCCAGCTTTTTTGGTGTTATTTTGAATAGTTTGCTCTTCTTGTCACTTGTCTTTTTAATATGTGTGTATATATACTGTACACACACATGCGCACACACACACACAATGATTCCATACTTTTGAACTTATATTGCTGAAAAGAATGTTCTTTCAGTCCCTTATCTGATCAGTTAATAAAAAGCAATATATAAGAGGCCTAATACTATATCAAAAATCTTTTAATCATAGAATCTTACTATTACTATTACCTGTAAGAAATTAATATATTAGTATATATTTATGTTTGTCATAATTAATTTTACCTAATATAACCAATTGCTCTACTTGAGGATTTAATATTGATTGTATATTAGAAAAGCTGTTATCATGGCAAAGATTCAACCACCAGCAAAATAGGAATATATTTGCTGAGACATTACATAGGACAAAATATTAGTCAATATCAGACTTTATTTAAAGACCCGAGATTAAATTAGATGTTGTTAATACCTAGGCAGCCCTAGTAATGGATAATGAAAATAAAAATCATAGAGATTTATGCAAAATTAGGAAAAGGAAGCTGCCATCCAATTAAACAAGCATCTCCTCCCTACATTTTTTTAAAGCTATTTTAATTTTTTTTATTAGCAAACAAAATTATTATACCATAGTTGCCTTGTAACTTTTCCATTTTAAAGTTATATAAATTAAATTTTGCATAAAGTAAACCAAAATATTTATTTATCCGTTGAGATGGGGGAGGTAGTAGTTCTGGCCATTTCCCCAAAGGTGATCATAGGGGCAATGGGACTGAGGCAGCAAGTGGGTTCTATGCATGAAATGTGGAAAAGCTGCAGTTTTGATAATTATTGACTTAGTTTTACAGCCCAGATCCGGCCTGAGAGGTGCTTAAATCTGGCCCATGGGGCCAGCTAGAAATAGCAAAGGATCAGCCTGTAGTGCCTCTGCTAGTGAAAATGAGGTGTGTGTGTGGGGGGAGGGGCAACAACCTGTTTTTGGCCTGGATGGCCTCCTGAAGCTCTTTGCTGGCCAAAACAGGCCCACACACCCCTGTGAAGCTCCCCATGCCCCGTTTTGGCCAACAGAGTGCTGCAGGAGGCCATCCAGGCTGAAAACAGGCCACAGACCATCCCCTGTGCCCGTTTTTATCCGTGTGTGCCCCCCTGCAATCCATTTTAGCCAGCAAAGTGCTGCAGGGGGCATCCATCTCCTATCCCCCCCATGCTGGCCTACAGAGAACTACAATGTTGATCCGGCCCTCAAAAAAATCCAGTTTGACATCCCTGATGTAGAGCTTACAGTACTCATGAAATAATAAAGGTAAGCAACATATTGATCTAACTAAGAAAAACAACATTTGAGGAAGTATGTTTTGCATATTTGAAAAAAAGAATTGGCAGAACAGAAAAGCATCTCCCTTTAAGAATGGGGTTCCTATAAAACTGCTCTCTTCTACAATTTTCAAAAGCAATTAAGTTAAAAACTAATAAAAAATTAAAAATGGCCAACTTGGTTTTTAAACACCAATTAATCAGACACATTATCCTAATATTAACATTACTAAGATTTGTATAAATATAGCTATATCCAACCTGAGTACTTCCAGATGTTTGGGTCTATAGTCAGCGTCATATAAGGGTATTTTTTTAATTCAAAGTATATTATTTCCTGTCAAAGTAGTTATGTCATGTTTATGTAAGTTGCAAGAAGAATAGCTTGTTAGTAAGTTCATGGCAGAGATAAATTCCAAGCTGGTGGCTTTCTGACTTATCCCTCTACAACTTCTGCAACAGGATCGATCTAACAATCTGATCAGAAGAAATCCCAGAAAGATAACAAAGATATTATTTAATAAATAGTACCTTTCCTCATTATTTCCCATATGATTGGGAAAGGCACCAAATCCTAACAACAGCTTTATAGCATCAAGGTAGCCATTGTTACACAACCAATGCAATGCTGTCCTTCCCTATGATCAATAAAACAAAAAAACATATAACAAAATAACTTATATTGCCAAATTCCAGTTCAAATCACCAGATTATATTTATTCTTTATATTATTTTGAACATATAGTATAGAAAATAATAAAGTAAAAACAACTCACAGTAATGATAAATTATGAATGCTCATTTTAAAAATATTTTTATAATTTACTGTAACCAGCAATCTTTAGTAAAACAACCTATCACTTCACCCAAATAGAGTCAAGGAGCTTTCTTTCCTAAGGGATCTGACTGGAGAATGAATGACAGTACAGTTTATCTTCAACTCTGAACAAAAGAAAAAATAATTATAAGATTTACAAAATTAAAGAATTTGAAATGACAGCAATAAATTAACTAAGATTTTGATCTAAAAAGGTTATACACAAATTAAGGGCCAGATAAATATGGAAATTGGCTTCTACTATAAGATTGGGAATTAATTATAAATAATAAGTAGATTTTTGTAGTAAACAGACTTACTTTAGCTATTTTAGCTATTGTAAGATAAGTGATGATTTTTGAAATTGGACACTAGAGGGAGCTAAAGATACTAAGTAAAAGGGAAAAATACAATCTTGTTCTTGATATCAGTTAATACGGGGACTTTCAAAATAGCAAAAATATTGTAACACTGGAAATATTAAAGGAGATACTTGAAGATTGGAGCCAAAAATTAGTAACTATAACATCACACTTCATCAGATGATGTCTGCTTCTATGATAGATTATGTCTAAAAATATTAATGGAATGAAGGATTTGGAACACAGAAATAAGGCAGAGAAAGTATCAAAAGTGGAACCACAAATGACAGACCAAAACAATGATTTGGAAAAACATGCCTTCCTGGACATAAAACAGAAACTTGCTAAAATTTTAAAAAATAAAAGGAAAATATAAATTATGAACCAAAGGAATGACCTGAAAAATGTTTTATTACAGTAGATCTACAGTAGAAATTACCGTAGTCAAAGCTTTAAAGATATATGGATGATGGGATAAAAAACAATGGAATAGAAATCAAATCCTAGGATACTCTGATTGGTTAAGGTTAAGACTCTTAGAAACAAAAGGAAGTAATATAAAGTTGGTTTATTTGTTCAACATTAAAAACATTTTTGCAAAGTTTGCAAATTTATGGACTTTTGTTGACAATGAGATTGCAAAAGTTGATATTTTATACATTTGCTTATAGAAAAATATGTATATAGTGTATGGGATGAAGAGATATCTATTTCTTTGTTGCAATAAAATTTGGAAGTCACTTTTTATGAGTTTTTTCCTTTTCTTTATTATTTTCTTTCTTTTTCTTTTATTCTGCACTTTTTATTCTTTTTTCCATTCTTTTCTGTTTTAGGATTAGGGTTAAATATTTATTTGGGTGGGTCCTAGAGAAGGGCAAAATTAACTGATCACAGGATTCCTTATCATCTCTCTACAAGTCTCATTTTTGGAATCTTCTGATAAAAATATCCTCCATCCTAACCCACAAATCATTTCCCCATTAAACTTACTTAATCCCAAAATTGCCAAAATAACTCCCAAAAAGTACACTGAGTTCTTAACAATTCTTAACAATCGCTGTTGTGATTATCCAAATCATGATTATCTAAATGGTTAATCATTTTAGAATCATCCTAAAATAATTAATTGGCCTTATTGATTGAATAATATCAAAGAATTCTTATCTAGCCTTCACATTTCTTCTCCTCAATCATTCTCAACTTCTCCATGGCATTTCTCTTTTTCTCCAACTAATATAGAAAACAGCAAGGGGAGTACATTTGGATCAGGTACATGGTACATGATAAGGGTAGAAAGTTAACAGAATTGGTCATTTTCTCCCCTTTAAGGTCATGATCTTGGCAGGAGACAGGAGAATATATGTACAGTTTATATTAGGAGGCAGCCTATTTGCTCCAATTAATGTTTTTTGCTCTATACAGATATATTTGATTTGGGTGAGAACAACTTTGAAATGCATAGGGTTAAATCTCCCTACCTCTCCATGCCAGAATTCTTATTTGGACAAGAACAACAACACTTGCAATTTCTCTTGGAAAAAGTATTAAATTTAATGAATGGAAAATTGTTTTCTAATGTAAATTCCCCAAACATGATAAGTACATACATGACACTCAGTTTTTATTCTATGAATTTCTAGTAGAATTTGGTGCTAAAGCTTGGATAAAGCTTGATATCCAACCAATGTATTCTGAAAGCAATGTGTGCATGCCTGAACTATTATAATAAAATATAGTAAAACAACACATACCTCTTTGTCTTGAATATTTGGATCTGCATTATTTTCCAATAGTACCACCATACAATTAATATAGCCTCCATAAGCAGCACACTGCAGTGGAGTTCTACCTGCATAATCCTGTACATTAGGATTGATTTTATTTTCTATCAATATTTGGCAAACATCAGGGTTTCCTCCTAGAGCTGCCCAATGTAAGGGAGAGTGGCCGTCTTGATCAACTAAATCAACTCTTGCTCCTCCTGCAATAATAACATATGTTAATCCATGGACTCTGTCTTATTAACAAACTAAAAAAATGTATGCTGAGGCTGTGCATACGTTCTTCCAACTTCCTTACTCAAAGTGCCATCGTCGCACTTTCAAAGGTTTGTCATGGCAATTTTTAGGTGTTTTTATGTGCAGAAGATTGCTAATGAATTAGTGACAATCCCAACGGAAATATATTTTGTGCATGCAGACAAAAGTCAAATATACATCTGTAATCAAATTTATTTCTCTCTTCCCACATAAAAAGAGTCACCATGTTCTAGTATGATACATATTTCTACATTTATATTTCCTTCATTGTTGCTCCCTTGAATCTAGTGAATTAACTAGTTGATAATAAAGGTACAATGATATTACAATCTAAGATCAGAAAAAAGCCAGTTTGGCAAACTACGGGGCCTCTACTACACTTCCCATAAAAAACTGCTATGTTAAACTTGGGTGTAAAATAATCTTTTCTAAATTGATAAAGTTAATGATATAATTTAACTAGCTACTTGTCATTTAGGATGCTACATTCAATTTTCTATTGGGATTTGTGATCAGAGTAGTCTCATTTTTAAATTTAAACTTCCCTTTCTCTGATTATTTTCTTAACCAGAGTACATACTAAGAAATATCTAAAATCTGCAGACAGGTAGCATAATAGAGAGTTTCACCAAAACTGTTTAGGACTACAAAGACTGATAGCAGGAATATATGATGTAATTAAATTTTAAACTAGTCAGCTGAAAATTTGGCAGTCTAAAAATTCCATCCATGTTCCAAATGATTACATTTCAATTTATAATAAAGATTCTAATCCAAATTACATAAAATACTTATAATATTGAAAACCAGAGTTCGCCTCTATTTCTGAGAAGTCTATTTCCTTCATAAGATAACTCTTATGCCATGCTTAAAGTCTCTTAAAAAATTTAAATTTTCAGGAAAGGACTCCTTAAATACTTCTGAAATATTTTAGAAAAAGGTTGGTTAAAAATATTGTTTTTTCCATTATCAGTCATAAATTAATCCTTCAGAATGTTGGCTATCATTAATCTTTGCTCAATTCAAAAGGTAAAAACAGCCATATGTTTATGAAGACATTTAGGCAGCTGACCTTTAATGAGTGTCTGTATCACCTCCTTATGTCCCATTTCACAAGCACGGAAAAGAGGAGTGTGTTTCATTACATCAGCAGAATCTACCTGGGCATAATGTTTTAGAAGCAATTGCACAGTGCTGACATGGCCAGAAAGGGCAGCAGCATGTAATGCTGAAAGGTGTCAAAGAGAATGCAGTTATTAAATGGCGTTTAATTAAAGTAGTGAATATAACAAAACATAAACCAGACATTAAGATGAAGGATTGGTATTTATGTGCAGATGTGCTGTACATCACTCTGTCCATTTATTTGTTTTGTCATTGTCTTGCTCCATTCAGTTGCATCTTATTATTTACATCTATATGTATTAAATTTATATAAACTGAACACATGTATGCAGGATCTCTGATATAAATCTAGGTCAAATAAAATCTGATACTATCATTGAAATCAGCAATTTTGTTAAAGAATAATGGAAATAAATTCAAACAATGGGAAACCAAATCCCATATCCATTATATATTAAAATAAAGATATGAAAAACTAAGGAGTATTTTAAAAAAACTTATAAATTCTTCCAGCAGGTGGCAGCAGCACCTAGTAACCTTCTCATCTTGAAAAAATAAACAGTATTGGATCTGGTCAATATTTGGAATGCAGGCAACTAGAAAATCCCAAGGTTATAGACAGACTGGGAACTTGTAAACAAATCACAGAAGACAGTTATGGAAAACTGCTTTCCTAATTTTTCCCAGAGCCATTGTGCCATACCATTAATAACTTTGTTACAGGGTAACATTGAAATCGGGTATCTCTGAGTAAAAGTTGAATTAAGTGGGAATACATTGCTTAACAAGTCCATGTGTGAAAAGAAGAGAAAGGGTCAGATCAAATGGGGGATGAATTAGAAGGATTGAATATAAAATTGAGAGACAACTAGATTGGGATGGTTTAGTCAACTAGAAAGAATAAGTACAGTATTAAATTACAAAATGAAAAGGAAAGAAGAGACAACTCAGAGAGATAAAGTTGTGATAGGATGGAATTGATGAGATACTTAAAAAGGAAAAGGTGCAAAATTTATTCTTTGCATTTATTAATTGGTTAATAATAATTTATTAATTGATGGTGGATGTGTCAGTTTTAATGCAAGCTCAGTTTGTATTAAAGACTTTAACAATTCAAGCTCAACTTGATTCAAGACTTTTCAGACTCTCCCACCTAATTCCTGCCAATAAATAGCTAAAAGTAACATTTTTGACAACTCAGCATGGTAAGATGAAACTTTAATAGATACTTGGTCATACTGTATTTACGGAGAAAATCAACTATTAGAGAACATAGGAATCCAATAAAGGAAATAATCATCCATGTATATGGGGGATGGATGGATAGATATTTCAGCTTCATGTTTTAAATATGTATCATTTTCTGGTAGCAGACTTTTCAGTTTTTTTTCCCCCAGCCTGAAAAGTAGAAAGCACCTACCCTTTTTGTTTGTATAATAGTTTTGTGTGGCCTGAGATTTGCTAACTTGTCAGCTTTAGTTCTTTTAAGAGGCAAGAATGATTTGCAAATATAGAAAGATCATGAATTTAATTAAGTTTTTAATCTTCTGTCTTTAATTCTTTCACATATTATTAGTATTAGTATTAGTGTACAAATATTCTGGAAACTGAATATATCCAGAATGATTTAAAATGTTGCACATAATGCAAATGATTTAAAATGTTGAGCATTTAAGATTGTAAAAGATATATATTCCCAGGGAATTTGTTGGTATACTTAAAATCCCTATTAAGTATATCTGATAAATACTAAACTAATGACTTAAGAGAGACAGAAATGACCAATTGCTTACAATACACAAACTTCAGTCCTTGGATTCTCTACTCATGGGTCATACATTATGAGTCTTTGTAAAATTAATAAATTAAAAAACATATAATTAAATAAACAATTGAATAAACTAATCTAATATGTAAAGCACTAGCATAGCAACTATTCTGTTCTTTCGAATTAATTTCAAAATGCTAGTTATACCAGGGCTGTCAAACTCCTGGCCCATAGACCAGAAGCATCAGGCACGGGCCACACCCTTGCCTGGCTTAGCAAAGGAGGAAAAAGTCCTGATACATCATGTGACACTGCTGTGACGATGTGAGTTTGACACCCTTGACTTATACAGTTATATTCCTTAGAAAACAATTGCACAAACTATTATCTTTCTCTCTCCGATGAATTGAGAAACTAGTATGTGTAACTTATGTTTTTAAATCATAAGTGTAAACCATACACACATACAAACGAAGAGTTTTTACCTGTGCCACCATATTTATCTGTCATGTTGATATCAGTGACCAGTTTCAGTTTTAACATTGTCTGGATGACATCATCACTACCTTTGCCAGCTGCCCACATAAAAGAAGTTCTTCCCTCAAGATCTGAGTCATCTTTCACAGAAGAATGTTTAAAAAATTCTTCTACAGTTTCCTACAATAGAAATATTCACTGAGTATGGTTGGTTTTGAAATTACTCTGTAATATGATTGCATATTCAAATTATAAACACACACACACACACACGCACACACACACACACCACACACACAATTATACTACTTGAGGGACCATCTCACTCCACTGGGATTGGCCCATCCCATCCTTGCCAACAGAGGAGGCCTGCTTGGGTCCTGGCCGATATGATTCTTCTGGCTGGCAGGGTCCATGAGAATGATCTTCTCTGTTGTTGCCCTCTAAACCAGGGCTTTTTTTCTGTGGGAACGGGGCGGAACTACGTTCCGGATCCTTTTCGGAGTCCGGATCACGTGGTCCGTCT
>JAOYMU010000077.1:58635741-58649397 GCA_025802295.1 Psammodynastes pulverulentus
ATTGTATTTATTACATTTTCAAAATTTTTGCCTATGTTCAAATTTATTATTACTTGCTTCATAAACGCCCAGTTTAAATTGTCAAATGCTTTCTGTGCATCCAGAAAGACAAGCGCGACCTGTCTCCCTGGATGCACTTCATAATATTCAAGTACGTTCACAATTGTCCTCAAATTATTTCTAATTTGTCTACCTGGTAAAAAGCCGTTTTGATCTGAATGAATTTGTCTGTTTAGTACCAATTTTAGTCTTTCCGCCATTATATTAGCGAAGATCTTGTAATCTGTATTAAGTAGTGAAATTGGTCTGTAATTAGCAATTTGCGTTTTGTCTGTACCCTCTTTAAAAATCAGCGTAATGTATGTCTCCCTCCATGAATCCGGCATTTTAGCATTGATTAATACTTCGTTACATATCTTTAACATTGGTTTTTCAATCATTTCTCCACAAAGTTGATAAAATTCTGCAGGAAATCCATCTGGGCCGGGTGTTTTATTTTTTTTTTGTCTTTGTATTGCTTTCTTAAGTTCCTCCATTGTTATTTCCTTTGTTAATAAAATTTTAAATTCTTCTGAAAGTTCTAATTTTGGGCTTTCTGTTAAATAATCTTTTATTTTCTTTAAATCAACTTCTTCTTCTCTATATAATTTCTCAAAATATTCCAAAGCTATTTTATTCTTGGCTTCCCCTGAAACTTGTAACACTCCATTTCTATCTACCAATTGCTGGATTATTCTGCTTTCTCTTTCTTTTTGTAATTTATAGGCCAGCCATCTTCCACACTTATTTGCGTGTTCAAAGTATTGTTGCTTACTTGCTCTTATCTGTCTCTCTACTTCATCCTGTTCTATTATAAGTAACTTGTGTTTGGACAGCATTAATTTAGTCTTTACGCTTTCATTCTGTGGAGTTTTTTGCAACTGTTCTTCGGACCTACCTATTTCCCTTTCTAACCCGATTTTAAGTTCTCGTTTTTCTCTATTTTTTTTTGCTAAATAAGATATCATAAGTCCTCTACTAACAGCCTTCATGGTATCCCATAATATTTGAGGAGAAATTTCCTCTATATCATTTTCAAGAATAAAGAGGGCTATTTCTTTTTTATACTCTGTTATAAATTCTTCCTCTCTTAACATTTGCGTATTAGCCATCCATCTTCCTTTAAATTTGGGATTTCCACACCAGGTTATCTGTATTGGACTATGATCTGCCCAGGTATTGGTTAAAATATCAATTTGTTCTATGTCCTTGGCTAGTTCTCTATTGGTCCATATCATATCGATTCTGGACCATGACTGATGAGGGTTTGAGTAGTACGTGTATTGTTTTTTGCCTATATTCCTGCTTCTCCAAAGGTCCACTAGATTATATTCCTCCACTATGTCAAACCAGGTCCCTGGTAATATATTTTTCTTATTTTTGTTACTATTTCCCTTTACGGTTATATAATCCCATTCTCTTTCTACTATAGCATTAAAGTCACCCAATATATATAAATCTCTATAATCTACTTCTATTATTCTTTCATGCAATTCTCTATAAAATTCTTTCGATTTTTCATTGGGAGCATATATCCCTATTAATAATATTTTCCTCTCTCCTAATTTAACCTCAATCATAATAATCCTCCCCTGCGAATCCGAGTAGACCAATTTGGATTGTATATCGTCCAAACAAGTTGATCTTACTTACACCCTTTTGTTAGGGAGCAAACTCCACTTTAATACTAAATAATCATGCCTAGCCAGGCATCTTCACCAAAGGGGACCAAGCCCTGAAAGCTGGAATACTAGGCGTTTAGGCTTTGTCAGCAAAGGGAACCAGCCCTGAAAGCTGGAATATTATGCCTCTAGGCTTTCTCATCAGCCAAGGGGACCAAGCCATGAAGCTGGAATACCAGGCCTCATCAGCAAGGGAGAATCAAGCTCTGAAAGCTGGAATACTAGGCCTCTAGGCCTCTCATCAGCAAAGGGGACCAAGCCCTGAAAGCTGGAATACTAGGCCTCATCCAGCAAAGGAACTAGCAGCCTCACACAGCTGATCTAGCACCCTGCAAAAGATGAAGTAGAGGGCCGAGGGCTCCTAGACCTCCTCCTGGTCTCTCTCTCTCTCCCTCTCTCTCTCTCTATCTCTCTCTATAGGGAGCTCTGCCACAAGCCACCAGACAGCAAGAAGCCAAATACAGCAGTTGCGGCCAGTCAAAAAATGGCGTGAATTTGTGGGCTATCCGGACTGCTGCCAACTCAGCACGCTGGGTACTGAGTTGCCCCAGGGGAGCGCTAGACTTTGCACCTGAGACAATAGTGGGGAGTGCTGGGCTCCGCATCCGTTATCAGGCAATTGGTGGCTTGGGAGCTGGGCTGAGTTATGAAGGAGCGCGCGAAGGTCTGCAAAACCAGCTGCACGCCAAATTGAACGGCTCCGAAGAGGTGGGAGGGGGGAAGGAGGTGATGGAAATTCCTCCTTTTGGAGCGCGAGGCTCCAAAACGGTGAAAAATCCCCTCCTTTAAGCACCAAACAAAACCAGCTGGCAAGAAAACGGGAAATAAAAAGCCAAGCCGAAAGCGAAAGCCTCGTTTAAAAGAGGAAAGTGGAATGGTGTAGCACAGTAGCACCACTTTCCCTGCTGTCAAAGAGCAGGAAGGCTTTGCTGTAGCCACCAGCCAAGGAGGAAACAGTTGAAGGTTTTGCCCTTGATAAGAAGCCCTTATCAAAGAAGGAACCACAACTCATAGACAAGAAATTGGGAGGCAGAAGAATTCTTCACAGTGGGGAAGACAGCCTGACATGTATTGCCAAGTTGAAGGCCGAGTCAAGACTGGGTTCTCCCCAGCAACAGTGCCTTCTTAACAGTTGGCAGACCCGGTCAATAAGGGAGGAAGGAGGAATCAACCCAATTCTGAATGCTGTCTCCCCCACTATGGAGAAGCATTTAGTCTCCTTCTATATAATTCAGGGTCTTTTTTCTAGATATTGAAAGAACTGGGTTCTGGTGTGAAAAGATTTATGTAAGATATCTACTTTTAAAACTTTATTTGCAGGACTTTTAGAAATCGGTATATCAATTCTTGAGAAAGATTTATGTCGTTCTGAAAAAAAATATTGTCTAAACTCTTAACTCTTTGTCTTTCCTGCCTAGTTGTTCGTAGGACACTGAATTTTTTTAGGCTCTTACTTGCATTATTTGTCCCAATATAAAAGATGAGAAACAGATAATAATCAGTGGGCTTGATTATTTTAGTGCCTCTCTCTGTCAAATCTTTAATCCTTGTACCTGGGAGACAACACACTAGAAACACAAGTGTACTGAAAATCCACACACACAAATAAAATGTTCCATTACCAAACATAAGAGAAGTTGTATATTTAGATGAGCACATTACAGAAACTCTGAACAGAAGAAAAAGGAAACAACGCATCTAAAGCAGGGGTGTCAAACTCAAGGCCTGCGAGCAGGATTCGGCATTTGGGGCCAGCCTGGAAATATCAAGAGACCGACTCGCGGTACGTCTGGCAGCTGAAACGGGCCTCATGCGGCTCCCCTGCGCCTTTTTTCACCATCCATGGCATCCTGCAGCACTCTGTCGGCTGAAATCAGGCCAAAAAACAGGCCAAAAAACACCCCGAAAATATCCCGAAAACGGAGTGCTGCGGGAAAAATGGCCAAAAATGGAGTGCTGCAGGAAGCCATGAAGGGCCAAAATGAGGTGCAGGGCGGTTGCGCGAAGGCCCCTGTGCCCCATTTTGGTTGGCAGGGTTCTTCAGGAGGCATCTGTCCCACCCCCTGCCCCTGGCCCACAGAGAAGAATTACAATGCTGATCCGGCCCTCAAAGAAATCCAGTTTTGACACCCCTAATCTAAGGCATTTATGTAATATCTTCCAATGAAATGGATATCAATGCAATTTCATGAAAAAGTGCCAACCCAACATAGCACAACAATACAAGTCGTAAAAAAGAATAACACTGTCATATATCCAAACCACAAACCAACAGTTATTAAAACTATGGAATTAGCATAGCACACAAACCAATTCCTCCAAAACACCCTTAGTAAACCAAAAGTCCCAAGGGCCCCTGAGGTATCATCTACCCATGTTTCCCTGAAAATAAGGCCCTGTCTTATATTTTTTTTGCCACCATAAAAGGCACCAGGTCTTATTTTCAGGGGATGTCATACACTGACTAACCACACTTGCGCGTGACACCCCTGGCCTCCTTTTCGCTGTCAGAGATCTTCAGGAACTTCTGCAGCTGGCAAGGCTTTCCTGAAGGCCTTCTTGAAGAATTGATCCAGACCTTTAACAGCTACAGAGGCCTTCAGGAAAACCTTGCCAGCCTTGCTGGCTGCAGAGGAAATGAGCTGGCAAGGCAGGTGTTGGGGTGTGCGAGGCCTGGCTACAACTATCCAAAGGTAAGTAGTAGGACAGCTCCATCCTCACTCTAGCTTAATTTTTACCCATGCACTCTGGATTGGGCGGGATCTTAATTAGGACTTATTTTGGGAGTAGGGCTTATATGGGGTGCACCTGTAAAAATCAAGCTAGGACTTACTTTCAGGGTAGGTCGTATTTTCAGGGAAACAGGGTACAACATACAGTGTAAAGACTGCAACAGTCACTATGTGGGACAAATAGGCAGAAGACTAGCAAAATGCATCCATAACACTAGCTAGCAGTTAGAAGATATCATGAAAACTCTTTAATTTCACAACATATGGGCAAATTTAACTGAGAAACTGTGAACATCTTAGTCAAGCCAAATTAAAAAATGCTAGAGAATTTGTAGAAGCCGGGTACTCTGACAAATTGGCCATCCATTAATAGATACATAGACATAAACATCATCTACATGATGGGCAAAAGATAATCAACAAGTCAAAAAGGGAACAAAAAAACCAAAACACCTCCCATGAGGAATCAACACCAAGAGGAGCATAAACACCAAAATTAACATCTGACTAACAACCAAGAAGTAAACAATACCAAATCAAGGAACTGCCAAGCAGGCTAATAGTAGATTTAGGTTTTTGAAAGTTGCATGTTAATGTATTATGCTAAAATGTACTTGCTCTTTATTTATGGGGATAAATAGAAATATAACTACTTTGCTTGCTTTGTTAAAACTCTCCAGCAAGACCATAGCAACACACATACAGAGGATATTAAGAGAAGAAACAAAAACAACTCAAAGTCACTGTCATAGCTCGATTTTCAAACCCAATTTACAGCCTGACAAGAAAGGGGGGGGGGGAGGAAATGGGTTGGAATTCAAGGGAGTGGGTAATGGAATGCAAGAGTACAGATTCTGCAGAGACATACCAGTATTCCAAGGTCATCGGCTGGGAAAGTTCACCAGAATCTGTTCCCCAAACAAACTAAACATAATTGATTGGATGGAGTAAAGTGACAATGGTAGAGCCAATGAAAAAAGCAGGAACGTTTAACTATACTGTTTGCATGTGAAACTGTTAGAATTGGCTTCACTACTTCTGTATCCATATCTACTCAGTAAATTATACTCTTGGAAACAAAAAATTGCCCAGGAGTCTTTATTTGCTGCATGCACCGAGTGGGATCGTTGACAGTCACTTTCATTGGAACTGATTCATTACGCACCTTAATTCAATATACCACACTTTTTTTCTGCTTTTTTCAACCTGACCTTTTAAGCTAGATATTGTCTGTCAACCCAGTGCATGCAAGTCAGTGACAAGCAAGATTAGATGTCAGATATAAAAGATATCAACAGAGAATACTAGTTAGCTAAAAGAAATTTCAATTTCAATTAAACATAAAGGACTGTTTTTAAAGTTCAAATGTGGTAATACTATTTTCAGGATATGCAAGCAATTTTCAAAAAGTTTTAAATCTTTAGAATATTTTAAAAAGTTAGAATAGTTGCTTGAGTATTTATATTTATCCTTTAAAATTAATGACTCATTTATAGTTTATGAAAGGCAATTCTGAATGTTAAAAATATCTTTTAAAAAGCATACAAGTACAAAAAAAAATCCACTATGCTATTCAGCTTCCCCATTTTTTCCACCTAATTCTTAATAATTCTTTCCTCCAGCAAATGTGTTTCCGTGTGAAATACAGTAGTTTCTTTCAGTAATCTGGAGTCTATGGCCCTATTAATGTATCCTGAGAAAGATTAGCATTTTTAGCAGCTACATCACATACTGGCTCAGATTCTACCCACAACCCCATTCCAGTCACTTATATTACTTGTAGCAAGGTAGCTTTCATCTATAATCCCCCAAATTAATTTGTTCTGAATCAAAGAACTGGTGAATATTTATATTAATTTTGAACAACTCCTTGCTAAAGCCTTCTACTTTTAAGCCTTCTATTTAGTACCAAGAATGGCTTGCCTTGAGGCAACAAAGGAGACAAAGGATGACTTTCATCTGAGAAATGCAGATAAGATTGTCTTAGGTACATAGAACTTATTGATTCCAGTGTGCACATCCAAGTTTTTAATATTATTTAGTTACCTTTTGTGCAGCAAGATGGAGAGCTGTCCTCTGACTATGGTCCGCTTTATCAACATCTGTTCCTGTCTTCAATAAAACCTCAGCACAGTCTAATCTATCAGCCAAGATGCAATACATAAGAGGAGTTCTTCCAAACTGGTCCTCTTTGTCTTTCAAATCAGGATTGCCTAAGAATGTAAGCAGTATCATTAGGTTTTATATAACTTGTATGAACAGTATGCACATACCTTATGAAAAAATAAATATGAATGACACATTTTAACAGGGAATGCTATCCTAGTAACTCAATATCAATAGACATGGATATCAGTAAGATATTAGGAATGATTCCATTAAGAAGATATTTTACAAATATAAAGCTAAATTCCTGGCAATGATTTACATAATGTTATTTAAGGAAGTGAACAGAGGCAACTCTTTCAATTCCATAGGCATATATATATCAAGCAAGCAAGCAAGCAAGCCAGCCAGCAAATATGATAAAATCCTGAAATGGTTCTTGTGAAATAGAGTAGGAAGAAGAGCTAAGAAGAAGTTAATATAAATGGTTATGAAGCCTAATCTATGCATACTGACTCAGCTAGCAATAAAGACTGGTTTTAGGCAGAACTAACATGAATACAGGAACAATTACTGTACATTATGTGCCTCTCCCCTGTGCCTCTCTGAACAGAACTGGAAAATAGTGTTTACTTATTTGCTATTGATAGCTATCTTTCAACTGAACATTAGCTCTACTTGGGAACAACAAGACTTGTACAAACTAATACAAACTGTTAATAATTAATGTTTTTATTTTCTTGCTTTATTGTGTTATAAGCTGCCCAAAGTTATTTTGATAGTGAAATGGTGGCATAAAAAATTAATTAGTAAATAATTAGCATGACATGCTTTCCCAGGCTTCTATCAATTTGTTTTGTGATTTTAAGTCAAAGAGAAGGTCTGATTATTTAACATCCAGTGTTTATTTAACATCCAGGTAGCATCCAGTGATGGAAATGGAATGATTAAGCATACTGTTTGTTCCTGCTTCATTCAAAAGATTCTGGTATACATCAATTAGGAACGTACCTCTTACATATAGTTGGCATGCTTGGCCTTAGAAACTGTATGGAGGTTTGACCGTGGGAATTTCTAAAGAATATAGCTATGCACCAATGGCAAGCGACCTAGCATGGGTGAAGGAAGCATACTGAAATAGGCTTTGCTGAAAGAAATTCTAAACTTCTATGTGAAGATAACTTGCTCATTTGTTGTGCAAAAGAAACATACCCAAACTGAAATGAGAATAGATCCTCTGTGCCTGAAATGGCAGATTTTGGTGCTCAATATCATAAAACAATGGGAAAGGGCTTATTTTGCTTCTTTCTCTTTTAGATTGAGAAATTCAGATGGTGAGAGCCAAATCTCCATAACTGTTATTACTTGCAAGTGACAGCCATGAATTATTGAAATAATGTTGCAGTGATATTGAGCGGTAAAAGAATTCTTGTCTACACACTGCTGGCTCATATCTAAATGATTGCCCACTAAGACTCCAAGATCTCTCTCACAGTTACTACTATTGAGCGAGGTACTATACCTGTACATTTTGTTTTTCTTGCCTAAATACATATACTATACCTGTACATTTTATTTTTCTTGCCTAAATGTAGAACCTTACTTTTTTCACTATTGAATTTCATTTTGTTAGATAGTGCCCAATGTTCAAGTCTGTCAAGATCCTTCTGTATCTTAAGCCCATCTTCTGGAGTGTTGGCTGTTCCTGTCAGCTTGGTGCTGTCTGCCAATTTGATGAGTTCCCATCTATCCCTTCATCCAAATCATTGATAAAGATATTGAAGAGTCCTGGGTCTAAAACAGAGCCTTAGGGTACCCACTCCATGTAGATGTAGTTCCATTGAGGACTACACATTGACTACGACTCATTAGCCAGTTACGAATTCATCTGATGGTGATGCTGTCTAACCCACATTTTTCTATCTTATCAAGTAGTAGGTTATGGTCTACTTTATCAAATTACTGAAGTCCAAGTAAATTATATCCACAGCATTTCTCTGGTTCACTAATTTTGTCATTTTGACAAAGAATGCAATGAGGTTTGTCTGTTTTTGACAAACCCATGTTAGTTTTTGGTTATTACTTTGTTTGCCTCTATATGTTTGCTGATTTGTTGTTTGATTATCTTTTCCAGAAACTTCCCAGGTATTTAAGTCAGACTGATAGGTCTGAAGTTTCCTGGATCTCTTTTTTCTTTTTTGAAGATAGGAACTACATCAGCAATTTTCTAGTCCTCTGGATGTTCCCCAGTGCTGCAGGATCTTTGAAAGATACAGTTCAGTGGTTCTGAGATCACATATGCAGTTCCTTCAGAATCTTGGGGTCTAATCCATGTGGTCCTGGTGATTTGAACTCGTGTAGGGTGGACAGATGTGCACTTATCATTTTCTTCCCTATTTCAACTTGTGTTCCTAATCTGTTTTTTACGGTATTGTTTTTGATAGATTGGGTTTTTTTCCTTTGTGTAAAGACAGATGCAAAAAATTAATTAAATAGTTTTGCTTTCTCTCTGTTGCTTGGCATCTTCTTGGCACTTTCTCCCACTAATAGATCAATCGTTTCCCTGACCTTTTTCTTGTTTTTGACATGTTGGAAGAAACTTTTTTTGTTATTTTTTACTTTTGCCAAAAGCCTTAGTTCATTTTGAGCCTTAGCTTTTCTCACTTCATTTTTTCCACTTGGGCTATTTGCTGGTATTATGCCTTAATTATGTGCCTCTCTTTTCACTTTTATACTTGTACTTTTTGTCTTTAGTTTATCAGAGAGTTCTTTACACAGCCATGCTGGTTTCTTTTGAGAGCTGTTATTTTTCTTTTTCATTGGTATTGTACTAGACTGGGCTTTTATAATCACACTTTTCAAAATTAGAACTATCAATACCAATTGGGACTGGCCATTGAGGAAGGAGCCGAACCAGCACAGTATTGTGCCACCCAGCCCCAGCTCCCAAAAGAATGCCATGGTGGATAGTATCAAAAGACATTGAGAGATCAAGGAGAGCCAAGATGATTGCACTACCTCCATCTCGCTCTCGCCAGATATCATTGAGAAGCATGACCAATACTATTTCCATCCCATAACAGACCTGAATCCTGACTGAAATGGATTCAAAATCCTGATTGAAAGGGTCCAGATAACTCATTTTATTCAGGACCCTCTGTAACTGCCAGACCACCACTTTTTCCACAACCTTCCCTAAGAAGGGAGGTTGGAAACTGGGCAAAAATTGTCTAGGCAGGAGGGATCCAGTGATAGTTTTTTAAGGAGGGGGTGAACCAGAACTTCCTTAGAAGCATCCCAAAATATCCTCTCATCCAGTGACATATTAAACACTGCATGGGCGCATCCACTAGTCACCATTCTGGAGGCTTTTACCATCCAGGGGGAAAAAGATCTAATTGACAAGTGGTGGTACTGACAGCATCAAGGGCCCTGTCCACTTCATCAGGGCCAATCAGATCAAATCATTCCCAGATAACAGGGCAAGACTTTTCCCCAGGCATCTCACATGGACCTCTACCCACACAGGATCCAAAGGATCCGAGTGACTTTATCTGTAAGGTGCTGAACAAATTCCTCTGCTCAGCCCTGTAAAAGATCATCTGAACTCCCCTGACCTAGGAGGGAACAGGCAACCCAAAACAGAGTTGCCAGGCAGTATTCTGAGGACACAATGAGAGCAGAGAAATAATGCTGTTTTGCTGTTCTTACCGCCATGAGGTAGGTCTTAATAGCAATTCTAAGTCAAGCCCAGTCAGAGTCATCCCTTGTCTTCTTCAATGGTGCTCTAGACATCTCTTGGCCCTTTTCAGAAGCCATAGTTCCTCCATGAACCATGGGGAGGGTCAGGAATGATGACTCAAGGGAGGCCACATGAGCATGTTCCTGTCCAAAGCAGCAGCTGCCCTTAGATTCCAGGCTGCTACCACAGCTTCAGCAAGATCATGCAGCAACATCTCTGGGATATTTTCATCCAGTCTCCCTTTTAACAAAGATAAAGATGGTTGAGACGATGGTCATGCTATAGCTCCAGAGGATCCTGGATGACACCGATTATCTGGACCCCTTCCTGACCTTTTAGCAGCCTTCAATGCTATCGACCATGATTTTCTTTTGGGTTGGCTCCAGGAGCTGGGGGTGCTTGAACACTCTTGGGCTGGTTCATTCCCTTTCTCCAGGACTGGTCCCAATTGATAAGAGAGCAAGATCCAACCTTCTTTGTGGGGTGCCACAGAGCTCAGGGCTCTCTCCACTCCTTTTTAACATCTATATGAAACTGCTGGATGAGATCATTCATCACTACAGAATGATGTATCATCAGTATGCAAATGATACCAAATGTATAAGTAAGTGATACTTTGGATATCCTTTCATGAGAATTGTGGGGTCTGGATGGGGGACAAGCTTCAATTGAACCTTGTTAGAGTGGCTATAGAGCTCCTCTGTATATGAGGTTTTATCATTTTTGGTCTTAGATGGAGTTGCACTGCCCCAGATGGAAAGGGTGCATAATCTGGGGGTCCTCCTGGACTCATGACTCCATCTCTAGTAGCAGTAGAGATCATGCCTAGAAGGGCCCTTTCTCAACTTTAAGTTGTGCAGCAGTTTATACCCTTTTCTGCATGTTGAGCCCTCAATTCATATCCTGGCCATCTCCCAGATGGACAATTGCAATGTGCTATACGTAGAGCTACATTTCAATAGTATCTGGAAACTGCAATTGGTGCAGAATGCACCAGTACAAGCAGTTATGAGCGCCCCTAGGGTGGCACATATAACATCTCTGTTATACAAACTTACCAGGTGCCAGTTTGTTTCAGAGTCCAAGTCAAATGGATTTAGAAAAATGAATTAATGGATATATTAAACTGAATATTATGATTATTCAAAAAATTCATTTCAGTTTTTTAAATTAGATATTTGTACAATTTTGTTTGATAAGAATGGATAAATATTTTGAAGTTTATGATTAAATTATATAGTTTAAGACTATAGAAATATTGTATATGTTGTTAAATTTAGAGTTAGATATTGATCACGCTATGTTTAATTTAGAGAAAGAAATTATTTGATTATTTATCTGTATCTGTACTGAAGAATGATGGAAATTTTTCTCTGCCTTTCCCTCTTCTTCTTACTTTTTCTCTGAACTTCTTTCCTCTCTTTTCATAGTTATTTTGTATTTTAATTTTTCTTGAAAACTTAATAAAGTTGTATTAAAAATACCTCTGGAAAAGGATAAGAGAAAAGTACAGATGGTCCTTAACTTACAACCACAATTCAGCCCAAAATTTATGTTGTTAAGTGAGACATTTGTTAAGTGAGTTTTGCCCCATTTTATTACTTTTTTTTGCCACAATTGATAAGTGAATCACTGCACTCATTAAGTTAATAACCTGTCTGTTAAGTGAATCTGGATCTCCTATTGCCTTTGCTTGTTGCAAAGGTGTTACATGATCCAGGGATACTGCAACCATCATAAATATGAACCAGATGCCAAGCATCTACAGACCAATCAGCCTAACATCAATACCTTGGGAAGATACTGAAAAAGATAATAAAAAAACAGATCTGCCAACATCTAGAAACAAGTAAAGTAATAACTAGCAGTCAGCACAGGTTTGTTAAAAACAGATCATGCCAAACCAATCTTATTTCATTCTTCAACATAGTGACTAAATTAGTAGACCAGCGAAATACTGTGGACATAATATACTTAGACTTCAGCAAGGCATTCGACAAAGTAGACCACAACCTACTTCTTGGTAAGCTAGAAAAAAGTGGGATAGATACCACCACCACCAGATGGATTTGCAATTGGCTGACAAACCGTACTCAACGAGTAGTCCTTAATGTGTCTACATGGAGGGAAGTGAGCAGTGGGGTGCCCCAAGGTTCCGTCTTAGGCCCAGTACTCTTCAATATCTTCATTAATGACTTAGACAAGGGAATAGAAGGGGAACTTACCAAATTTGCAGATGATACTAAGGTGGCTGGAATAGCCAACACCCAAGAAGATAGGCTCAAGATCCAGATGGATCTTAACAGACTTGTACACTGGGCCGTATCTAACAAAATGAAATTCAGTGTAGAGGAATTGTGTCCGTCTTCTGAAGGAGTGCTTGAAAGAGCCAGGATGCAAATCCCAGATTCCAGTTCAGGCTCAGGTTATCTGGGAGTGAAAGAGCTTCAATTGCAAATGACTCCAGAACCCCCCCTCAAAAGAACCTGCCTGCTCTGTTTTCTCTAGGTTCTGTTCCAGCATAAAACCAGAAAGATCATTATTAGCAGTGTATCTTTCTTCCTTTTTATTTGAATTTTTTTTTTATATTAAAGAACCTGATTGTAATACATTTCTCATTTAAGGGATCCTTACTGCCCTCGGGAACTTGGTTATTTTCTTGCATTTTTCATTTGCTTTCAAAATTACCATAATTACCAAAAGGAAGTCGATGCTAAATTTAAGATGTTCCTCTTCAAACAAAGAAAGAGAAAAACAAAACATAAGAATCCTGTGCAATCTTCGATTTTCCAAACTTGTTAACCGCTGGTTGCCAATTCTGTCTTAAACCAGATTAACTGCCTATGAAATAAGGCTTTCCATATGTAAATTTAATCTCCCAATAACATCTACACATATCGGTTATCATTTGATACACAAACTGCTCACACTCAAACTTACATATGTCTCCTTCCTTCTTCTTGTGGGAACAGAACAGGAAAGAAGAGGGAAGGGCTAGTGCTCCAAGAAGAGGAGGAAAAAGAAAAGGAGAAATAAAATGAAATGAAAATGCGGGAGAAGAGAAATTATGTGAAGTTCAAAGATTTTTGTGCAGGGCTCAGCAAGCATCAACCCAATAGCTCTTCCTGCCAGATCCCCATATTGAGAACTTTTGAGGTCTATGGCCCTTTCCTCCTCTTCCAGGAATACAGGAGTACCTGCCCCGTATATATTAAGATGGAAGGGAAACAAGCCTCTCCTAGGTCAACCCTGCCAGGTAAGCTAGACCGGGAACACAACCAGGTGAGACAATTCTACTTTTTGTAAAGCTACATTAATGGAATCATGCAAGTCTATCTTTTGGGGTGGGGTGGGT
>JAOYMU010000077.1:58873742-58884420 GCA_025802295.1 Psammodynastes pulverulentus
GTATGTTTTTTAATGAAATACCAATAAACTTTAAAAAAAAGAAAGAAAAGAAAATGCCAATGCATCCAGCAGAAAAGAATTCACCTCCTGGGTAAGGCTACCAGATATGGAGGGCAAAACTCCAAATGGCCATTAAATGTCAGCATAGATAGGGAAAAGTGTAAACTTTTGTCAGAGTGTTCTGGTTTTCTGACATGTTCTAGATCAGATCTGGAACCCTAGTAAAGACATTCTACCACATTCAATTTGTATATCTTTTTAAAGTCTCCTTTCCTATGTATCCTCAGAATTGCCACATTTAAGGGACTTGACATTACATAATTTTATGCATCTATTCACCCATTACTAGCCTGTTTTTCTAAGATGCAAACACAGATTAGCAAGATTGAATAATGTCTTCTTTATTATACAACTGCTCAGAGGATAGTCTGTTGCAGGGTATGAAGTATACCTGCTTGGAGAATAAGTCAATCACCATCCAGATCACAGTGTTCCCCCCACTCTTTGGCAATTCCACTATAAAGTCCATTGCGATTTCCTCCCATGGCCTCATTGACTCTGCCACCGGTTGCAGCAGTCCGGTGGGGTTTTCTTGGTCATATTTTTCATAGTGGCAAAGATGGTGCAACTTTTCACATAATTGTTCATGTCTTTCTTCATGCCATGCCACCAGAATTGCCTCCATGCTAAGTGTAAAGTCTTTAGGAATCCAAAATGGCCCGCCAAGGACGTTGTGGCTCCTCTGGAGGATTAAGGTGCTTAGGGACCCTGAGTTTCATCCCCTTCCATGCTAAGTCCTCCCTTTTTGTCAAGTTATGTTGGTTATCACGGAACCAGTCTGCTAGCAGTTTGGTTTTGAGTTTCATGGCTAGATCGCTTGCGGATTGGTCTTGCCAGTCACAGGGTTATTGTCTGATGGTCACTTGGGCAGCTATTTGGGTAGTGGGGATGATGGCATCTACTATCTCTTCCCATTCGCATTTGTACTGGGGCATGCTGGAGAAGGTGTCAGCTAGGAAATTCCTCCCCCCGGAGGTGTTTTAGCACAAAACGAATCAGTTGAAGTATTGAGTCTAGTGGACTTGTTTGGGCAATAGTTTCTGTGTGGTCCTGAGGGCCTCCAGATTTTTGTGGTCAGTCCAGACATCATACAGCTTCTGCTCCCCTTCCAGTAGGTGGTTCCAGGTTAGCAGTGCCCATCTTACCACAAAAGCCTCTTTTTCTCATGTAGCCCATTGCCTCTCTGTGTCTGTGAGTTTGCGGGTGGTGTAGGTGCAGGGCTGTAATTTTCCTTGGCTATTTCCTTGGAATAGCACTGCTCCCACTGCCACATCACTGGCATCTGCTTGGATGACAAAGGGTTGTTCATGGTCAGGATGCTTCAGCACTGGTTCCTTTGAAAAGAATTATTTAAATGTTTCAAATGCCTTTTGGCAGGTTAGGTCCCACTGTAGGGGTTGTCCCGGGTGGGGCTTCATCCCTGTGCCCCATGTCTTTAGGAGATCTGTCATGGATTTGGCAATCTTTTGGAAGGAGCGGGTGAATTGCCTATAAAAATTTGCAAATCCTAGGAAGTTTTGTAGCTGTCTGTGGGTACGAGGGGGCTGCCAGTCTAGGATGGCTTGTACTTTGGCTGGGTCCATCTCTATGCCCTCATGTGACACTCGGTAGCCCAGTTGGTCTAGCTTGCATGGTGAAATTTGCATTTTGACAGCTTGACATACAGATTTTCCCCCAGCAGTTTTTCCAGTACCTAACGGACTAGTGATATGTGGTCCTCCATGGTCTCAGTGTAGATAAGGATGTCATTCAGGTAGACAAGGACCCCCTATAGAGGTGCTCATGCAGCACCCCATTTATTAACTGCATAAACACCGCTGGAGGGCCCTGCAGTTCAAAAGGCATCACTTTGAATTGGAAGCTCCTTAGGGGGCAATTGAATGCTGTTTTCTAATCTCCCTTCATGATGCAGACTCAGTAGTATGCTTCTCTGAGGTTTAATTTAGCATTCCTTTGGCTTGGTGAGACAGCATATCCTTCATGCGAGGAAGGGAGTATAGGTTGTTTATACCTCTAAAGTCCACCATAATCTCATAGTTCCATCTTTTTTTCCTTTAAATAGGACTAGGGCTGTGACCCGTGGCTTGGCTGACTTGATGAACCCTCTTGCTAGATTTTTGTCTATGTATTTGCGCATTTCTTGCATTTCCCAGGGCATCATGGTGTACAGTTTGGGCTTGGGTAGTTTTACTCTGGGGATGATTTTGATGGCACAGTCCGTCTCGCAGTGAAGGAGTAGGATGTCGCACTCAGCCTCACTGAACACTTCCGCAAGGTTCTGATATTCTTTGGGAATCTGTTCGACCTCTGGGGTTTTGTCAAAGGTAGCTGCCAATTGCTCTGGTGGGGCCTTTGAGGGGATTTCCTGCATGGGCGATGTTTCTATTTGTGGGTGTGGGAGGGGTTGGGGTCCTCTTGCTGTCTTCAGCCTCTGGGTACCCCCTTCCTACCAGATCACTGGGGCCCCCTTGTCTCGCCAGGAGAGACCCAGTATAACTGCATCTGTCGTTTTGGGGGCTATTATGAATTTAAATGCTTCCCAATGATCTGCTAGTTCTAGTCTCACTGGTTCAGTCAGATGGGTGGTGTAGGCTCACCACAATAGTGACCCATTGACCTGTTCGAATCTGAGCAGGTAGACCAGTCTCTTCACTATAACCCCCCATTTCAGGACCATGGTTAGGTTAATCAAGCATCTAGTGCAGCCTATTAGGACTTGAAAAGTGCCCTAGGTCCCTGTTTTGGTGGTTGCGTGGCATATAGGGAGGATGAAGGGGTGTATGAGTTCACTCATCATCGGATCATTTTCACCTTCATCCTCACTGTCATAGGGATCTGGCGATTGGTTGTCATTGACTAGTGTTCCCCCCTCTTCAGCTGGGTGGGGAGGGATCACTGCAGCTTGAAGGGCTTTTTGGGACATGTTGGTGGCACATGCAGGGCCTCATTCCAGTCACACCCTGGGGAGTGGCTCTGGCTTGGGTTTCAGAGCTGGGGTCGCGCATGCCGATGCAATGTGGCCCATCCCTCTGCATCTTTAGCATTTCAACTGGCTTCATGGGAAGGTTGGTTTTGAGGCTAGCTATGCTGCTGCGGGTCTCTAGTCTGGTTGGCCTATCTCCTTGGTATCCGGTTGCTTCTGCATGTCGTTGGCATGCAATCTGCAGTCAACTTTTATGGCTACTCAGAACCATTTGATTTGGAATGTACCGATAGGAAATTACTTGGCAATTTGCTTGTCCAGGCTCGTTCTGAAAAGGTGAACTAATAGCTGCTCCAGCAAAGGGGGTAGCTTCCCCACAACTCTCCTGAATCCACGGATGTGTTCCTTAATGAGTCACCCTCTCTGCTTTAGGTTTTGAAGCTTATCCTCTGCATACTGATCCTCCTCCACCTCCTTAAATTGGCTTCTAACTCTTGTAGGAAGTTGTTGACGTCTTGCAGCTGGGGAGGCTCTCCTCTTATGGAGGGCTGCTAGCCCTTCCTTTGCTTCTCCCTCTAGCCCCCAGCGATGGTATTCACCATGGCTCTGTGCAATGGGTAGAGGTGGCCATAGCTTTCTAGGTGGACTTTAGCAGAGTCAAGGAATAGAGCCAGTTGATCTAAGTCCCCATCAAATTTCCCCCTGAATCGGGGCAGTTCGTTCAGCACTACTCCTCCTTCATTATGTTGGCCCCCATATGTCTGCACTTGGTGTGTTTGGTGATCTCCCTTGGCTCTAGTTCATAGGGGGGGATGCCTGCCTTGGGTGGCTTGCCTGTTGCGCAGAGGAGCCACCGGCAGCAGCCTTGGGCTCATTCTCCTTCTGGTGGGGGGAGAAGGGGGGCTGCATTTCCATCTGCTTCTGCTCACTTCAGTTTCAACCCCCTCTTTTGGGTGGCACAATGACCCCTCATCATGAAGGGTGGTTCAGTCAAATTTCTCCCTCAGCTGTTATCCGGAAAGATGATTGGAGGATCCACAAAGAGAGGGTGTTGACAGTTGGCCTCTGCCCAGAGACTGAGTCACCAGACAAATTGGCCACTCTCACTCCAATGGTCGTTAGGCTCCTCATGTCAGTTTTTTGACTCGGTCTTGCCCATTAAGGACCTGTTTATTTTCACTCTCTTTCTTGAGAATCCTTTTTCATCGTTTAAAGCTATATTTGTGAGGAAAAGGAATCGGTGCTATCTCTTTAAATTCAAGCTGTTAGTGCTGCGCTCCGATCGGCTCCAGAGTTTTGCCTAGTGAAGGCTCCGGTGTTGAGGGGCTTTCCGCGAGCCAGAGGGCTTCGCCTTCTTAAAGGACATACTTCCAGGAAGCCTGATATTCCCTCCATATGGCTGTAAGCCCAGCAGATGCTTTGCAATCCACTTTGGAAGACTGAGAAGCCTGTAAGTGAAAGTGCACCCTTTTTTGCTAGCCGCTTTTCACGCCCGACATTTAGATCGGAGACCTGATAAGGGTACTAGAATGGGAGCCGGCTAATTATTATTATTACTTGATTGTGTCCTGGAGCTGGGAAAAATGTTTTCTTGTTAGGCTGTTATTTTGCCCTTTTAGTGACAGAGAAGCTGACTGGCACTTGTTTAAAAGCGCAAGGCTTCCCTTTAGCTCCGGTGCGTTTTCATCATCATCATTATTTAGCTCCGGTGCCTTTTCATCATCATTATTATTATGGAGGCTTGCCTCCCAGTCACAGGGGAGACTAGCGCGGCTTCCTTAGCCTTATTAGCCAATGCAAAGGGCGCGAAATCACATGCAGCCTTAAAGGCTGCCAGAAAAATAAAAGCTAAAGCCAGAAGCTCCAAGGCTTCCTCCTCCTCCACATCCAAGGCTGAAGACAGAGATGCTGAAAGGCACCATAGAAATGTTTCTCCAAGGCCAGGAAGCAAGCAGAACACTAGTCCTTGGACAAACAGGGAACAACAAAAAATCCCTCAGCCACCCCTCTGCTCCTATCAATTCCTGCTCAAGACTGGCCACTGACAGGTAATAATCAGATGCAATTATCTCCTGAGATCGACTTACAGGAGCCTCCAGTCTGCCCGGCAACTGATGATTGGAGGCCTCGACCAATCAGGGAAGTCCTCCCTCCTAACAATAAAACTCCTCCTCCTGCTGCAGCCTCTACAAATGTTGCTGCTTCTGATATGCCAGCCTTGCCTGACAATATGGGAAACCTCATTGCTGAGGCCATTTCCAGGAGTATAGCTGCAGGTTTACAACAAAGGGATCCTCCTGCCAGAGGCCAGGAGGCAGATACTGGTTGGATTTACCCCCATTCTAGGGGAAGGATTATCATGACCAGTGGCTTCCACCTCTTCCAGGGCCTCCTCCCACAGTGAGTCCTCTCGCCTTCATGTCCACTCAGGGGAGTTTGATTTTGCTGATCAGGATTTGTCGGATGAGGAGGGAGCAGCTCCTGAGGCCCCGGCCTTTGTAGGGCTTTTCAGGCCTAATCTCTTTAGACCCTTGCTCCTTAAAGCTAAGAGGGTGGCTCAAATATCAGGGAACTCCGGACCTGATTCGGCTCTTCCCTCATTAGAACCGGGTGACGGGCTCTTCTCCGAGCCTGTCCTAGAACAAGAGGTGGTCCCCTCACCCAAACTGTTCTTGGATGTAGCCCAATGCCAATGGTCTTACCCTGGTGCTGCCTTTACTCCGGGCAGCACAGACAAACATTTTTAAAATATAGGCCCATCTCTTTCAGAGGTCATTGAAGTTCTTTCTGTAGATCCTCCCATAGTGGCTTTAGCCTCGTCATCTCCTCTCTCAGCAGATGTGACTGACGGCTTAAAAGCTGAGGATAGAAAAGCTGAGATGTCCTTTAGGAGGATGCACCAGCCTACTGCCTGGGCTGTGAGAGAAGCAGTGTCTGCCTCCTTCTTTACCAGGTCATCCTTGCGATGGCTTAGACAGATACAGCAACGAGTGGATCTAGCCAACTCTCGGATGCATCAGGATCTAAACAAACTAGTGGCCGCAGCCGAGTTCTCGGCCGACGCTACCCTTAACGCAATCAAATTTGCCTCCCAAGCCATGGCGTTCTCAGTTATATCAAGACGCCTCATGTGGTTGTGTCACTGGCAGGCTGACATGAAAGCCAAGTGGCATTTGGCCTCCGCCCCTTATCAAGGGTCTAACCTATTTGGGGATGTTCTTATGCCCATTTTGGTCAAAGGGAAGAATGGAAAGAAGGTCTTGCTGGTAGGAACTTGGAGGCCGGACCGTCGCCCGGCTCCTTTTTCCCATCGACAATCCTTTCGACCTGGCACCTTTTTTTCCTCCTATAGTCAGCCTCTTCAACCTCCATTCGGGAGATACGACCGTCCTTGGGACAGGTCGTCCCCCCCAGATAGATCTAGGCAGCAATTTCCCCCTCAACGGCCCTTTCGTTGGGCAGGAGGTTGCCCCTATCGTAGATCCCCCTGACTCTTCAGGGGATCTTCCCATCGGAGGGCGCTTGTCCCTTTTCACCGTCTGATGGGAGAGCATTACGTCGGAGTCATGGGTTCTGCAAACCATAAAATTCGGCCTCTCATTAGAATTCCTCTCCACCTCTCTGAAACGCTTCCTTCGTTGCCCGTGTCCAAGAATCCTTCAAAAAAACCCAACGGCTTCTGGACCTAGCCATTCATCACCTGCTCACAATTTGAGCCATAGAGCAGGTTCCTCAGGAGCAATGAGGAAAGAGATTTTACTCGATCCTATTCATAGTCCCGAAGAATTCGGGAGGGTGGAGACCCATCTTGGACCTGAAAGACATAAATTGTTACGTATTATTTAATTTCATTGTACGAGGTACAATGACAATAAAGTGAACTAACTAATTATACCGACGCTTCAAAATGCACTCCTTCCATTCCATCCTGGAGGGAATATGACTGGGCGATCTGCTCTCCTCCCTAGATCTGACAGAAGCTTATCTTCATGTGCCCATTTGTCACAGGAAGTTCCTTCGTTTTTACTATTTGAGAAGACACTTCCAATACAGGGCTCTCCCTTTCGGGCTATCCTCAGCCCCAAGGATTGGCTGCCTTAATTGCACACTTCCATTCCATCCCAGTCCATGTGCAAGCCTATCTAGACGACATCTTGATCAAGCACGGAAGGACTTGCAACTTGTTATTCAGTTCGTGCAGGACCACGGGTTCTCAGTAAACCTCGCCAAGAATTAACTCCTGCCATCGACTCAAATACAACTCTGGGGGCGGTGATTGACACCATGCTAGGGAGAGTATTTCTCTCCCAAGATCGCCGCGACAGCATCAGAGACATGGTAAGAACCATACAAATGGACAGAACAGCTCCCTTGGCCTACCTCTCGTGTCTGTTGGGGAAAATGATCTCCTGCCTGGCAATTGTTCTCTGGGCCACACTCCACGCTCGTCCCCTCCAATGGTTCCTGCTGCCCTTTCAACGGCAGGGGAGTGGTAACTTGAATGAGAGGGTCCAAATTCCTATGGAGATCCTTCAATCCCTGCAATGGTGGTCATCCCCAGCCATGGCCAAGGGGTGCTTGTTCAAGGAGCCCAGCTAATTGGTGATCACTTCCGATGTCTCTTCGGGTGGGGGGCTCACCTCCACGACCAGGTCACCCAGGGCCGCTGGTCCTCAACAGACCTCATATACAATATCAATTGGCTGGAGCTCAGGGCAGTCCATGTGGCCCTGCTACACTTTCTCCCCTTTATTGCGGGTCAACACATATTAATACTGACAGACAATGTGGCCACAAAGGCTCACATAAACCGTCAAGGGGGCACTTGCTCTAAGGGACTGTACCTTGAATCCCGGCAGCTGGGGCTATGGGTGGAGGCGAACCTGCTGTCCATTCAAGTAGACCACATCTCCGGCTCATCCAACGTGAAGGCAGACTTGCTCAGCTGGACGACCATAGATAGCTACGAGTGGCGTCTCAACCTGACTCTATTTCAAGAGTTGATCCAGAGATTTGGGCTTCCACTCGTGGACCTATTCACCTCACCTCAGAACACTCAGCTGCCAAGGTACTTCAGCAGATTTGCGACCCTGGGGGTGGAGGGAGTCGATGCTCTCCGCTCTCCATGGCCTTCTGTACACCTTTCCCCCTCTTCCCCTCATTCCCGGGGTGATACGGAAGATGTTAGAGGAATAAGCAGAGCTATTGGTTCTGGTGCCCCATTGGCCAAGAAAGTCATGGTTCGCGGACCTGGTTGGCCTCGCTGTGGCCCGTCCCTGGTGGCTACCCCTGAACAAACTGTCCCTCAGTCAAGGAGCCCTTCTTTACCCGGATCCACAATGGTTCCAGCTAACCGCCTGAGATTGAGCGGGCGTTCTTAGCTAAGAGCTGCTATTCAGAAGGGGTTATCCAGACTATTCAGGCCACCAGGCGTCCGTCAACGACCAGGATCTACGATTCTATTTGGCAAACCTTTTCTACCTGGTGTCATGATGGGGGGTTGGATCCACTCTGCGTGTCAGTTCCTCAGATACTAGATTTCCTGCAAACAGGATTGGTTAAAGGGCTATCTGCTAGCACCATTCGTAGATAGGTGGTAGCTTTAGCCACAGTGTGGGGGTTCGGGAAGACCAGATCCTTGTCGTCTCATCCTTTAATTCGTAGCTTCTTAAAAGGGGCTACTAACTTCAGATCTCCCACAATCCATAGGTATCCATCCTGGGATTTATCCAAGGTTCTCCAATCCCTTACCCAACCTCCCTTTGAACCTCTGCGTTCTACGTCTCTGCGCTTCCTCTCCTTTAAAGTGGCCTTTCTAATTGCCATTACTTCGGCAAGGTGCATATCGGAACTTGCATCCCTATCAATTCACAAAGACCTCTGCATGTTTCATCCCAATAGGGGGGTGCCGCGACTGGACCCTACCTTTGTGCCTAAAGTGAATTCTCCATTCCACTGAGCCCAGGAGGTGATTTTATCGGATTTTTGCCCGGCCCCTTTCCACTCCCAGGAAAAACAGTGGCACCTCTTAGAGGTCCGGCGAGCCCTCCGCATCTACCTCAAAAGGACAGCAAGATTTAGATCGGAGGCCTTGTTTGTTTCTTATTTCCCAGCCTCGATGGGCAGTAAGGTTTCATCTTCTACGGTGGGGTACTGGATTAAGGTCTGTATCAGCAAAGTTTATGAAAGCCAATCTTTACCGATTCCTCCTCGTTTAACTGCCCACTCCACTTGTAGCGCAACTACTTCCACGGCTTGGGCCACTCAGGCTCCCATAGAAGAAGTCTGCAGGGCGGCGACTTGGACTACTCCTTCACCCTTTATTAAGCATTACAGACTAGATGCTTTTGCTTCGGCTGATGCAGCTTTCGGCAGGAAGGTGCTTCAAAGGGTTCTAGGGGATTAGAACCTAGACCAGTCATCATCCCACCCTCGAAGATGACCAGCTTTGGTAAGTCCCTCTCTTTGTGGATCCTCCAATCATCTTTCCGGAGAAGGAATGTTGTACTCACCTGAATGTTCTTCTAGGAGACGATGATTGGAGATCAGCCTCAGACGACCTGGTCTACAGGCCAAGGGGGCCGAGAGGGATCCCTTTCTCTTAACAAACTTTGCTCCATAACGGACTACATCTCGTCAAAAAACTGACATGAGGAGCCTAACGACCATTGGAGTGGGAGTGGCCAATTTGTCTGGTGACCCAGTCTCTGGGCAGAAAACAACTGTCAACACCCTCTCTTTGTGGATCCTCCAATCATTGTTTCGTAGAAGAACGTTCAGGTGAGTACAACATTCCTTCTCATGCAGTGCACCCAAAATAAAATTTAATATTGAAAGTAGAAGAATATCTCTCATTTGAAGACATTGTTTTAGTAGTTATACAATTAATGATAGGTGAGATTGGGAGGAATTAATTTTTTTCTGACACATATAGCAGTTTGAACTGGAAAAGCAGTCTATCATGAATAGGAGCCTTCAACATCATATAAACATGGATAATACTAAATTCAAATCGGATCACTAACATTCTTCCTTACCACTATAGTAATAAGTGCCTCTAATTATTAGATATTGTTAGCCTTCATCAGCTCTTTTTTCCTAGTTCCTTATTTTGGCTAAAAAGTTTTTGTTCTAACTTTCTAATGGTAGTATGACACCAGAGTAGCTCCAGTACCTTGGCAACATTGATCTGTTGCTGAGATGCCTGAAAAATGAAATTCAGCCTTGTTTCTCACTTTCCTTAAAAAAGGCTTTCATATGCACACTCACTTAAAGAAAAACACAACCAGTAAAAACCTGACTGCAACTTTATAATTCCAGCAAAAATCATTAGGGAAGTGAACTTAGCATTTTAAAAATTTAAAAATTGCAATTTGCTGACTAGACAAAAGTCATCATAATTCTGATTTGGCAAAGCAATAGGCTCACCAAAGAGGATGCCTTTCACTTATCTGAACATTTTATGAAATGAATGCTAGAAGATGGAGAGGGATAAGGAGAGCCTGCCTATGAACATCTAAGATAGTAATAAGCAGTGGTGGGATCTAACAGGTTCTCATGTATTCACAAGAAGCGGTTGTTAAATTTTTAAGCAGTTCAGAGAATCAGTTGTTGGAAGAAATCTCCTTTTGTTTTTTCCACTTTATAGGGCTAATCCTGTAAGGAAGGCAGGAAGGAAACATTCTGGTGTTGTTT
>JAOYMU010000077.1:59003794-59013916 GCA_025802295.1 Psammodynastes pulverulentus
TTTTTTAGCGCGCGACGGGGGGAGCGCGGGGGAGCGTTCCGGCACCTTTTTGTGCCGAAGAAAAGCCCTGTGTATGTGTATATGTGTGTGTATGCATATACCCACACGGGTAGTCCTCGACTTACAACAATTCACTTAGTGACCGTTCAAAATTACAATGGCACTGAAAAAAGTGACTTATGACCATTTTTCACACTTATGATCATTGCAACATCCCCATGGTCACATGATTTGCATTTGGACACTTAGCAATTGACTCACATTTATGACGTTTGTCCTTTCCCGGGGTCAAGGGATCCTCTTTTGCGACCTTCTGATCAGCAAAGTCACTGGGGAAACCAGTTTCGCTTAACAACTGTGTTACTAACTTATCAACTGCAGTGATTCACTTAACAAAAGTCGTAAAAAAGGGGGCAAAATTCCCTTAACAAATTTCTCACTCATCAACATACATTTGGGGCTCAATTGTGGCCGTACCTTGAGGACTACCTGTAGTGAGCATAGTGAATGGATAATATCTGATATATAAGGCTGCAATTTTTTGAAAAATCATGGAACTCATATTTTGGTTTTATTTCTATTTATTTGTTATCTTACCTTTATTATTTGTTTGTTAAAAAAACCTCTAATGCTCCTTCCTCCTTCTATTTTCTCCACAACAGCAATCCTATGGGTTGGGCTGAGAGGAAGCGATTGGCCTAAAGTCACCCAGCTGGTTTTCATGCCTGAGGCGGCACTAGAACTCACAGTCACCTGCTTTCAAGCCTGGTGCCTTAACCATGAGACCAAATGGATGCAGAACACGTATACTATATGCTGAAAAAGTCTGTGGAGATTCTCAGTCATCCAGGTCATAGTTGTCTCAAAGGGACTTTTTTCTTCAAAAGTCAACTGGACTTTTTTTTTTTTTACTTCATATTGTAGAAAGTTAGCACTCACCCTTCTCCTAGAAGACTGAAATATTTTGAGAAATATTAAAAAGGCAAAATATTATATTTTCCTAAAGGAGAGAAACATGCTTCTGGAAAGCAGCTCCCACCTTTGTTAATAGCCCTAGCAAGACTGGGCCAGCCTTTCTACAAGACAAAAGACCTTCAGTTCCAGGATGATGGGATTATCCTTCAGGGTAAAGCCATTCAGCCACACTAGGAATTACCCAACAAGCCCCTTCATTGCATCAGCAAGCTTCAACCAAGCCTGAGACAAAGACAGCCTACAAAGTTAGCTATGACCCCTGCATAGCCCCTGGGAGTCTGACAACAACCAATAGAATACATTTCTTGTACAGGAACAGGAAGCTCAAGGGCAAGGCCCAAGAGAGGGTATAAATACCTCTCTTTCTCTCTCTCTCTCTCTCAACTCCATGTGGTCAGTTTCATCACAGCCATATGCTTGGTGGTCCTGGTCACCATTAAACCATCTTTCCAATCAGCCTCCATGTTTCCACTGCCTTTCTCCCCTCTTGGAACTGAACCCAGATGGATATTTCTTCCAACAATAGGGTTATATTTTATACGTCCGTAAGTTTATATGCTGAAATTTTATTTTAGCAGAAACAGAGTCTTTATTACGGCATACATTTTCACAAAGCAAAATCCACGTGACAGCTCAGGGCATTATACCTTTCTCTTTCAGGTGCCACAAGATGCACTTAACGCTATGAATGGCAAAATGCTGAAAAATATATAGCTAAGCATTTATATTAAATGACACTAGAGGGCAATAAAGAACTGCTTCTAAGGCAAGGAGGAGTTCAGAAACGCAGGATACATTTTTCTGTTCAGGGGCGCTCTTCTTGAGTTTGGGACCCATCTTTCTCTTTTATGAGTTCCAGAATTAGGTTTCTGGGTCTTTTTATCCTGATATGTGGAAACCAGCTAGGAGTTTTAGGGCACACCGGTGTATCCTCCTCCTCCAAATGTTTATTTTACAGCCCAGCCCTTGCTTTTACAAACTCAACAATGGGTGACTATAAATCTCTCTCAGTTCCCTAGCAACTAACACAATAAAAAATCTAAAGGTTAGGTAGAGAGAGAGGTTGCGTGGTGGATTCATGAGGGCTGATTTCTCATTTAAGTTAGAAACGCAGGAGACCGGCCAGGGACATGACATGAAAACTGGCAGAAGTAGATACTGGACCCTGTGTGATAGTTAGATATAATTATATCTAGCTGGTTAATTGGAAGCAGAGGATAGCAGCATGTGAAAACATTGTTCCTCTCTCTAGCTGAGAAAATTAAGAGAATTGCAAGGGGTTTTTTTAATGGCAACCTAAGCAATGAAATTATATTTGCTGCCTTGCGTTATGTGTAAAATAATTTACAAATTATTGATGAAAATTAAACCAATCAATCAATAAAACTAGGCTGGGGGGCGCAGTGAATGAGGCTTGAGCTTGGCAATAGGATAGTCCCTAGCAGGGGTCTCCAACCTTGGCAACTGTTAAAGTCCACCAGTCTTAAAGTTGTCAAGGTTGGAGAGCCCTGGTCCATAGCTCACCATTTCAACCTGTCTCCAGTAATCATTGGTAGGTTCTCTAATGACATTCTTAAAATGCCTTTGATCTCAACATGGACCTCATCCATTGTTTTCCCCTTTTTTTATTTCTCTCCATCTTGGTAACTTAATGTGGTCATGTTTCTCTAGAACAGGGTCTTCAAACTTGACAGCTTTAAGACTTGTGGACTTCAGCTCCCAGAATTCCTCCTCCAGTCATGTTACCTCAGGAATTATGGGAGTTGAAGTCCACAAGTCTTAAACTTGCCAAGTTTGAAGACCAATGCTCTAGAACATTTTATGCTCATATCGCATGCCTAACATCGCATCAAAGGAGCAGCCAGTCTTTATTTGATCTACCATAGCAGGGACAGATTGGTTCTTCTTATGTATAGTCCATATTATTCTCAATAACCATCTCCAGATCCATAATATGGAATGGAATGGAATAGTTTATTGGCGAAGTGTGATTAGAAACACAAGGAATTTGTTTCTGGTGAATAAAACTCTCAGTGTACATGCAAAACAAAAAAAGTAATAATAATCATAATAATGATACAATAAGGAAAATAAAGCCAATTAGGAAAAAGAATTCAAGTGCACAGGCACACAATTGCCTTCCAAACACTGTATAAGAACAATTTTAGATATATAAGATTGTAGGCTGAATGCCCACTTAAGCAGCCAGATCTTCAAGAGTTGGAAGGGACCTTAAAGGTCTTCTAATCCAACCCCCTGCTCAGGCAGGAAACCCTGTACCATTTCAGACAAACAGATTGTACCAATCTCTTCTTAATGAAAGCCTGCATCTTCTTACTCTTAGGATCCAGCTTTCGCAGCCATACTTTACACTAAAAGGGTCATTTCTGTGATTACAGAAATATCATAGAATAACAGGGATGGAAAATCCAATCCAATCCCCTGCTCAATACAGATTATGCAAAGTATTTCAGACAGATGGCTAACCAAGCCTCTATCGGGAAGCTTGTACTGATGGGAAACTTGCTATTTCCTGAGGCAATATATTCCAATGATCGACAACTTTTACCATCAAGAAATTCATTCTAATATCAATCTATAACAGTGGTTCTCAACCTTTCGAATGCCTCGACACCTTAATACAGTTCCTCATCTTGTGGTGACCCCCAATCATTTTTGTTGTTATGTCATACTTGCTGGCTTGTGCAGCCTCCTCCCACACTGGCCAATGGAGAGCGAGAGTGAGTGTCGGCGGCCAATGGCGAGGCGTGGGGACGGGATACAGCATGCGCGGCGCCAAAATGGGGGGCGTGCAGGATGCCTGGCGACCCCTGGGAAAGGGCCAATCAACCCCCAAAGGGGTCGCGACCCCCAGGTTGAGAACCGCTGATCTAGACCAAATGTATACATTTAGATTTTTTTTAAAAAGAATATAGAATGTAGAGTAATGGGGTTGGAAGAGACCTTCAAGGTCTTGTAGTCCAACCTCCTTCCATATCAGGGGATACTATAACATTCTGATGAAATGGCTGTCCAATCGCTTTTGGAAAATCTCCAGTGATTGACCATCCACAACTTCCAAAAGCAGGCTGTTCCATTGATTAATTGTTTTTACTGTCAGGAAAATTCTCCTTAGTTATAGATTAGATCTTTCTTTAATGATGTTCTATCCACTATTTCTTATCCTAGCTTCAGATGCTTCAGAGAATAAGTTAACTATATCTTCTTTGTGACAGCCCCTCAAATGCTGAAATGCTGCTATCATATCATCCTTAGTCCTTCTCTTCATTACACTAAGCTCCTGGTGGCAAACCTATGGTACACATATATAGAGGTGGCATGGAGACGTGTGCCATCGCCCCAGCACAGTATGCCATAGGTTGCGTGTCGGCAAGCCACAGGCTCTTTCGTCCTCCACTGCAGCTCCCTGCCGGATGATCCCACCATTGGCTGGCCCCACCCCTCCCCTCACTTTTCCCTCCCAATCACCCCAAAGGAGTCTTTGAGGGCTGTTTGCCGAGAAGCACGGATTTCCTCTGCCTTCCGTGTTCCCACCCCACACTGAAGCAAACCAAACAGACCAGGGTCTCCCTCCCCACTAAGTGGGCCAGCCACTTACAGTTATAACAATTGAGCCATGTTTCACCTAGTCTGTACCTGTACTTTTTGTTTTTCTTTCTTAAGTCTAAGACCTTGCTTTTCTCTATGTTAAATTTTATTTTGTTGGATGAGGCCAAGTAAACAGGTCTATCAAGATTCATCTGGATCTTGAGTCTGCCTTCTGGGGTGTTGGCTATTCCTGCCAACTCTGTGTCATCTGCAAGTTTGATGAGTTCCCCTTTTATTCCCTCATCTAAGTCATTTATGAAGATATTGAAGAGTATTGGGCCTAACACTGAACTTTGGGTTGCCCCATTACTTACTTCCCTCCACGTGGATGTAGTTCCATTAAGGACTACAAGTTGAGTGCATTTGTCAGTCAGTTACAAATCTATCTGGTGATGATGCTATGTATCTCACGTTTTTCTAGCTTAGCAAGAAGTAAGTTGTGATCACCTTTGTCAAATCCAAGTATACTATCTCCAACTATACTATGTCCAAGTATACTATGTCCACTCATTTCGTTGGTCCACTAATTCAGTCACTTTGTCAGAAAATGAAATAACATATGTTTGACATGATCTATTTTTGATACCCCCATGTTGGCTACTGGTTATAACTTTGCTTGCTTGTAGTTATTTGCAGATTTGGTGCTTGATTATCTTTTCTAGGATCTTCCCAGGTATTGATGTCACACTGATTAGTCTCTGCCCCCCCTTCTTGAAGATGGAAAGCACATCAGCTCTTTTTTAGTCTCCTGATAATTCTCCAATTCTCCAAGATCTTTGAAAGATATGGTTCAGTAGTTCTGATATCTCTTCTGCTAGCTCCTTCAGTATTTTAGGATGTAATCCATCAGTGCTAGTGATTTGAATATCTGCCCTTGGAAAAAGCCAGCTTCCAATAAGACATGAGCTCTGTAGACCAGGTGCTAAGCTTAACAGGCATTATTGATGCAGGATTCTAATGATGCCTCAAAACCATGGCCATGTTCATAGACCAAACTGCGGCATATTATCCCCTGCAAAAATCTATTAATTAATAAGATGCTGAGTCCTTTCAGATAATAATGGGGGACAACATAAGTAAGATTAAACAATCACTTCTCACAATGGCTTCCCCAAAATTTCCTAATGGAAATTTTTTCCACTTCCATTCCAATTTCACTACAGACCGACTTTTAAAATTTTTCTTCAATTTTCTGCTCTAGCTGGAGATCTTTATTCTCCCTCTGTGGAACACTTTTCTTCAATTATAGAAAGCAGAATCCAGTTTTCATACCTAATATTTCAATTGTGCTTGAAATAACAAGCTTGGTAACAAAATACAGAACTTATTTCTTTTCATTCAGCCAAACATTATATTGCTACACAAAGTGTATTTGTTGTAAATGGAGGCACAATTTGCCCCACCCTGCACTGCAGTCACAAGATACATTTTCCTCTCCGCTGACTCAGAGGCAGCTCTCTCCCCTCAGCCACAATCAGTTTAGAAAGGCAGGCTTGTTTATTTCTTAGTAGTCCTGGTGCCCGTTTCATTTTGCTTGCTTATTTATTAGCTACTCACTTGCAAATTAAATTAACTTATTTTTCAAAGCTAGGGAAAGGGAAAGGGAAAGGGGGGGAGGAGTCATTTTTTTTATCTGCAGAACTGAAGAAAGAATGGTTTAAGCTTGCAACATCAAAACCAACAGCCAAAAAACACGAGAATGAGGTTCCCATTTCTAGTTAAGAAGATTCATTTTTATGAATTTAGTTATTTAGTTTTCATGGGTTTAGTTACATGTTCTATCCTGTTTTTATTTGTTAAGCAAAATAATCACATGAAATTATTGTATACATTTTCTCCTAAACTGCACTTCTGTGTGGGTTTGGGGTTTCAAGAAAATACATGAAATATTCTTAAAGTATAACTCTAAATTTATAAAATATTAAATTTATAATATACTAAATTTATAAAATTTATATTTTATTTAAGGAAGTAGCACATTTAAAATATACGGTAAATGTAATAGTTTATTTCATTTATTTTTATGGCTTTTAATTTAAAAAAAAGGAGTTGTACTTCTGTTCTTTTGAGGGTAAATTGTGGCATTTGCATTGGCTAAACTAAAAACACTCCTAGAATACAAAGCAGGAAGAGTGGACATTATCCAAACGAAAAAATAATGGCATTCAGAGGTTCAATATGTAGCCCATCAATTCAGGAACACCCAGCCCCACCTTAAGCATTGTCTAGGCTAGGCAAATACAGGAAGTCTTTGACTTACGACCACAAATGAGCCCAAATTTTTTATTGCTAAATAAGACATTTGTTAAGTGAGTTTTGCTCCATTTCATGACCTTTCTTGCTGCAGTTGTTAAGTGAATCGTTGCAGTTGTTAAAATAGTAACATGGTTGTTAAGTGAATCTGAATTCCCTATTGATTTTGCTTGTCAGAAGTTTGCAAAAGATGATGCCACCTTCATAAATATGAGTCAACTGCCAAGCATCTGAATTTTGATCACATGATCATGGGGATGCTATAATGGTTGCAAGTGTGAAAAATGGTCATAAGTCACTTTTTCAGTGATGTTATGAACTGTTGTAAGTCAAGGACTACTTTAAACCATTTTGATTCCTGAGCTATTATCCTCAGCTGAAAAGTACTGAAAAGATGCATCAGATGCATGGAATGTAGTTCAATGTATACTGCTATTACTGAATTATTTTACATGAAGTAATTGGTTATGGGAATGAGTAATGAAAGAAACTGAAGGAAATTAGCAGGCAATAGGAACTGGATTTCTCTACTGAACTCATAATATATATTTCCTTTCACCCAAAAAGGAATTACATGTACCTCCCATTTAGTACTTTATCAGAAAAAACTGTATTTTCCATCAATGCAGGCCTTAAGATGGCATTGATACATACAGCTCCCTCTTATGCCTATCAAACTTCAGTAACTATAATTCTTACAAAAATCTTCTGTATGGCCAAATAACATTAGAAGATATTGAACTGAAATGACATTATTTGGCCATGGGTCATTAGGGACCATAATCTTTATTAATGATAAGAAATTGTGAAAGCATCATAATTAATGGGGTTAATGCATTTGTTTGGTTTTTGTGGGGGCATTGTTATACTGTTTATTGATCTAGTAGTTTTGGTCTACAAGCAACCAGGTCTTTGATCAAGAAGGCTTGTCTGTTTATGTAAGTTTTAACTGTTTTAATTGTTTGGGGGAGGGGTTGTTAATCACCCAGAGTCTTCTGGAATTGCCAACATATCAAATCTAATCTAATTAAATGTATTATTACTAAATATGAGGAAGAAGCAAGCTGCAATATATTGCGATTTTAACAATATTTAAAAGCCCTGTCAGAAATTAAATGTGATAATCAAACAAAGCCCAAAATCAGCAGTCAGAAATACTAACCATTTTCAGGGAATTAAATGTGTTTTTCATTGCATTCGAATTCAAGATAACATTCACCACAAAACAAAATATGTTAAATTTTGAGCAGCTTCTATAAAAACTGTATTGTTTCCAGAGTTCTGTAAAGTTTCCTCTTTCATGATTTTAGACGGTTTTTAAAATACAATTTTATTTCATTGGACCTTTAACTCTAATTAAAATTTTTGATAATCCATCTTGATTGAGGTAGGGGCTAATTTATTATTACTATTGAGTTTCATAATTTTCCCCCTATTATTATGTTTCTAGATTAATGTGTTTATTTTATTCACACTGTAACTTGCTCAAAAAATTTTAAGTTGTCTGAGTAAGACGGGCTATAAAACTACAAAATAAACACATAAGTCATAAAATATAAAAAGTGAAATAGCTACCATTTGTTGAAACAACATAATCAGAGATAAGAATGTTTTGCTTCATCTTAGACCTTCAAGAACAGCTGCTAATTCTATGAACAATGTACAAGCAAGCATCTGAACTGGCAGATGTTCTTACTACTCACTATTTCTCTTACAACATTAATGAAATCTTTCCACAACAATAATTAATACAAAACTAACCATGTGTCTCTAAGAAAAATGGGGATTGGTTGGTTGGTAGAGTTCTGCAAATCAGCTTTTAACTACCCACTCTTGAAATTCAAATGTTACCATACGTTAAATATAACTATGTTCTTTGCTAGAAAGAAATTCCTTCCAGTCTAAGGGTGTAGATAAACTTGAATGCATAATCTTTAACAACGTAAAATACATATGAAGATATGGGACAAAACAAACAAGTTTAAAATATAATCATTTACCTACCTGATTTTCCCATACTTATGTTCTTGATTTAAAGAATCTGCTTCTCCTTTAAATGCTCTCTTTTGCTAGAAACTGGCTGCAATTTCCTGGTAGTGGATTTAAAGAATCTGCTTCTCCTTTAAACGCTCCCTTTTGCTAGAAACTGGCTGTAATTTCCTGGTAGTGTTCGGATCTCCTTGACTGCACGAAACAACCATGCATAATAAAGTGCAACCACCGATTTTCACGGTGCTTAATAGTCTTAATGATGCCATATAAGGCATAAAGATTTTTTTTCTTCTTCTTCTAAACTTGAAGCTCCCTTGTAATCAAAGATTCTTCATCCTGCAAGTAACATAGCAACACAAGAAAATACTGAATGATTTCATCTATTGGTAAAAGCAAGAGGAAATTGGGGAGAAAGAATATTAAAGCAAAATATGCTAAGGGCATTCAATGATGCACATTTTAGCAAGAACAGGATTCTCCAAACGAGTTGAGTCTCTCTTCCATGCTATAATCCTGAAATGTTACTGTGTGTACACTACTAATCTAAGAAGTTGTTGCATGTTGCATTTTTAGTAATATAAACTTTTATTAAATGCATTTCCGTAATTCCAATATTTAATAGAGCAAAACATAAGCAGAGTACTCAAAAGAGTTTTTTCATGCTTATATTGGTGATCAATTTTGCTGCCTGATAAACCAAGTAAATAGACTGAAGGCTACTCCTCACATTTTACCAAACACAGCACCTTATGTGCTGTCTCTTGCAATTCAAGCCAAAATAAAGGTAGAGGACTTGCTTAGCCATGACAGCAGCTCAAATTATATGAAAATAATTTCCTGCCAACTCAAGGAAAGTATTAAAAACATTAAAATAGCCATGAGGAGGTGGCTATAGTTGGGTACAAAGTAATAGTCCATGAACACTTCTAGCTTGTTTAAAACTCAACCTAACTGCAACTCTTTTAACTTGTGGAAAGTTAGCATTCACCACTCTCCTAGAAGAATGAAACATTTTGAGAAATATGAAAAAGACAAAATATTATATTTCCCTGGATGAGAAATATATATATTTTAGATGAAGAAAGAAGCCCCTACTTTTCTTAATAGCCACGGCAGATGTCAGCACTTAAGAGATAAGAGATAGGTAGCTCTATGCAAATACTGCAGGCGGAAATCCATTCAAGATAGGATATTTTGAAATTCCCTGCAGCAAGGCCTGAACAAAGGTAGGATTAGCCCTCAGCCACAATAGGAATTGCCCAATGCCCCTTCATTGCATCAGCAGTCCAAACT
>JAOYMU010000077.1:59034747-59046718 GCA_025802295.1 Psammodynastes pulverulentus
TGGCACTACCTTTATGAATAAATACTACCCTACATTTTTTTCTGTATGACTTTGGTCTTTACTATCTACCTAACTACTACATGTGATTTATATGCCTTGATCAATAAGGCATTCAGTCACATTTATTTCTGCTAACTTCCATTTTTCCATTATTGGAATTGTTTGCAACTGTACTTTTAGTATATCCCATCTTTTAGGAATCACCTTGTATCCTTTTCGTATCAGCTTCCTTGTTATAAAATCTACTTCTCAGAGTTTATTAAGATCTGATGTCCACAGTATATGTTTTGTACTGATTTTAGTTTATTAATTTCAAGACTGCTATTTCAAGCTATTTCCATTTACCTATTAAATATTTCCTATTGATTAAAATAATCAGCTAGCCAAATCCCATATATCATTTTTCACCCTTTGAAAAAAAGGGGTTGTCAAGCAAGTTGTCAGCAAAACTAAAAGTTTCTGAAAGAAGCATGTTTGACAGAGTTTGTAATTAATTTAAATTCCCTATTACTACTTCATGATTCCAACATTTCATCAATTTGTTTTTTGGATGGTTGATAATAAACCCTAGCAACAGTACTGGTTTTATTTCTTATTTCTTCTTCCATTTATTTTAATCCAATACTCTCTACTGCATCATCAAGTTCATTTTTATAGATTTCTGAGCAAATGAGAGTACTTTTAACATAGTGCAATTTTAATTACACTCTATTATACTATATGTATTGACATATAAATTGTAAATTCAACAGTGATTTTTTAAAGAAATTTCCTAAATTTCAGTTTAATACCATAATGGACTCCACTATTTTTCATTTCCTTGGGCAAAGTCCTAGTCCTATTTTGTGGTTTTCAACCACCAGGATTTAAAGCTTGCCACGTTTGTGTCAAATCCTGTTTTCCTTCAATCTTATTTAATTCACTAGATATCACCATAATTCAATCAAGAGCAGTTAACAGAATCTGCTTGGGTTATCATAGGTTAGAAATGTATTACATAAATAAGCTTTTTTTAAATAGCCCTTGAACTTTGATCTTTTTTTTCATTTCTGTTTTCTATTCCTATTCTATCAGCATTTACCTTTTCTTTGACTTTTCTGTTTTCTTGTTCCTGGCTGGACTTCCTGATTCTTTTCTCTTCCAAATCTTTGATTTGGAAGATTATGCAGGTATTAGGTATGTATAGTCTAGTGAAAGGAAGAACTAGGGGAGACATGTTAGCAGTGTTTCAATATTTGATGGGTTGTTACAAAGAAGAGGGGGGTCAACTTATTTTTCAAAGCATCAGAAGTCAAGATGAGAAACAATGGATGGAAACTAAATAAGAAGAGAAGTAACCTAAAACTAAGGAAAAACTTCTTAACAATGAGAACAATTAACCAAGGAATGGCTTGCCTTTAGAAGTTGTGGGTGCTACATTACTGGAGGCCTTTAAAAAGAGACTGTACAGCCATTTGTCTGGAATGATATAGGATTTTCCTGCTGAAGCAGGAGGTTGGACTAGAAGACCTCCAAGATCCCTTCCAATTCTGTTATTCTATGTTCTATCTGAGAGTAATGGTATGAAGAACTTATACTTTATGCGAAGTCTGAAGGAAGGGACAAACTCTGTCTCTCCAGTTTTTTAGCTGTTTGATTGGCAGTTGGTTTATGCTGATGATGGGGTGAGGGTGGGGGGCAAGAAGGAAAGGAACACCAGTGCTTATAATCAATTCAGGCAGCCTATCCTTCCACAATTCCCAAGAAATGGGATTTGTAACCACAGGTAGTAGAGATTATTATGTTTATATTTATCTGTCTGAAGAGATATTTTGATCACAGATTGCAGTATAGTACTGTATAGGAAATGATCAGGCTGAGCCCAAGGGACGGACCAAATTCTTCATCAATCTTGAGTCCCTTCGCACCTAAAAGAGATCTAAGTCCAGCCCACTGAATTCCTTTGACTCTCCTCTACTGTCAATTTGTGTTGACCATTAGTAGTTCAGATTCTTATAGAGAACTTGCAATAAAATTGAATTTCCAGGATTCCCTGATTTCCTTGGCATTTGAAAAGTATACTGTTATTCAGTATTTCAGACATTCGTGCATTTTCTTGAGCTATTTCACTCCTTTTCTGATCATATTCCAACAATTTTCTTCATACCAAAAGAGAGCAGCATTTTTATCATGAGTTATTTGTTTTAAGTTGCCTTTTATTTCTTAGTGTTTAGTGGAAAGAGAAGTGAAACTATGTTTGTTAGTTTTCTAGACATTAATTGATGGAAATGTCACTAAGAAAATACGTCTTTCACTGGCCAAAGTGAGCGTATTATTTCAGAAGTCTACGATGTTTTGTTAGATAAGTGATGTATAGTTAGACTAATAATGTGTATGATTATTAATTATATATTAGATTTAAAATATTAATTTTAAACAAAATCATAATATGCCTTGTAGAATTGTGTTTTGATTTATTTTCTTTTTTTATTATTTCTTATTGTAGTAGTTGGAAGTCCATGTTTTATGAATACAATGTGTCATTTAAGGAAAAAAGCAATATATTTGAAAAAAGAAACTAGAAGCATATCACAAAAAGCAGAAACTCTATACAAATCCATTATTTCTGCCACAGGAACTCAGCAAAGTTCTATTCAAATAGTTGGAACAGAAGAAAGAATTGGTAACACATTATTTTTTCATTTGTTATTTTAGACAGCTGTTTAAAAGCTGTTTTTTTACTGCTCTTATGACTGGGGTCCATAAAACCATTGAAGGCCAAACCATGAATTGATCCAGTCAAATGTTGGATTTGTTTTTCTCTGCTGCAAAATAGATGTAAGAGATTACCAGGCTAAGCCTGAGGGAGAGGTCTAATGCATCATCAGTCTTTAGTCCCTTCGCAGCCACAAGTGATTTAAGTCCAGCCACCTTAAATTTCATTGACTTTTATCTACCACCAATTTGCTTTGACCATTAGTAGTTCAGATTTTTATAAGGAGCATAAGCTTGAAATAAACTTTTATATTCATTTGCACTGCCTGAACCTCTGATTTCCTGCGCTTGACAGTAGACAATTGTCACATCTGGTGGGAAATTGTAACCTCTTTATTCTGTGTAGTGCAAAGAGGTATGCTCTTGGGACTACTAAAAAATCAAGAGAGTCCCTTCATAAATTAGCACACCTTTTATATGCTTTTGGAAAACAAAGATACATGATCATTAGCAAGCAGTAGGCAATAAGCAACAGAGTATTCATGCCCCTGATAGAAGACGGTCTTCCCAGAAGGTGGGTTCATTACTAAAACATTACAGCCCTAGCCCATCAGAACTGCCAGAACTAAACAGCACACTAAGCAAACCTACCTCTACAATAAATATATTATGTCTTCATAGTGATGGCAGCTATGTGACATCACACTTTATAACTATATCTCTTAGTAATGAAAATTCCAGTCCCAATTACGAGCAAGTACTGTGAAGCAGTATATAAGTCTAAGTGCTATTGCTATTAAGTGAGGAATACCTCTATAATAAATACATCATCTCTGCAATCATTTTAATTGTGTATGGGCCTATAACTAGGGCCTAATTTTTAGTCTTCCTTTCATTTTTCACAACTTCTGCTTTTTGAAATATTACAAATCTTACCCAAAAGGTATTTGCTCACAAATGTCCTTAGGGGAAACAAGAACTTTCTAGCTGCTTGCATAATTTTGTTTATGCATCTAGAAGGCAGGCAGGCAAAACATTAAAATTGTAAGAGAAGAAATGACAGCACAATCTCTGCCATGGCAGTTCATCCTACTTCACCCCATAAATTGACATTTATTTCTGCTGAAATTGTCAAACACTGAAGGTATTTACTTTCCTCATGGTTAAAAATAAACAATGGCAGAATTCCTTTTAGATTCTCTTGGCCCTTTGGAATATCCCAGGATAACAAATAATGACAAATCCAGGTTACTCAGTAAGCTCCATCAAGCAAGTCCAAATCCATATCCCTAATATAATTAATTTACAATTACATTAATTGCTTGACGGAAAAGTAGGATGAAAATAAAGCAGCCTTAAACATTTCATCTTTGTAGAGGATATTAATGATTAGTGCTAACAATAAATAGATATTTATTGCTTTATTAAATAACAATAATACTTATTAATAATTATTGAATAATATTTGCTCAAAAGTAAACTTTTCTAGCATCACGCATTAACTATAGTGTTTCTCTGTAGAGTTAAATTAATGTCAAATGTAAAACTTTGTAGAAGGTCCATTTTCCTTTTTTATTGCTCAGAATTGGTCAGGTGTTCTTTTCTGTTCTTCTGTTTCTGGTCTATTATATGAAAAAAATACATGAGGCCATTTTTCTCAGAATTTATAATTTTTCTCTCTAGTTTAGACCACTAAGCTCCTGGACCAGGAGTGTCAAACTCACATTGTCACGGCTGTGTCATGGGACATATCATGACTTTTTTTCCCCTTCACTAAACCGAGCGTGACATGGCCAGAACGTGATGCATCCAGTTCACCGGCTGGGAATTTGACAGCCCTGCCCTAGACCCATTTTTATAGCAGACAGAGTAGTGGTTCCATATTTGATTGAAGATTATCTTCTTTCTTCTAATTTCTAATTCCAGAATTATCCTCTGCTCTTATTCTAAGCCTAGTTTGTCAAGTGTAATTTTGCATACTTAAAAAAACCTGTGAGTGGAAAATATGCATTTGATTGAGAAAAAGGAAATTCAGAAAAATATTGTGTTCTCTACTTCCTTCTCTAATCATAGATAGTCAAATGCCTATGCATTTAATACAGAGATCATTCATAATGGAAATAAAAATTCTAAATTTTAAACCTCGAAATTCTAAACCTCAGTTTCATGCAACAAAAATATATTAATATTTTTCCAGTAATTTATTTTAATGGAAAAAACAAAACTTTAACTGGAGTAAGCTAACATGAAATAATTCACCAAACCTCTTCATTCTTTTTATTCACCTCACAGAAGTCTTTATGAGATGTTATTCGCATTATTTTTGTTAAATTGTATATAATTTGTATCTCATGTGATTTTTCCTATTTTAGTTCCAGTCTATGTTGTTATTGATTCCCAAAAAATAATTCTAAACTGTTTAACTGAAAAACTATTAATGCAAAGAATCATTGATCCAAAGTATCAATGGACTGGTCCCAGAGGACAAATAACTGAAGGTAATTATTGATTTATTTGTAAACAAAATTAGAAATGCTGCTCTTAATATAATTCTTTTTGTATCAGGATGAGCAACTAGATCTTTTGGACCAATTCCAATTTTATATTTGCATTTTTTCCAATATCTTCATATTTGGATTACATTCCAGAGTTCTAAAGGAGCTGACAGATTTTATCTCAGAACCATTGTATCATGTTTTTTCAAAATGCTGGAGCACTGGGTAACTACCAGAGGATTGGAAAGGAGCTGATGTGGTCCTTCAAAAAAAAGGAAGAAAAAAAAAAGATCCAGGAAACTAATCTGCCTAACATTAATACCTGGGAAAATACTGGAAAAAAAATAATCAAAAACAGATCTGTGAACATCTAGAAACAAATAAAGTTATAAGTAAAATCCAGCACAGGTTTATTAAAAACAGATCATGCCAAATCAATTTTATTTCATTCTTTGACAAAGTGACTAAATTAGCAGACCAGTGAAATGCTGTGGACATAATATATTTAGACTTCAGCAAGGCATTTGACAAAGTGGACCACAGCCTACTTCTTGGTAAGCTAGAAAAATGTGGGATAGACAGCATCACTACCAGATGGATTTCTATCTGGCTGACAAACTGTACTAGCAAGTAATCCTTAATGGTACTACATCTATATGGAGGGAAATAAGCAGTGGGCACTACAAGGTTCCTTTTTAGGCCTGGTACTTTTCAATATCTTCATAAATCTTAGATGAGGGAATATAAAGGGAACTCATTAAATTCGCAGATGACACTAAGCTGGCAGGAATAGCCAACACCCCATAAGATAACTCATAAAAAATCCAAAAAAATCTTGAGAGACTTGAACAGTGGACTCTATGCAACAACTAGACAGGAAAAACCAAAGGTACAAGTACAGATTAGCTGAAACCTGGCTCAAAAACTGTAACTGTGAGTGGGACCTTAGTCCTAGTGGACAATCACTTAAACATGAGTCAGCAGTGAGCAGCAGCAGCCAAAAAAGCTAATATTATCCTTTACTGTAAAACAAGGAATATACCGTATTTTTCGGACTATAAGATGCACCGGAGTATAAGACACACCTTAGTTTTGGGGGAGGAAAACAAAAAATTTTTTACCTCAGCTTCTGCCTCCCAGCAATTTGCCTCCTTGCAGCAAGCAGAAAGACTGTTTCAGTTCCATTTTCCCAGCACAGCCTAATTTCCCAGCTTAGCCGTTTTAGGCTGCAGGGATTGCTATAGCCTATTGGCAATCCCTGCAGTCTGAAACAGCTAATGTTCGGAGCCCGATCCAAAGGACCATCAGCTGCTTTTGCTAATTAGGCTGTGCTGAAGCTGCAACAGGCTTTTGCAGCTTGCTGCAAGAAGACAAATTGCTGGTGGGTGGGGCTTCTGCAACATTTGGTGTATAAGATGCACCCAAATTTTCACCCACTTTTGGGGATAGAAAAAGTGTATTTTATACTCTGAAAAGTACGGTAATCAAAATCACACAAAGAATTAGTACCATTTTATAAAGCCTTAGCATGACCACACCTGGAATACTGTATCCAATTTTGGTCACAACATTACAAAAAAGATGTTGAGACTTTGAAAAAAATGCAAAGAAGAGCAATTAAGATAATTAAAGGCCTGGAGATTCAAACATATGAAGAATGGTTTCAGGATTTGGGTTTGGCTTGTCTAGAAAAAAGATAGAAGGGACATGATAGCAGTATTCCAGTATTTGAGAGGCTGCTACAAAGAGGAGAGGGTCCATTTATTTTCCAAAGCACCAGAGATCAGGGCAAGAAACAATGGATAGAAACTAATCAAGGAGAGAATCAGCCTGGAATTAAGGAAGAACTTCCTGTCAGGGACAGCAATTAACCTTCAGAAGTTGTGGGTGCTTCATCACTGGAGGTTTTAAGAAGAAATTGGACAGTCACTTGTCTGAAATAGTATAGGAGCTCCTGCTTGAGCAGAACGCTGGACTAGAAGACCTCCAAGGTCCCTTCCAGCTGATTCTGAAATTCCTTCAAGGCTCCGTCCCCTTTGCAGAAGCTTTTAGTGTGGAGGAGGGAGGCCCAAAGGAGTATGAGTTCATGCTCCTTCACACTCACTGAGGTTGCCCAGAGCTCCAAAAGTGGATCAAGTGGTCTGTACAGGCAATCTCAGTGAATCAGCCAAGCTGAACAGGGTACACACATCCCGCTCTGCTCTCACCGCTCCACTTTTGGAGTGCCATGGTTGGCAAAGAACTCTACCGCCATGCAAACTGTGAAGCAAAGAGGATAGAGAGAGGAGACAGCTTGTTTGATCATGGAGATGTTCGAAAGAAAAGTGAGTCTTCAGAAGCCCAGTGCCTGTGGAGGCCTGCAGAGGGGAAGCAAATATGGGGACTCCAAGAGAATATGAAATATCTCAAAGGGGAGAGGTCTTTAATTATCAGAAGCAGGGGTCTATTTCAGCACTAGGCCCCCTATACTCTTTCCACCCTGAGTGCAGCCCATGTGCATTTAATGACCTGCTCATTTGATTAACGAATGCATTAGAGAAAGCAGGGAGGGATCACATTCATTAAATATGCTCCAATTAACAAATCCTCAGATTATGAATGTAATTGGCAGTTTTTATTACACTTGTAACTTGAGGATTACTTGTATTCCGTCTGGGCCTGATGCTTTTCCAGTCTTTTGTCTGTGAAATAGACCTCACACTTCTTTTTCTAGGATCACCAGAGTTGGTAGGCCCAGAGGGATACCAGCTATAGCAGTTCTTGGCTTAGGTTAGCCCTGTTAAAATCTCCTAAAACAATGAGTAGGGAGTCTGACTATCATTGTTCAGTCCATGACTTGGACACAGGGCCCCATCCTGGTCCACAGGATCCTCGTGAGAAAGCTGTCCATCCTTTTCTTTAAAATCCCCCAAAGTTGGAAAAACCTACATCTTGCTTAGATAGACAATTTCTATATACAGATTTTACTACTAGGAAATTTAAGCAACATCTAGGTATTTGTACTTTACACCCATGTGGAACCTTGTCAAAGCTTTGTGGCAAATTGAAACAAATTGTATCTACAGCATTCCATTCAGATCGAATCTTGTCAAAGGATAAGAAAGTTTTTCTCACATGACTTGTTTTTGACAGGACTGGTATGACACATCACTTAAGCAATTGCACCATTCTTTTCAATATATTTAACAGCCTGTTTTATTAGCTATTCGGAAATCTTTCCAGGTATTAATATTAGTTTCACTGATTAGAAATTAATGAAATCCTTTTTTTCTTCCTTAAGCGAAGGAGTACATTTGCTCTTCTCCAACACCATTTTACTTGCTAAGAAAACACAGGATTGCAGTTTTGATAAATACACATTGATTGCTAACTCAGAACACTGATAGAATTGAATCAATGACCACAAAAGCACCCATGAAATACATTCTTTGTTTTGAAGAGGTCAAGGCCACACTGAGTAGAAGCAAATGCCCGAGATCAGAATTTTCTAGGTTTCTTTAGGCAGAATTTGTGATCCTGTGGTGTTTTTTTTAATAATATTATCTCTATTTTACAGCATATATTGCAGTGGGTTTCTCAAATGGGATTATCTTTGTTTTAGGGTTTATATTGGGGTTCTTCCTGTCTCAAAATGGTAGAAATAATACCAATAATTAGGGTCACAATTTCCTACCATTACGTCCAGGGAATACATTGGACATTGGATGAGGTGGGCCTTGGTGACCTAGGACTACATATTAACCATACTTTTCTTATGTGGTTTTGTACATTTTCTTCTTTGTTTGTTTATATATTTCTGTGTGGTTTGTCAAGGTCTGTATGAAAATACATCGTCAAGGTAATAAATCCTGTCCTATTGCTAAATAATAGGTTTCAGGAATTTAAGATTGTCTGTGATAATTTAATTACACATTTTTATATTTTGAATTATTTTTATTTATAGAATCTCAAAGATTTGTTTTAAATAGTGATGGTAGCTTGGAGATTTATAAAATTAAAGGCAGTGATGCTGGGAGTTATACTTGCAAAGCAAATTATTTGTACAATAATGAACAATTGACTACAATAATCCATTTTATGCTCTATGGTAAGTAAGGATTTAGCAATATTTTTTTTAATAGTGATATTAACTTATCAACTACACAGATACTCAAATGCAAGTAAAAGGAGTGTAAACTAATAAATTATGTTTTAAATGTTACAGCCTAGGTCTATTGAAACTAAATATAAGGAGATTTATGAATGATGCTTTTGTACATAGTAATTAAAAATTGTGCAATCAGAAGTTGTGATGGTCATCAGCTGAAATCTTTTAAAGGGTAAACCAATTCATGAAGGACTGGATTGTCAAAAGGGTTAATGCCCTTTCATTCTACTTACAAGAGTTGTAAATGCTTCTGTTAAATAAAATCTGCCCATAAACCCAAATAGTAGAATCTGAAGAATACTACCTCAAAATGAGTGGCAAGGTATCTCTTTAGAGTCAATTAGAGTTACTAGAATGAGGGAGCTACTTGATTAGAGCTACTTGAACGAAGGACTATATGCAGCTCTTTGGCAAGCATGTCTTCTTTATATGGGGAGCTTTTCTAGAGTGTGGAAGTGTCTATGTACTGATTCTAATGTGACATTTGAGGTGTGTGTGTGTGTGTGTGTGTGTGTGTGTGTAGATATTATTCTTCTGAACATGCAGTTCCTCTGGAAGATCTAATTTAATTAACTTTGTGTTTGCAAACCTTACCCTTTGATATGTGGATTGGGTCTGGGTAACTTGTTTGGGGGTTTGAGGAAATTGCTAATTTTAGTTGATTAACTTAGTTTCAGCTTGACTGTCAATGTCTGTTAATATTTTAAGGGAAGATGGAAACAGTATAAAAAATAAAGAATAAAATATATTTGGATATAAAATTTATATATGGCTTATAAACTCTAGGAATCAGTCTCTCAGATTAAGTAATCTGATCAATATAACACATTTCTGAACATACTTAAGTATTTAGTATTAAATAGTTCAGAAATTATTTCTTAAATGAGTTCAAAGCACAAGGTTCAGATGGATTATATCTCAAAATTCTGAAGGAACCGGCAAACATGATCTCAGAACCATTGAACCACATCTTTCAAAGATCCTGGAGCATTGGGGAATGAGTAGAGGATTAGAAAAGAGCTGATGTGTTTCCCATCTTCAAAAAAATAAAAAAATGGATCTGGGAAACTTCGGATTAATTACCCTGACAGCAATCTTGGAGGATCCTGGAAAGACAATCAAGCAATAAATTTGTGAACACCTAGAGACAAGCAAATTTAGAACCAGAATCCAATGTGGGTTGATTTGTTTGCTGTAGTTTTTTTGACAAAATTACTAAACTAGTGGACCAGAGAAATGCTATAGATATAATTTACTTGGATTTCAGTAAGGTATTTGATAAAGTAGGATACAATCACTAATTAGTAAGATAGAAAAATATAGGTTGGATAGCATTACCACTGGATGGATCTATAACTGGTTGACCAACCACATTCAACATGTAGCCCTTAAATGGAACTGCATCTGCATGTAAACAGTGGGATATCCCAAGGTTCTGTTTTAGGCCCAATATTCTTGAGTGTCTTTATAACAAAGTTAGATGAGGGAATAGAAGGGGAACTCATCAAATTTGCAGATGACACTAAGCTAACAGAAATAGCCAACACCCCAGAAAACCCAGATGGATATTAACAGACTTGAACACTGGGCCCTATTCAACAAAATGAAATTCAGTGGTGAGAAAGGCAAGATTCTACATTTAGATAAGAAATACCAAATGTACAGGTATACAAGTGGAACCTGGCTCAATAGTAATAACTGTGAGAGGGATCGTGCAGTCCTAGTGGATAACCATTTAAACATGAGCCAGCAGTGTGCTGAAGCTGCCAAAAAAGCCAGTGCTGTCCTATGTTGCAGTAACAGAGGAATAAATTCAAGGTTATATGAAGTGTTAGTACTGCATTATAATGCTTTGGTTAGATCACACCTGGAATATTGCATCTAGATACGATGGATGCTATGATATAAAAAAGATGTTGAGACTCTAGAAAGAATGCACAGAAGGGCAACAAAGATGATTAGGGGACTGGAGGCTAAAACATATGAAGAAAAGTTGCAGGAATTGGGTACATATAGTCTAATTTTTAAAAGGATTGGGGGTGAAATGATAGCAGTCTTCTATCTAAGAGGTTGCCACAAAGAAGAGGGAATTAACCTCTGAAGCACCTGAAGGCAGGACAAGAAGCAATGAATAGAAACTAATCAAGGAGAGAACCAACTTAGAAATAAGGACAAATTTTCTAATGGAGCAGTCAGACAGTGGAATGTCTTCAGAAGTTGTGAGTGCTCCATCACTGGAAGTTTTTAAGTAGAGGTTGGACAGCCATTTATCTTAAATGGTATAGGGTCTCCTGCTTGAGGAGGAGGTTGAAGTAGAAGACCCTCCAATGTCCCTTCCAACTCTGTTATTCTGCTATTAATTTAACAAAACAATACATTCATATTTCTTGAACAAATCACAAAAATTTTTGAAGTGCATATTAACACTGTAAAATAGATGAGGTGTATATGTTATGGACTTTTGCTAGAATTGCCCTTTCTATCTCTGATAACCTTTGTTGTATAGGCAAGTCAATGCAAGAGGCAGGACTCAGGATTCAGGGATGAGTTGTTTATTGTGTTCCGGAAAAAGGAAGGGGGGAGCCAAGCCAGCTCCTGTCTTTTTAAAGGGTTGCTGTTATCTGTTTCAGCCAGT
>JAOYMU010000077.1:59111648-59121945 GCA_025802295.1 Psammodynastes pulverulentus
AATTTTTAAGGGAGCCGCGGAAAAAATCGGAAGCATTTAAGGGAGCCGCAAACCGAAAAAGATTGGGAACCACTGACTTATACAATAGAAACCAAAACAACATTGAAGTACTAGAAGTAGCGTTATGGTTAATAGGGTGTCCTTTATACAAACAATTAACTTTGTTTGTATAAAGGAAACTGCTTAACTGCTCACTGAAAATAGTAAAAAGATATATGAGAATTGCCAGAGAAAAGGAGGAATGAATTATTAACTATTCAAATCAACCTTCTCCATCCTGGTGCCTCCTACCCAAGTCTTCAGGTCCTACATTTTTTAATCAATATGAACCTTAACTCTGACCTTTTATTCCCAACATAGTTGAGGGTCGTCTGATTAGAAGAAGCTGTTTTACTGTATTTATAACAATTGCAGCATCCCTGGGCCATGTGATTGCCATTTGCAACCTTTCCAGCCAGATTTTGGCAAGTGAAGTCAATGGGAAAATCCAGGTTTGTTCAATGACCACATGATTCACAACTATTGCAATGATTTGTCAACTGTAGCAAAAAACTTGTAAAATTGGACATGACACACTTAATAAACCCCTACTTAACAACAGAAATTCTGGTCTCAATTATGATAGTAAGTTGAGGACTACCTATATATACTCCTATATGCAAAGACATCTCTCTGAAGTAGAGTGTCAAATTAAGATGATAGTAATGACTGTGAGCTTGAAGCCCCAGCCTTTTAAAAAGTGCATTGAGATACAGTACAGTATACATCATGGCCCAATCTGATCTTCAAGAAACCAAAATGTTTGTACATTATATATATGCACAGTATTTGAAACTAAAAAGAAAAGCATACAGGTGCACGTATAAAAATAACACACAATTTTACAAACAAATATCAATATGTAACAATAGGCCTCTGTAAATCATGTGAAAGGGGTGTCCCACTTAAGAGAAATTAGTTACTGTGGTAATCGGTGTCATAAAATGTAAGAGACAGAAGATAAAATAGGTTGGAATAATAGTGTGCTGAATGCTTGGGAAATCAAAATTTGAGGCAGAAATTTTGGAAGAATCTGCCCAAGAAAATAAACTATACTATAGTCTAGAAAACCTAAACACAGAAGGAACATAATTCAGCTCCAGAAAAAAAAACCAGAACCAATCATAGTATCACTGTTGCAAAGAAATAGGAACAAATTTTGATGACTATACTTAAAAGGAAGTACAATATAGACAAGGTGAAAGACTGCCAATTAGAATATCACTTTGAGATGTTTAGAACAGAGCTCTGCATGGGCTAAAAGAACTACGTGTGACCAATGTGAAGGACCAGCAATTCTGGGATCACAAAGATGGCATGATTACAAGGCAATTAAACTGAATGACAATAAAATAATTATAAATTATAATTATCCCAAGACTTTTGCTCACATCATTTTTTGGTCAAGCCTATAAATAAAGCCTGGTTTGAATTCTAAAGTTGTTTCACTGGGCCTGTTCTTCAGTACTTACGAAGGTAGGTATCTAAAGGTATGCAAGTCTCCAAATCATCAGCTGGAGATAAAAGTTCACAGATGCTTTCAGCCATATGTCCTTCAGGAAATTTGCTTAAGTCTCCACATTTTTTGAGAATTTCTACACAATCTGACCTTCAAGAAAACAAAATGTTTGCACATTATATATGTGCACAGTATTTGAAACTAAAAAGCATACAGGTGCACATATAAAAATAACATACAATTTTACAAACAAATATCAATATGTAACAATAGGCCTCTGTAAATCACGTGAAAGGTGTGTTTTGGAATGTATGGAACCACACAATTTTTAAAAATCCTTCCACAAATTTGTAGGCCTTTCCATGTGTTCCAAAGCACCTCTTTCTAAAGATTTTCATAGCCCTATATAATATGGTGTGAAATTATGTTTCCTTAAAAAAACTATTACTGCATTTAGTAGCTTAAATTATTTATTCTACAATAAATTACTATATAGCATGAATCTTGAACTTTTACATAAGCAGTAAACTTTGCATTATTACATCGTGTGCGGGACTTCATTAAAATTATTTTACTTATTCGATTTATTTGCCACCCATCTTGCCTCGTGGTGAAAATTATAAAGGCAGAGGGATCCAATAACTTCATTCTGAATACAAATATGTATAAATTCTTCCAGTTCTTATTGTATTGCTATTTTTCCAGTTAAAAACATCTTGGATGAACTCTCAGATTATGGGTCCTTTACAGTTCTTGAATTTGTCCAAAAATTATGCTCAGAGGAATTCACCACTAAGCAGAATAGAAGTTCAGCCAAAGTATTTTATGTACATTGTATAGAATTGTGATTGCAAACTTATGGCAAACATGCTGGAAGTGGCACCCAGAGCCATCTCTCCGGGTATGCCAGCCATCCCCTGTTACTCTTTTGAGTTACGGTGTGCACTGGCCAGCTGGTCTTCGTGCACGCAGGAGTGCCAGAAACTGGAAGAGCAGTTCCCCCGCATGTGGTGGCAGCCAGCTGGTCTTCATGTCAGCTGGTTTCCGACACTCCTGTGCGCATTCTGGAGAGCTGCTCTTCCGGTTTCCAGTGTGTGCGCGCTTGCTCCGGTTTCAGCACTCGGTGCCGAAAAAGTTCACCACCAGTGGCATAGAACATTATTATGATTGTCTGCAGGATTATTGCTCTCCACAATTTCATGAGGTTTGGATCTGCACAGCAGAACCTGACTAGACCCTATTCAATTACATAATACATTAGGTTTACACAATTTAGTAAAAAAAAGAAATCTGTAAAAAAGTAATTTTCTAGCCATCTTATCTGAAAGTCAAATCAAACCTGAACTTGGTTTAATAATTCTGACTTGCACAAACGTTTGATATCATTTGAATTTCCAAACATATAGCAATAGCAACAGCACTTAGACTTAAATACTGTTTTATAGTGCTTTATAGCTCTCTCTAAGCAGTTTTATAGAGTCAGCATATTGCCCCCAAAAATCTGGGTCCACATAGGATGGAAGGCTGAGTCAACCTTGAGCCTGGTGGGATTTGAACTGCCAAATTGCAGGTAGCCGATAGTCAGCAGAAGTGGTCTGCAGTACAGCACTCTAACCACTGCACCATTGAGGCTCACATAGTTGCTTTTGTGCTTTCTTCTACTTGCTCAACTCTCCACCCTTTATTTGCAAACAATTTGCAAAATAGTTTGTTTTCTTTTTAACTGATGGTAAAAACATACTTTAATAATTAAGAATAATTTTGGATCAGTTCTAGAACAAAAGGTTAAAGCTTTGTTTGTTGGAAATGCACTAATTAGTTCTAATTTCAGTTTTGCTTTATGCTTTCTTCATTTTGTTACTGAAAATACAATTTTTACAATACAACAGTCATTTAATTTTCCTTTTTCTACATGCATATCCAACTGAAAACCTACTAAAGTTAACCCTCTTTATGCAATCATCTGAATGTTTAAAGAAAAAAAGAGAATGAAGAAGAATCACAGTGATTTTCCCCAACACTCTCTCAATATCTTCACATAATCAGCTGAAAATTCTGAATGACAGCTGTCCTTACAGTAGCCTGAAGATGAACACAGACTTTTATGAGATATGACACATTAGCATATTTGCCCCTACATTTTTCAGCTGAAGGTATGGATGTACATGAACCTCTTTTGCTATCTAGTTTTAACATTAAGAAAAATGCCTGACGGCAGCTATTAAATGCTAAAAATCTACTTACTTGCAAATAATACTTCCTCTAGATTTACTATGACATGGTTTAATTTGCAGTGAACAAGCAACTGCCTTCCACATTTCTGGTTGGCATTTTTTAATATCAAGTACAGGTATATTTATAAAAGGCATCTTAATGCTTCCTTTTTCCCAAAGTTTCATATCATTCATAGCTCCTTGATCTGACTGGGCATTGCAGCTCCTGAAGAGTTCAGTAGGCCTTCAAGGAAAAAGTCATGCAAACAGAAGACAACAATTTCATGATCTTTAGATGAAGATAATAAATAATAATAAAGTACATCTTTAGATAAAAAAATGGGTTTTGCCTAAAACAAGGAAAAAAGGACTGATATATATTATGAATTAATTATGCGCCATTATGTCATTTTCAACTTCTAGCAACCAAATAAATAGATTTTCTCAGTGAACATCTATTCCTAATCTATTCTTTAGAGTTCCCTAAATGTGATTTCATGCTTTACATAAAAAGAATTATTGCAATCCAATGCTAAATTTAAAATATTGAGCCCATAACATCTTGTTCATTTTTGATAATCCTCATCAAATACAAGTGGTCCTCGACTTACGACTACAACTGAGCCCAAAATTTATACTGCTAAGTGAAACATTTGTTAAGTAAATTTTGCCCCATTTTACAACCTTTCTTGCTTCAGTTGTTAAGTGAATCAATGTAGTTGATATGTTAGTAACTCGGTTATTAAGTAAATCTGGCTTCCTCATTGACTTTGCTTGTCAGAAGGTTGCAAAAGATGGTCACATGACCCCAGGATCTTGTAAATGGCATAAATATGAACCAGTTGTCAAGCATTCAATTGTAAATTACTTGACCATGGGGATGCTGCAACAGTAATAAGTGTGAAAAAAAATCGTAAGTCACGTTTTTCAGTGCCATTGTAACTTCAAACGATCACTAAATGAACTGTTGTAAATTGAGGAATACCTGTAGTAGTATTTATATAATAATCTGTGGTACAAGGTGAAGGTGAATATCAAGGAATTAGAAGTCAGGAAAGCATTCATAAATATAAAAAACTCATACAATGTTACTATAGTTCTTCAAGTTAATTCACATATAAAGGTTATAAACTTATACAAAACCTCATCTGAAATCTTTTAAGGTTTATAGATTTGATCAAAGTCTACCCTTGAGGATTACTTTTATTAATATCCATGCCACTTTGAAGTGATCTCACCTATATCTCCAGCCTAATCTAAATATATTCCCTAAACAGCCCTTATATTCTTATCCAAATAATTTCAATGGGATTTTCATGCTATGAAAATATTTGCAAGAATATTTTTCCCTTATATAAAGAGGGAAATCACTCCCTTACTCTTGAGTCTACTCTTGCATTCCAATATACTGTGCCAATCATGAGAATCATCTCATCAATCTCATTACTACTGTAACAACTTACAACAAAAATTCTGCTCCCAACTGTGGTTCAAAATTGAGGATTGTAAATGACTTTCTGACTTAGTTAGTCCTTGATTTGCAGCCACAATTCCATTGCTAAGCAAGGTAGCTTTAAGTGAGTTCCATTGCTAAGCAAGGTAGTTGTCAGTAGTTGTAAGTGACCATGACTTTTTTGCCATGATTATTAAGCAAATCACAGTAATTACATTAATCATGACATTAAATGAATCTGATGTCCCATTGACTTTGACTGTCAGAAGCCAGTTAGAAAGATCACAAATGGCAATTATCTGATCCTGGTACCTGCAACTATCATAAATACATGCTGGTTGCAAAGTGCCTGAATTTTAATCATGTGACCATGGGGATGCTGCAATTGATTGTAAACGCAAAGGCCAGTTGTTAATCATTTTTTTCGGTGTCATTGTAACTTCTAATGGTCACAACATGAATGACTATAAGTCAAGGGCTACCTATACTCTTTGTTTCAATGTAATAACATTTATGATTTTGAGTATTACCAATTATCAAAAACCTCACTTCCCAGCCCATTTCTCATTTTATATTCTGCTTTTAATTTTTTTCCACTTAATCTTTCTATGCTGAGAAGATATAATTTTCATTGAGTATATTAAAATTAGATTTGGTAAATTGCTAACTCATCATTTGAAGCAACAAATCAGTAGAGCTTAATTTCTGAAATACAGGTAGTCCTTGACTTATGAACACAAGTGAGCCCAAAATCTATGTTGGTAAGTGAAACATTTGTTAAGTGAGTTTTGCCCCGTTTTATGACTTTTCTTACTACTGAATCACTGCAATTGTTAAGTTAGTAACACAGTTGTTAAGTAAATCTCAATGCAAATCACAGGACTACCTGTAGTTACTAAGAATAGCCAGACTCTTTTAACAATTAGCTTTTTCTTGTTTATGACTGTTTATAGTTTCGATGAAAAGAGGGGCCATAATGAGATTGATGTATTGCTGAGTCAGGCAGACTTTCAATTGTTTTTTTTAGATAATACTGATATATTGAAAGCATATTTGCTATTCCAGGAGCTATTTATTAGGTTCTATTCAGTCATAGCTAAATGGAAAAGTTCCTGGCCCAGTGGAATACTACAAAGAATTTACAAGTCTGACAGTACCTATACTTTGGGAAGCATAAAATGAATTCTTTTCAGGATGATAAATTGCCATCATCATTCTACGAATTATATATGAATTGATTTTAGGACCAGGAAGAATCCTACATTTTGTTACAATTTGATATATGGTACCTAAAGATTTCTGGGAGGAAGAAGAAAAGTGCAACTTTGGTTTGTTTGAGCTATGGTTCAATAATAGGTTGGTATTTCTAGTGCTGTTCAACAGATATTTTGACGGACTGGTTTTAATGGTCTAGTTCGGGTGTCAGCAACCTGAGGCTCGCGAGCCGCATGCTCCTCTCTCCCCCTTCTCCTGCAGCTCCCTGTCCCATCACGGGCTGGCCCCACCCCTTGCTCTCCCCTCCCTCACCTGGCCTGAGAAGATAAGGGCGACAGCGGGGGATAGAGAAGCGACCACATCCCTATCTTCCCCCTCTCTGTTCTCTGTGTGTGCGTGTATGTGTGTGCGCGCGTGCACCGCAGCGGGCCAAGCGAGCAAGCTCTCCCTGGCACTCTTCGCTTTTGCTACTTTTCATTTGCTCTTTTTGAAATCCAGACTGGCTGAAAAGCGATCGCCAGCCTAGCCGCGGCACAAGCTTCCCCTTCAGGCGACCCTTCTCCTCCCATTCCTCTTGCGGGCAGCGGCTGCAGAGGGACTGAGAGAGTGTGCAGGTGAGGGAAGATGCTCCTCAAGCAAGCATCAAAGCACAACAAAGGCGGCTGCGGGGTGGCCAGCCGCTCGCTTGAGAAGCATCTCCCCATGCCTGCACACCCTCCCAGCCCCGTCGCTGGCCGCAAGAGGAGCGGGAGGAGAAGGGTCACCTGAAGGGGAAGCCTGTGCCACGGCTAGGCTGGTGATCGTTTTTCATCCAGTCTGGATTTCAAAAAGAACAAATGAAAAATAGCAAAAGTGAACAGTGCCAAGGAGAACTTGCTGGTTTGGCCCAGCTGGCGGCGCGTGCGTGCACACACACACACAGAAAACAGAAAGGGGGAGATAGGGACGTGGTCGCTTCTCTATCCCCCGCCGTTGCTGGTCCCCGCCAAGAGCGGCTGAGAGGGAGGGACAGGGAGAGGGAGACAAGAGACAGAGAGACACCTACTTCCCATAGAAAACACGGGGAGCCACAAAACCTGGGTAAGTGTGGCTGGGGAGGGTCATGTGACTGGGTGGGAATGAGTGACATTGAGTTGGCCACGTCCATCCAAGTTTTGCGGCTCCTGGTGCATTTTTTGTTTGTGGGAAATGGGTCTAAGTGGCTCTTTGGGTGTTTAAAGTTGCCGATCCCTGGTCTAGTTTGTAACTATGTTATTGGTTCTGGCATATAAATAGGGTTTATTATAATAATGGGTTACAATTTGTGGTGAGATATTTTTCAGGCCCTCAGCCCAGTTGATCTCTGCCTGATGAGTCTTCCTCCTTTAGCTGCCTCCCACACAGCGGAGCCCACTTGCCTGCCTTTGCTGCAGCCTACCTGATCTCTGCATAGGCGACTGGGTGTGTAGCTGACACTTGGCTTCCAGCGCCAGAGAGGGCAGGGAAGGGAAATGGCTGGGCTGCCACGGCCTTTCATTGGGGTGCGTGGAACAAGACGGAACTCCTATTGCTGCCTCTTCTCCCCCCCTCACCAGGCATGGCAAGGCTTTCTACCCCTCACTTTTGCTGTAATTTGGGAGTGTGGCAGGTGGAGAAAGGTGGGGCAGGGGAGAAAGGGTATTCCAGACTCCCAGGCCTACTGGCTTCTTCCCAGCAGCTCTTGCTCTGTGTTTTGGTGTCAGCAGTCAAAGACAAGGTTTTTGTGAGCAGAATAATTTGCTGGCACCAGTAAGATGCCTCACTTACCCCAAGCATTTTTTTGCCTACCTGATTTCCAGCTCCATCGCATTTCTCCCTCACGTTTCTCACCATAGTGCACAGGAAACAAAACTTTGTGGGACTAAAAATAAAGTGCAATCAATCAATTTCAACTTTTTATGAAATAAAAAAAATCTCGTGAAGTTGGAACTGATTGAATTTCTTTTTTTAGTCCCACAAACTTTTGTTTTCCTGCACACGATAGAAAAAAATATGTCAGAGCTGGAAATCAGGTAGGCAAAGCCAGAGGGCATCTGGCTGGGGATGGGTGGGGCAAGGGGTGGAATCATGGTGGGGAAAAACCTGAAGCCACCCGTTATAGCCAGGACCACCCCCAATAAACAAACAGCAGCTACGGTGGTTCTACTACGCCATGCCTCCTCCTGCTGGGAAGTGTGCCCAACCGTCCGTGCCCTTTCCTCAAATGGGCAGTGCACATGGGGTGCTTGGAGAGAGCAAAAGAGCTCTCCAACCTGTTTATGTATGTATGTGAGAGAGGGGAGGAGGGAGAGAACCGTGCTTCAGCCGAGGCACCCAAACGTCTGGCAGTGGCAGGGGTGACTTCTGAGCAGCATGACCCCCTCCCCAGTCAGCCAGCTCCACCTGACCTACTCCCCGAGTCTCGCCATTCTCCTCAACCCCCCATTCAAGTGGTGGCAGGCTCTGAGGGACAACAGGGCCTCTCATTTTTCCCACGGTGCGGCATACGCTTGCTACCTCTGATTGTCTGCTTGCAAGCGGCGATCTCTGCTTCTCTTGGGACGCTGGTGTGGGCACCATGCATCAAACCTCTTTCAAAGGCAGTTTAAAGTTCCTAAATTCAACTTATTTATAAACTCTCTTAAAACGTAATACAGATAGTCATAGACCTACAACCACAATTTGAACAGAAACAGAATTTCTGTTGTAAGTCATTGTTCTTGCAATTTTCACAGGGGTCTTTGAGCAAATCATACAGTTGTTAAACTTTCCCAGATTCCCCAATAGGTGTTGTTTTGCTGGATTTGATCAGAAATCAGCAAAAAAGATTGCAAATCATATTCACTTGTCTGCAAACATTCAGAAATGTGAGCTAGTTGCTAAGCACCCAAATTGCAATCACATAATTGTGGGTGTGGTGCAACAGTCATAAATGAAAATATAAGTGACTTTTTCTAAAGTTGTCATAAGTTTGAACATTATTAATTATTATAAGTTGAGAACTACCTGAAATTTGAGTTTTCATGTGTTCCCAGAATAATATCATTTGCAGTCCAAAGGTAGACCTTATTTAGTGATCACAATTGAAATCAGCAACTCAGTCATTAAGTGGTACAGCCATTAAGCGGAAAAAATCACTTGACCACAACTGTGCTCCCTATGTTGCTTCAGTTTTCATCCCCCCTCCCCCACTTCCTCATTTATCCCAGTGCTAGGATAATTAGTAAGAAGGGAATTAATCTTTGCATTAATATTCACTGAAGAGGAAAAGATTACAAGAGAGTAAGCAGACATACAAAGGGAAATACATGTTGAAAGGAATGTGCTGATACATATGTTGATGCCAGCTGTCTGCTTAACATGCTCATGTTGAGGCAAACAAAAGCCGAAGGTTGCATTGATTAAGATCTTGCCAGTCACAGGAAGCAGCCAGGAGCTGACTAATTAAGATTATAGAGCTGAGCTCTTTAACTTGTAGTTAGTGGTTTTTAGGGACTTGAAGGAAAAAAGCAGCTCAGAAAGAGATAGTTTGTTTAGACAATCTCCACTTGGCAAGGAGTAAAATTAAAAAAAAAAAAAAGGTAAGGCACAGGACAACACATACTAACTGATTATAATGGGGAAAATATGACAGAGACAATGCAAAGGTTGTAAATGTGAGCATTGGTTGCAAAACTACTTTTTCATCACCATTATAACATTGAACAATAACTGCTTAAGATAATTGCTAAGTGTACTGTAATATTTTTATCCATTAAGGCAATATCAATATTAGCCATCTTAAAAAAAATCACATATTGATATGTATAAAGAATATAAAATAAAAAATGACATTAAAAAAATGAGAATTTTATGAACAGTATATAATGTCGGATGAGGAACAGGATAGTAAGGAAGAAGTAGAGAATAGAAGCCAGGAAG
>JAOYMU010000077.1:59158268-59169647 GCA_025802295.1 Psammodynastes pulverulentus
AAATGGCCTCAAACGAGCCGAAAATCAGCTGGGAGGCACGCGCATGTGCAGTGCAGGTAAGTTTGGCGACGGCTCGCTTGCCCACACAAATGGCTCTGCGTGCCACCTGTGGCACACATGCCATAGGTTCGCCATCACTGACCTAGACTTTCCTTGGGCTTGATAGGATGGATACACCCAATCATAGAAAGAATAACAGAACAACAGAATAGAATTGGGAGTTGGAAGGTACATCAGGTCCTCCACTCCAATCCACATGTCTGGTACAACTAACATGTTAAGCCACAGGTAATTCTCTAGTTCTGATTAATAAGTAATGCATTATACAGTAAGAAAGTGGAACACATCTTCCTCTTAACCCCTTTTTGTAGATTACTGCTTTTGTAAGAACACATCTACTGAAAAAAAGCCATCTTGTGAAAGGCACTAACATATTGCAATGCTCCTTGTGCAAAACAATTTGTAGCAGAAAACATGGAGAAAAGATTTCAAAGAATAGAAATGTTTCAGAAGGCAGGTCTGTGATAAATTTTGCTATTTTTTTTCCTTCTATTAGCACCACATATACATTCCCAAACTTACCTGTTTACATGCTTGTCGACATTCTATAGCAATGGCTAATTCACAGCACCCTAAGCCAACCCAGCCGTCAGATTTTTTCAAAACACCTTTGAAGAAAAAAAATACATTATGAAACCATTCTTATATGTATTTTAAAGGTATATCTTATAATTATCAAACAACTTAAAGGCATCACTTTGCAAAATATTGCGCTACAAATCTAATATATTGCTGCCAAAATGAACTACACTAAATACAGGAGGCATTCTTTGTGTATGGGTTTGGAAGTGCCTAATTTCTCAAACCATCCAGGAAAGGCCTTTGTTCACACTCACTTTTAACACCTGACCCTAACAATGGACTAGTCACTAGACAGATCCCTTTCCAGGAAAATTTGGGCTGCACAATGCCACACCAGTTGAAACAGCAAGCCTAGCTTCCTCTCCTCATTGTACAGAGAAATTTGCAATTCTTTATTTTTACAATATTTACTGGATTGTATAAAACAATTCTGCATTTTCCTATAATTCTGTCACCCTAACCTTATAACATATACAACATGCAGCAGCACACATTTTATAAGATATTGTAGAGATAATCATGTTTCACATGATTCATGCTGGATTAGGATACTGTAATTTCCAATTATACAGTTTGATTTTTAGATTTAAATGTTTTAGACATTTTTTTTAATCCTGCCACTGTTATTTTTATAAATAACTCAAGGCAATGATCATACCTAATACTCCTTCCTATTCCTATTTTCCCCACAACTCCTTTGTTGGGCTGAGAGTAACTGATCCAAAGTCACCCAGCTGGCTTTCATGCCAAAGGCAGGATAGAAACTCTTTGGTTTCTTAACCACTGGAACAAAATGCTTCTCTAAATAGCTACACTTAATTTTTTTAGCACAGTACATTATCTTAGAAGTATTTTCTTTAATGCTTAAAATTTAATAAAATATTTTAATTTTTAATTAACCTTACTACTTTTTATAGATTTTATTTTATTTTATTATATTATAACAGTTTATGGTTTTTATACTACTATCATTTAAGACAAAATTGAGACTAGAAGAAACCCCCCCTCTTTAAAAAGGGAAGAAGGGGGGACCTGGAAAATACAAACCTGTTAGCTTAATATTTGAACTAAATATAACTGGCTGCATGAACACACCCAGAAAATACCATAAATAGCTCTAGGTCAGATTGGAGAGTACTCAAACATCCAAACACAACAGCTCTGTTCTGAGCCCTTTTTGTTCAACGTATTTTTAATGACCTAAATGAAGGCACTGAGAAAATGATTATCAAATTTGAAACTGAAACAAAATTAGAAGTTGCCGGCATTTTAGAAGAGAAAGAAAAGATTCAAGAGATCTATACAAACTTCAAAATGAAATAGAGAAAAATATTAATTCCTATACTTGGAAAGAAAATTGGCAATTTTTTGCCAATTGAGCAAAAGTTTACATAGTTTATACATAGAATAACAGAGTTGGAAAAGACCTTGGAGATCATCTAGTCCAACTATGGCTTCTCACTTAAATATCTATGCCAACTGGTATATGATGATGCCATGAGTATGATTAAAAAAAGTTGATGCAGAATACCAGAAGGAAATGGCTCAAGCATCACACTTCTATTTTTCATTTATTAATGGTGCCCAGCCTATTGTTTACAAAAATTTATATTTGCAAATACGTCTCTCTACTCTGCGATACCGGATGCCAATATGGAAAGAAGAAAATTGTAATGAGTGGAAAGAATAACCATGAACAGAAGAAAGAACCATTTACTAAGGCAGGAATGTCCAAACTTGTCAGCTTTAAGACTTGTGGACTTCAACTCCCAGAACTCCCAGAATTCTGGGAGTTGAAGTCCACAAGTCTTAAAGTTGACAAGTTTGGACATCCCTGTACTAAGGCAATGATCAAATAAAAGATCTGAGTCCACAAGTCTTAAAGTTGACAAGTTTGGACATCCCTGTACTAAGGCAATGATCAAATAAAAGATCTGAGTCTGAGGCAGAACAGTAATCCAAGCAAGTGCCTCAGGCAAGATCTTCCTTTGCTCTAACAAAAGTGAAGGGAGAGAGGAAGGAAACACATTCAAGCTTGTAAGATTCTATTATTATAACCTTATAATAAAGATTGCATTGGTAGTCCTGAAATTACGATCATTCAGCAAGGGTATGGCAAGCAACCCCAGAGTCATGCAGCCTTGCAAGGCAGAGTCATGCAAGGTGCAAGGCAGTAGAAGGGCAGATATGGGAGTGGAAACAGGTTTGGGGGAGAGAGTTGGAAGCAGTTTCTTACTTTACCAAGGCATGGGACTAGGTATAAGAATGACCTGGATTGAGGTAAGTGCTTACATAATGATCTAATGATTCTTGGTTAATTATCACAATCAGGGAATGCTGGGATTGTTGTCATACATTGGTGCAATCACATAACATCTCACTGTACAATCTCACCAACTTATTATAGCAATCCTTGTCCCAATTGTGGTCATAATTCAAGGACCACCTGTCCTTGAATTGTATAAGTATTCATGACTTTGGTTTCCTAGTCTGATCTACATTGGAGGCTGACAATTATAGAATCAATGGCTCAGATTTTTCTAAGCTATCCTTTGCAAGCAGACACTGAAGTATATCTCCACTAAAGCTGGTCCACAAAATTTAATCTTTTTCAGCTATTACTGAGGAAAACAGCGCTTAATATTCTGCACAAGTTGTGAGCTTTTGCTATGAAGCCTTACAAAAGCCTTGTGGACTGAAACTATAAACAAGTTTAGCAAGTCAAAATTTTATGTTTTCTCTTCTTTAATACTGTATGCCATAAAGCTATCACTTATTTTTCTTACTTATTCTGATGTGTAAACTAGCAAGTAAGATAGATTAGTTTTATATATAATAGATTTAATAAATTTAGTTAATGTGATCAGCTCAGCAGGTTTTATAGGGATTGTATCTATATTTTTATGTCATTTTAAAATTACTTAAAACGTGTGTTAAATAGATATTTTACAATATTTTTCTTTTTTGCTTGCACTGGATATTGACTATAATAAAGTTTATCCTGCTTGTTGTTAAAAGCATTAACAAAAATATTTTCTTTTAATGGAGGAAGAAATCAGCAGGCACATATGAAAGAAAGAAGAAAGCAGATTTCCATTCCTTTTCTGAGCAGCGGATCCCATTCCTTGTCTAATATGTACATTTGGCTCTAACCTTCAAAAACCCTCTGGTCTCCCCTAGGTCGCACTATTTGAAAATGGCAGGAGCATTATTCTCATAATGCCTAATTCTCTAAAGTTACCATTCCTTCTCCAAATAGCAAGATTATTATCATTTAAATTAATTTCTTCGAGAAAGAATGGGACTTGCAGAAGGAATACAATCTATAGCTTAGAAAAGAAATGAGACATGCGACTTAGAGAAAGAATGAAGACCGTGACTTGGAGAATGGTATGAAGAAACAAATGGTATGATGAAATGCGGCAGCGTTTAAGGTGGAGCAATTGGAGCTTTGCACAATGGTGATGGCATGACTGCCTGTGGTATAGGCTTGAGAGGGCATTTTTTGTGTGGCAACAACAGTACTGCAGCTCAAGTAGTGACTTGGGGGCAGTAGCTAACACCTTCGGCCTTAGACCCTAGACCTCTAATCAGTTCCAGCTCCAGTACTGTTACCGGTTGTCATTGTGCAAGGGAGCCAAAAGGGTATAGAATGGGTGGGAGATAGAGATAGCAGGCCCCTATGGCCTGTCAAAATACTGTTGATCATGTGATAGTGGTAGTGCAACAATGGCTGTAACTTTGGGCATGGATAAGTCCACTTTTTTAGCACTGTTGTAATTTTAAACAGCCACTGAATGAATTGTTCATAAGTCAAGAACTACTTAAACCTTTTCCATGGAACAGAAAGTAAATATACATAGGCAAAATAGGCGCAAGTAAAGAGAGGCTACTGGGTACCAATGCATATATCTGTAGCCACAGTTGTGAATACAGGTACCATACATCCTAAATTCTATGCAAAAAAATTACTTCATATCTGCTGCACAGTTAAGCTGCTCATGTAAAAAAAGAAACCCAAAAAAGTACAAACCTGATAACCAAAACATGAGGAGTTCCGCACCCTATTAAGTTTATACATAATAATACTCTTACCTGGCAAAGAGGAATTTATACAGCCCCAAACCTCTCTCTGAAAAGAACAATTTTATCATTACTAAGTAATAAAACAGAAATTTAAAGAAATATTTAAACAAGATAAATATTTGTATTGGAAACATTAGCATATTTAAAAGTGTATGAATTAGTAGTGATTAAAGGATCAGGGTAGAAACTTGGAGACCAGGAATCTTAGTCCCACAAATTTGTATTTGGTTTGGGAAAAGCTGTACAAATTTTTTTCCATTTACAGTACATCAGAAATTAGAGGGTAAATTATAAGCTTCCTGAGACCTAACCAAGAAGGCTGTATGTACATAGAATATAGAACACAGAATGATAGAGTTGGAAGCTGTCGAGCAGGAGACCTTATACTATTACACCAGATAAATGGTTGCCCAACATCTTCTTGAAAACGACCAGTGAAGGAGCATCGATTTCTGGATTCCACTGATTAACTGTTCTCTCGGTCAGGAAATTTCTTCTTAATTCTAGGTTGGATCTCTTTTTAATAACATTCCACTCATTACTTGTCTTGCCCTCGGGTGTTTTGGAGATCAGCCAACCTTGCTTTTCTCTATGACAGCCCCGCAAGTACTGGAAGACAACTATAATGCCACCCCTAAATTTCTTCTCTTTGTTAGACTAGACATACATAGTTCCTGCAACAACTCATCACAAAGTTTACCCTCCAGACCAGAGATTTAGCCGGTTGGGACCAGTTCGGGCAAACCAGTTGTTAAAATTCCGCCCAGTTCGGCAAACTGGCTAATTCCATCACTGGCTGACTCCACCCTACCCATTTTTAGGTATTTTGTTTTGGGGCCATTTTCTGGGCTGTTTTCAGCCATTTTCCCCCCAAATGGCCCAAAAATGGCTGAGAAATGAAGATTTCAAATCTTAAATTTTGGCTGTTTTGGGGCTGTTTTCAGGCATTTTCAGGCCAAAAACAGCCCAGAAAAAAGCTCAAAAAACAGCCCCCAAATGCCTGAAAAACAGGCTGAAACAGCCAAAAGTTAAGATTTGAAATCTTCATTTTTCAGCCGTTTTCGGCCATGTTCAGGCTGTTTTTCGCCTGGAAAATGTCCAAAAACGGCCCGGAAAACAGCTTGGAAAACAGCTCAGAAAACAGCCGAAAAAACGGGCCTAAAAACAGCCAAAAATGGCCTGGAAAACCGCCGGAAAAGGCCCAAAAATGGCCCAGAAAACAGCCAAAAAACAGGCTGAAAAATAAAGATTTCAAATCTTCAATTATCTCTTGAAGCTGTACATCTGGATTTGAAAGGGGAAGAGGAATTCATAACTTGTATGGGCACACACTTCAGACCTCTCAATATGTCACATCCATTGTGCTTTTTTCTGGCCTGCTGCACAAATTCCCCCTTCTGAAGTTGAATTATTACACAACCATATGAAATAGTATAAAATTCCAATACCCCATATATAGATTATGTTGAACAAATGTAATGTCTTTGGGTTTATTTAAAGCAAAGATGTAAAAATAAGGAAACAAGAAAACTTCATCAAAAACTTTAATTGCCATAATGTTGTCTTCCTAAAAGCCCCCTGCTTCCTTCTTTGCTCCAATTATAATTTCTATATTTATAAACTTTATATCGTTTTAGAACCAATTCTGAGAAAATAAGCTTGAAAGAGGGTCAAAAATCCTTCCATCCACTTGGACCTTTTCCTCATATCAGTACAGCTTTAAAACACACATCTGTCTCTAGCATATTTAGTTGGACAACAAGCATACTTTTTGGAAACAAATCAAGAAAAGGAGGAGGAAAACCAAGAGCCCCCCCCACCAAAAGTAATAGGTGGGGTAGGGAAGGAATCTTAATTATCAGTGTAACAGTTTCCAGTGATAACAGTTCTAGGATAAATCAGATCAATAGTCTGTCTATGTATCTCTTCTGCTCAGCTTTTCCTCAATATCTGACTATACCAGAATATAAAGACAGAGAAGGACAGTTTTATGATTGGGAGATCTTTGTGTCTATTTTTAGGGCCAGAATTATCAAAGCTCAATGACAGAACATAGATATTGCATATTTAGGCAAAACAGAGCTGAGTAAAACTTCTGTTGAGATAATTGCGAACTTCTTCTCATAAATTATGGTTCATGAAGATGGGCAGATTAGTGATCCTTAGAGGCCTTACTATATTTTTATGTATAAAGCATGTTTCTATTAGAGTCTTCCTTCATAGATATGCTGCTCAGGATAATCTGTAATTTTTTATTTATTTATTTTTTGTTAAAGGAGACCAAAGCAGAAATCCTAAAAAGCATCTTAATTTGCCCATTTTTGACAGGGTTTTTCAAACTTGCAATCCTAAAATGTATGGACTTCCAAACATATGTGGACCAGTGGTGGTTTCCTACCAGTGTTGCCACCGGTTCAGTGAGTGTGCACACGCGCACGTGCATAATCGCACATGTGTTCCCGCCCTGTGCATGCGTGTGCTCCCTCCTCCCTTCCATGCATGTGCACGCCGAGCAGCTGAGAGGACTCTTTGATCCTCTCAGCTGATTGGCGCACTTTTTTTAGCTACTGGTTTGGCCGAACCAGCACTTTTTTAAGCTACCGGTTCGCATGAACCGGTAGCCAATTTTTAGCTACTGGTTCACCCAAACCGGTAGCTCTTAAGCTACCAGTTCAGGCAACCCGGTAGCTAAAAAAAGTGTGCACACATGCGCAGTAGGCACGCGCTGCTAGGCGCCCTCATGCACAGAAGGGAGGGGAGCATGCGCACACGCAGAGGGTTTTTTTAGCTACCAGTTCGGTTGAACCGGTAGCCATTTTTTGCAGCTAGACCAGTTCTATCTATCTATCTATCTATCTATCTATCTATCTATCTATCTATCTATCTATCTATCTATCTATCTATCTACCTACCTACCTACCTACCTACTTACCTATCTATCATCTGGATACTTAATGTATACAGTTCAGTTGCACTTAAGTGTACTGAATGCTGAGCAGAACTATCAGGAGATTCAAACTTTACTAGTTATTTGGAGGAGTTAGTTATTGGATAGCATAAATAGATTCTTTAACTTGGAAAAGGGAAGATATGTGCTTGGGGTTTGCAATATTCTGGTGGAGGAAAGAGAAAGGAATAAATTAGGGTAATTATAGACACAAGATCATGTGAGAAGAGACAAGAGGTCAACCAGTCTTCCAGAAGGTGACTTCACTGTTTGTTGCCAATCCTGCATTCTATCCCGATGGAAGGTCTGATCTTCATAATATCAATGTATCCTCTCCCATTTGCAGTAGTTGCTGACTGATACAAGATTAATCTATAATGAACTTTGCTTAACCTCAGATCACATTAGATATAAGTGAAGCCTAGGTTTAGCATATGCCCATCTATGAACCAAGGCCATAACTGTGACAAGTCCATTGTGGCCATGGAGGCTACGAAGCAAAAGCATTAAAAAACTGCAACAAACTGCCCCAGGCGGCAGAGAATAAGCATTAGGGACTCCAAAACTAGTCTTAAGATGTAGTGTAGAAGCTCAAAGAGGTCCACTGCCAACCAGTTGTTTATTTATTACACTGTTTCCCACTCTAGTCTATTTCCACACAGAGATACTAAATTATTTCCGGGACAGTTCTCCTGATCAGTGTGAGATTCACATACTATCATAGATAACCTTACTTTCCAGTGCCGAAACTGCTCCAAGTTCTAAAATAGCAGATTTCAAAAAGAGCTACATCCCATTAATTCCCAATGAGGCTTCAGTATAGGCAGTCCTCGAGGTATGAATATAATGGAATCTGTCCATTCCATTAATAAATGAGGATTCGTGGGAGTGAATTTTATACCTTGAACGGGATTATTCCTTTCATCCACACATTCACTAACTGAATGCAAGGCTCGTTAAGTGCACGCGAGGTATTTCAGGGTTGAAATACCTGCCTAAGACCAGCCAAGCCTCTCTGACTTACTGAAATACTTCATGCTCCCCATAATTGCTTTCCCACCCAACCTGCCGCAGGGGGTCACTTACTTTGTGAAGATCTAGCAAGCGGTCTCCTCTCCAACCTCTCAGCTGCGTGTGCCCCTCTGCAGTTCTGTTTGGGCCTCCGCAAGTCTTACCCGGCTGAAATGAAGCTTCCGAAGGGGGAATCCGGCCCTCTAATGCTCAGTTCGGCCCTCTGCAGGCCTTACCTGGTCCATTGTAGGGTGAAATGGAGCTTCCGGGGATCAGATCTGCCCCTCCCAGGCTCCATTCAGCCTTCTGCAGGCCTCCCTCGGCCTATTACAGGCCAAAATTGAGCCTGGATCTGGCCCTCTGACACTCTGTTTGGGTCTCCGCAAGTCTCACCTGTCTGAAATGAAGCTTCCAAAGGGGGAATCCGGCCCACTAATGCTCAGTTCGGCCCTCTGCAGTCCTCCCCTGGCCCGTTGCAGGCCAAAATGGAGCTTCCAAAGGCCAGATCTGGCTCTCTGAGGCTCCATTCGTCCCTCTGCGGGCCTCTCCCGATCCACTGCAAGCCAAAATTGAGTTTCCAAGGGCTGGATTTGCCCTCAGAAGCTCCATTTTGGCCAGCAACATGCCAGGCGACGCCTCTGGATGCCCAAATGGAGCTTCTTAGGCGCAGATCCACCCCTCAGACGTTCCATTTTGGCCTGCAATGTGCAGGACAAATGTTGCAGAGCTATGGCTGTTTGTAAGGACAAACAATTGCCGTGGTACTGCAAGATTAATAGTTTCGGGACTTATTCGCATATACTAGGGGGCGCTTATTGTGTAAGTTCAAATGTTCGCTAAGGGAATGCTCGTCATTCAGGATTATCTTAATGCACATCAGTTTTGTATATTCATCCATTACTAAGTTTTAGACAGAAGTGGTCTTATTCACACAGACCAGCTGCATTTGTTGACCATGCAACACTGGAATCTGATACCTGAAATGGGCTCTCAATTTTTGTAATCTGGGACCCAAGGCACCAAATAGTTCAGTCATCTGGGCCAAGAGCTGAGGCAATCACAAGCTCTACCTGATATTAAAACACCAGCAATGATACTAACAATGACTCTTCTTATCTTCTATGTCAACATTACCTCAATTCCCCATATGTTGAAAATAAATACAATATACAATTTCATTATGTACTAAGCAAGAACAATTATACCTACCATTGATTCTGGACAATATTCAGGAGCACGTTGCAACAGGTGTTTCAAATGTGAATCGCTCTTAGATGCCAAAATCTATTAAAAGAATAGTTAAGAAAATATTACAAGGTAAAAATAGCACAGCTAAGCATTTTAGTCTGATACACAGCTTCATAGTGCTTTACAGCACTTTCTGATTTATAATGTAGAAGCATTATTTGCATGTTGCCTCCAATAAACTGGGTCCTCATTTTACTGACTTTGGAAAGATGGATGGCTGAGTCAACTTTGCACCCCAAAGGATAAAACTCCAGACTATGGGCAGTGTTTGCCAGCAGTATTTCATTTTAACCAGGGCTGAACTTCAATCTAATTTCAATAACATTTGCATGCAAACAAAAGTATATGTAGAGTAGACGTATTTTATAGTGTTTTAGCTATACAATGTACATTGTATTGATACTCTAAAACAGGGGTGTCAAATTCGATTCCATTAAGGGCCTCATCGGGGTTGTGGTTGACCTTGGGAAGCCAGGTGGGCATGGCTGGGGTGGATGTGGCTGGCTGGGTGTGGTCAGGGTAGATGTGGCCAACTTACCTGCCTCCCTCCTTCTCATTCCCATCTCCCTCCTTCCCTCTTCCCCTCTCTTCCCTTTCTTGGAGGAGAAGGTTACTCCCCCACCCCCCTTTAAATGTGGTCCTTATTAAGAGCCAGAGATGCCCACTCAGATACCTACTGCTTGTTTTTTTCCCAAAAGAAAAAGAGAAATTGCTGATTCTGAGTCAGCATTGTAATATTTTAAGGATTTGAAAAGCTGTTCTTTTAATTTTGGGGTCTTGCTTTTTAGCACAACCCCACCCCTCCTTTCCGTGTCTCCTTTTGTTTCCAAGAAAAAAAAAATCAGAGGAAAGGGGAAAGAGTGGGAGAAAAAAGCCACATAAACATACAGAGGAGATGAATCCAAGTCAGAGAAGGGATGCTTACAAGCCCAAGTCACTGCCTCCTCCACTCCCACTGCCTTTTCTTCCAAAGGAAAAATCTCCCAGCCTAAAAACAATGTTCCCAAGCCAGAGAGCCGCACAACGAATTGAGGAAAAAGAGAAAGAAAAATGTTGCGACTTTAAAATCCCCGGGGAAATGCTCCTCCCCCCAAGCTTCCTCCTCCCCTCTGTGACAGAGGTCTGTGAAAGAGGTGAACAATCCAGTAGGGAAGTCAGAGCGGGAGAGATCAACCGCTTTTGGTTCCTTCCTTCCTTTACCACAAATGGCAGGAACTGTACTTGGTTTGCGGAGACTGAGGTTTACTTTCCCTTTCGGTCCTTGCCCGCTATCCAGCCAAGGAATGCTGGATAAGGATAAGGGGAGGGGAAGAGATTGGCAGCTGTGGCTTTCCCGCACAAGTCTGGAACGAATTGCCCCAAATGCTACGGGTGCTCCCTGACCTAAGATTATTTCGTCGGGAGCTAAAGACCTGGCTCTTCCGGCAGGCTGGCCTGGGGTGACC
>JAOYMU010000077.1:59196810-59211658 GCA_025802295.1 Psammodynastes pulverulentus
GGAGTCTGCCATCAGTCTAGCAATCACTTCCAGTGTGCAATCTCCCTATTTGGACTCTAGGCCAACTGGCAGAATGAGGTTTTTAGGTTCTTGCAGAAGGATAGGAGGGTGGGGGCAGATTTTACCTTAGAAGTTAAGATGTTCCAAAGGGCAGTGCTGCAGCAGAGAAAGCTCTTCTTTTGGATTCCAACAGACGGAGTTCTTTGGCTGATGGGATCTGAAATAGGCCCTCTGTTCTGTCACATGTAGGACAAACGTGTCCTAGCAAGATGAGATGGTTCATGAGGTAGCCTGGACCTATGCCCTTAACGGCTTTAAAAGTCATAAACAGCATGTTGAACTGCACTCAGAAGCAGACTGATTACCAGTGAAGTTTGCAGAGCAGAGGGACATCCTAGAGTCCCAAAGACTGCTCTTGTTGCTGCACTTTGCACCAATTGAATCTTGTAAATGGATTTCAAGGATTGCCCCATATAGAACACATTTAAGTAGTCCAGACAAGAGATGTGTAATGCTTGAATAACTGAGAATAAGGAATCATAATTCAGGAAAGGTTGCAGCTGATGCAGAAACTGGAGCTGAGCTAAAGTTTTCCTAGTCTTGCCCTCTACCTGCTCTTTGACCAGGAAATGTAAGTCCAGGAAAAGTGGCAAACGGGGTCTGATCAGGGTAGTGCAATTCTGTCCAGATATAAGGATGACAAACATTTGGACCCCCAAGGCTCCATGCATCAAAAGCAGAGGTGGTATTCAGCAGGTTCTGACCAGTTCTGGAGAACCGGTAGCGTAAATTTTGAGTAATTCAGAGAACCGTTGGTAACCTTCCCCCAGGAGTGGGGAGGGAATGCAGATTTTACAGTCTACTTCCCCTGGAGTGGGGTGGGAATGGAGATTTTGCAGTATCCTTCCCCTGCCACGTGCACCAAGCCACGCCCACAGAACCGCTAATAAAATTTTTTGAATCCCACCACTGATCCAAAGCCACTTGCTCTTGCTAGGGTTCAGTTGAAGTCTGTTGTTCTTCTATCCAGATCCATACTACCTTCAGGCATCGCAAGAGGGCAGAGACAGATCACCATGTATAGCGATATACTGTATTTTAAGAAATTATAGCTAAGTGTAGGAATCATTATTTATGAATTTTATGTTATAAAATATTAGTTTATTTAGATTAGATTAAAAAATGGTCGTTGATCTCAGGTGACCATCTATATTTTATCCCATCAATCTTAGACTTTTTATTAGAACCACTGGATAATTTTGAGAATATGAACTTATTGCCTAAATACTTCTTTTTTGTGGTGCTTAAATATGCAGAAGCTCTATCTTTTTTTTAGATAATAACATTCTGATTAAATTGTAATTCTTTTAAAGCAGGAATTCCTAAATTCCTATCATCAACCTCCTTTCAATGTAAACTTGTCTAAAAATCCAAACACCAAAATGAATGAAATAATGAAACTTTGGAGAACTAGATTTATTCCAACAATGTAACTAAAATATTGTTATATCTCCCTGGATTCCCATTTGCATCTCAAGGGAGCTACACCTTATAGTTTGGAAACCTTGTTTTAAAACTTGTTTGTCTTTATTTAGAAAATCTTGATATATTGTCAGAATTTAACAAATCTGAATTTTAATATATAAGAAATTTAGTTTAATTGCCATCAAGTCATTATCAACATTTAATGAGGATTTAGATAGATTTTTCTCCATTATGATCTGCCCCTAACATTGTCTTTCAAGTCTTCCAATGGGTCACCACAGTTCTTCTATCTTAATGCTGATTGTCTTCTTCTCTTTTCCTTCAGTCTTTCCCAGCATTAGAATGTTATGTGGAGAATTAGGTTTTTATATAGTGTGTTCAAAGTGGAATAATTTGTGCTCCATCAATGAAATAATAATTTGTTGCTGAAGGTTATCAACAAAATATTAGACAACCATTTATCTGGGATGGAATAAGAATCCATAGGCAGGAGGTTGGACTAGAAGATCTCTAGGGTCCCTTCCAGCCCTGTTATTCTATGAGTGACATCTTTTGTGCCTTGAGTTGATTTGGTTGATGATATTAATAGTGCTTCTGTGTGTTTTAATTTCAGGTAAACCAGCTATAGCTCATAGAGACTTGAAATCAAAAAACATATTAGTAAAGAAAAATGGAACATGTTGCATTGCAGATTTAGGTCTAGCAGTAAGACATGATTCAGCTACAGATACAATAGATATTGCACCAAATCACAGAGTGGGAACAAAGAGGTAAACTGATACTTTTTTAATGGAGTATTTTACATAATCCAAAGTGAAGATAAGCTATTGAATAGATATTAATAGTAGATAGTAGATGTTCTTCTATTCCTACAGCAATGGAAGAAAGTCTGTTGAACCCATTAGAATCTTACAGTAATATGACCTATAGTGTGATCAGAACTTCTAAGTCCTTTTAAAAGATAAAAAGATTCTGGTTGTATCTTTCACAAACTTTCTGTTACTACTACATTATGAAAACCAATATAATAAAATGTGCCTCATATTAAACGTGGATTTGGAGTCTCACACAAATAAGTCTGAACTCATTTGAAAGTTTCTGCTTATCATCCTAACTTATTGAATACAAGTTATTAAAAAAATAAACACATTGCTGCATTCTCACAAATGAGAGGAAACAATATACTTTGCCTCATTCTTTCCTTCTTTATTCTTCTCCTGTAAGTGTCCCAGAACTTCTGAGTAGTGCCTTCTCTTTAAGAGTGAAGGCATAAGTGATTGAAAGGTGACCTTCTTCTCCACAGAGCAATAAAAAATGGAGAAAAATGATATATCGTTGGACTTGCATTTTTCTATCATTTTTGGTAACCTATTAACATATAATCTTTTAATCTTGAAAATTCATGTAAATATTAATGAGGAATCAAGTTTCCATTTAAATGTATGAGCCTTGTTTTATCTGAAATATGCTGTGTTATTTTAGTTTCCAGATGGAGTCATATAAGCAACAATACAATTCCAGACAAATGACAAATGAGTTTTCTATATGGAAGAGTTTTATGTCTGAAAAGATCTTCACCTGAAGCCTGATAACTATAAAAATCAATTACTATTTCTAATCTATTAGTTGTTCGTCTCGCTCAATGCTTTATTTTTCCAGAAATCTTACAGCAGATTCTATTCAGTCACAGAAATAATTAAAACACAATATTATATGTGAAGTAGCTCTGCTAGGTGGCAGCACCTGACTGATTGTTAGCTTTTCTCAACTCAAATAGTGCAACAGTAGCTACTGTTCAAAATGATGAACAGGCGTCTGTCTCCTTCGTGGATGGGTAGGAATTATTTGCAATAACTTACAAATAGTCAACAATTCTAAATAGATATTTATTTAATTAATTGATATGCTGCCCATCTCACTGTCACAGTGACTGGGCAGCCTACAGAATTATAAAAAGATAATATAAAATAATAAAAATTATGAAAGATTTATTAAGACTAAAAACCAAGATAACAGGCCACAGTAGACTCTTTTCCTGGACCCAGCCAGGCAAAATCTCTGGTAGACTGAATTTGAAGTAGACATTTTCCACTGAAACAAATGGGACAGGCCAATCCTTTGGGGTGAGACATCTCAGGTAACCTTGGATTCATTCCATAAAGGGCTTTAGATGTGTTAACCAACAACTCAGATTGGACTCAGAAACGGAGTAGCATCAAATGCAGCTCACACAACTACATTATTATATATGCCGCCTGAGGGGCCTCCAGAACTATTTGTGCTGTTGCATTCTATACCAGTTATAGCTTCTGAATACTCTTCAGGAGTAGCCACACAAGAATGCATTACGGTAATTCAATTGAGAGATGATCAGAGCATAAGTGAACTCCACACAGGACCTCATGATCCAGGAAAGGGTGCAATTAGGGCACAACATGAAGTTGAACAAAGGCAATCCCAGACTCTATTGCTACCTGCTCTTTCAACAGGAGATGTAAGTCCAAGAGAACTCACAGATTGTGCCTAGAATATATCTGAGGTAGCAAAACTTCATTCAGAACTAAAGATGATAAACTCCCAGGTCCCAAAGCGCTTTCAATTCATTTTAGGTCCTTTCAACTGAAGCCTGTTGTGCCCTATCCAAACCCCCACAGTCTCCAGGCACTGCAAGTGGGCAGTATCACTTGTGTCACCTGAGATGGCAGCTATAAAATATTACAGTTATTCTTGAGATGAAGAGGAATGAGGCAGTTTGAAACTTTTAACCCAGTTAGAAAAGGCAGATTATAATCCTTTCATTTCTCCCCATATAAGAAAGGAAAATGAATGTTTGATCCCAGATTCCAAACAGCAGTGAATGCACATCCCCGAGCCAGAAATGCTGGTTTGTTTGTGATTTCTTAGCTATTTGGGAATAGCCATATACTATTGAGTCAGTAGATTAATACTCTCAGTCTTGAATAGATATATGATTTTGATTTTATAAATCAAAGTTTTCAAAAGTTGTGGTGTGGACTTAGTAGTAATTACACTTCAAAATCAGTGATATATTAGTGTGAATTACTGTGCTTAACTTTATCTGCAATAATTGGTTTAGTTTTCCAATGCTATTTAAAGTTTCTTTAAAAGGCAAATTTTGTGGATTTCATTGGAGTAGCCTGTAATAGTATACAGTATAAAGTTCACATGGTTACTTTGTAGAATTGAAGAAATGCTTACATTTGCTCATGATGCCTTTAAAAAATAAAAGTAAATAATGTTCAAGCAGCATTGCTTTATAAATAATACATTTCGGTCTTTATATTCATAGGTACATGGCTCCTGAGGTACTTGATGATTCAATAAACATGAAGCATTTTGAATCTTTCAAAAGAGCAGATATTTATGCCATGGGTCTAGTGTTTTGGGAAATAGCTCGTCGATGTTCAATTGGTGGTAGGTTACAAAAAAACAACAACAACCCATCCCCCAAAATTAACTTCAATCAGTGTCAGAAATAAACCTTAAATTATATATTGGTTTATATATCTCAGGAATCCATGAAGATTATCAGTTACCATATTACGACCTTGTCCCTTCTGATCCTTCAGTTGAGGAAATGAGGAGAATTGTTTGTGAACAGAAGCTACGACCCAATACTCCAAATAGATGGCAAAGTTGTGAGGTAGATTCTTTTCTTTAGATAAGTTTTAGAATACTTTTAAAATAAACCAATATTTTTTAAAAAAATCAATATTTTGATTTTTGAATTTGAATTAAAAGAAATATGACTGTCAGGACAGTTCTGTTTAAGATTATGGACTCATATTTTGTATTTATATTTATGGATAAATATACTTAAAATTTTTTGCTATATGATATCAAATAATGGTTCACAAGCTATTTTCTGTTTTATTTGCAGGCATTACGAGTAATGGCCAAGATTATGCGAGAATGCTGGTATGCTAATGGTGCAGCTAGACTAACAGCTTTACGCATAAAGAAAACTCTGTCACAACTAAGTCAGCAAGAGGGAATAAAAATGTGATTTAGGAAATAGTGTTCAAGAAAACATTTGAACACCAATATGTGCACCGGGCTTGTACTTAAACATTGTTCTACCTCACTGAGGGAACAGAAGAATATTGCTGCCTTTTATACACTAAGATAATCAGTTATTAGTCCAGGATTTCTCTAGATGGAGTAAACTGTTGTACAGAATCTTAATTATTTTCTTGAAGGTCACATCTATTATGCTCAAAACACAAAAAATAAGCTTGAGAGTGGAACTTGTGTATGGCGTGTATGGCTCTCAAGGACAATAGGAACGATATGGTGGTACGCTGTATATTGTCAAACTGTTTTGTTCTGGTATTAAGAAGCTATTATTGAATGCCTTTCATTGAAACTTACCTACATGACCTTATTTCATCTGGAACACACATGCAATTTACGCAATACTTTATATATCTGTCTTTTACATCGGATCATAACTTGCATTGTAGTGAATAAGTGCCACTTTTACATTTTCTTAATGCAGTTTAGTAGGATATTCAATGTCTTTGGTCCTTGTAAAATGACAGTAAATCTGTATTCATCAATCTGCTGGCTTCTACATACTTCGATATTACCAAATTCTTGTATTTCCCAGGAAGCATTGCCAAATTCCTGCTAATTGGGAATATTAACTTACAGGATGGTACCAGGTTGTATTAAATGATTGGCTATAGGAAGATTTCACACTCAATGCATGAATTTCTTTTTATGAAATACTTTTTCTCTAGAGCATAGGAACTGAAGTATATGAACAGGGATATCAGATATAGAACTTTGAAAAAGAGCTTTACCTGTAAAAAATACTTTGATGATATTTTTACATACAGTATGAACACTAACCTCTTAAATCCACTTAAATATTGTCAGAAAAAAAATTCACATTGTTCTTTCTGTGCAATGAAAACTGCTTTGCTAAAATTTGATACTTGCTAAATGCTTTTCTGAGGATGATCCATGTAGAAAAATGTAGTCTCTAATAGTCTTACTGGATTCATTCTGTATGCGCCAAATAGGAATTTCTTAGCATCTGAAGTTTTTTTTGTGGAAATCAATACATAATTCTTAATGTTGCCTTTCACTGACTGATAATGAACTTTGGAGAAATGAAGAAACTGAGTAGATATTCTCTTCCTGTCATGCCCACCCACTTGTGCCAGCAGAGGCCTACTGCAGATTCCATTGGTCTAGCTAATGGCATCCAGAAGAGCTTTCCCTGCTCTTTCACCTGCCATTTGGAAGATTCTGCGTCTTGGGGTAAGATCTGTCCTCAGCCTCCTATCATTCCATAAGAGCCTAAAGACTAAAAGCCTAAAGACTAAAAGTTGGCCTGAGGACCTAATGGGGGAGTACCACCCTGGAGATTGCTATTCTACCTTGCCAAGGAGAAAACATCTAACCTATTGGGGAAAAAATGCATAATATACTGGGTTGAACAGAAGACTTAGGAACCTTTTCTGTCCTCATCCTGGTCAAATTATAAAGTAGATGGCAGCAGTGAAAGTTCTTAAAAGTATGTTCCTTTTCATCAATATTTTAGAGTCATAGGAGCTGTTTAACTTCAACTTAAATAAACATCTTTTCTAATAAAATTCTCTAAACAACTAGCTTGATAAGATTCTTTTCGAAGATGGTAATCTTGTGTTGTTTAAGGGACCAAAGTAGTCCAGCATTCAAATACTTTATATGTCAAAGATAATCTGAAATAATTTTCTCATCATAGTAATAGAAGGATAATATGCAGATTTGGTCATCTTTTCAGATTCTACTGATTGCCAAGTTAAATTAAAAATAGTGGAAAACTTACAAAATTGTTAACTTTAAAGAGATTTTAAGAGTACCCATACACCTACTAATACTCCACAAGTATTGGATCTTCATAGTTTATTTCATTTATATACAGAATGATACAAAATACATTCTTTTGTCTCCTACTGTTGTTGCATTGCTAGCCTAAATGTTTACGCAGTAGATATTTGATAAGGTGGTAATTTTGCTGTTTAATAATGTTTAAAATTATAGATATTGATTGTATCAGATTACCTATAAAATGATTTTAAGGAACAAGACCCCATAATTTAAAAAAAAAAATCTTAAGTTTAGGTTTAGACTCACTTGGATCAAGTTCAACTTATCTTATTTTTTTATTTAATTTATTCTTTCCAATGACTCCCTAACACTCTGCCTATCCAAATTCTCATTTTCACTGAAGAAGTTACATGATAGTAACGAAACATCTCAGTTTTAACAAGCTTTGACCCAGTTGCCATGATTTAACCTTTTAAGATATATTTGGCCTGGATGAATGAATCTTCATTTACATTATGATCTGGAGGAATAATCAAATACTTAAAAATTAAGAACTTTACTAAACATTTAAATTGCTGCCCATCTTTTAATTTTTCACAAACCTATATGAAGATGGTTGTTCTAAAAATGAATTGCAAGTCAAGCTTCATGAATTCACATTTAGCCTATTTTAGCTTAAAACAGCTACAGAAGTATCTTTATATTTTAAAAATACTGCTTTAATCTTAAATTACCTCATGACAAAATAGATACATTTACCTCTATGTATAATATTTTAATGTTTCTCAAAATATTATGAAACTTGGGTATCTTGTTTCAATGTGTCTTAAAGTATGGTATTGTTCTGATCAATCTGCAACATTGCTGATATTTAGCTCTAATTCAAAGCATCGTGCTACTTGGAATTCTTGCTAAAATAGGCTTTTTTGTTGAGTTTCCTATTGGAAGCTACCTAATATATTCTGGACAGAAGGATCCACATAATGGCCTAATGCAAGTTTTTATGGGCATATGCAAACAGGAATATCTGCATAATTAAACAGACAATATTGCTGGTCGAGTTTTTTGTCCAAATTGCTCATTTTTTAATTTTTTTGATAGTTTTGGTAAATATATTTATTTTGCTTTTCAAGAGCCAAATGGTGAAGACATTCTTACCCATTAATTGATGCAGTTTGAGAATCTGTATGAATGTCATTTCTCTATATATTCTTGATTATGTATTTGAAGAGTATACAATTGGGAAATGTAAATTGTTAATTATTATTAAGTGCTAATATTAAGTAGAAAATAACAAAGCAGTGACATTTTTCTTTTTCCGTCCCTCATTTTAGAGTTTTGTTTGAGAAAACTATTGTTTAAATATTAGTATATGGATTAACTTTATATATTGTCCCATTACATTTTCTGGTTCTGAAAAATGAGGACAAAACATTGAAATAATAGTTCACTGAGGAATTTTGTAGTTACCTAAAGTTTTCGAAGCAATTTTGTGTTCAAAGTACTTCAAATGTTACGTTGTGCTTTTTTAAAAATGAAACTTGCAATGGACATAATGTACCAAGGACACCTGCTGATTTTACATTATAAAATAAAGTATAGCTGAAATAGATGTTAGTTACATGTTACATAAAATATTTTATATTTTCTGCAAAATATAGTTAAATGATTGAAGTCATTCAAGTTTAAATTTAATAGATTTGTGTGGAAAGAAAATATTTTGAGCACAATCCTGTTCGTTTCCTGATCAGTCAGCTTAGCATGTTTGCAAATTTTTTTGCATCTTAGTTTTATTTTTAAGACTTATAAGACACTCCATTATACGAATTTTCAGTGTAAGTAATGCTGAAATATTTTGAATAAATTTAGACACCAATTCCGATGACAATTTCTCATATTTATATAAGATTAATGATTTATTTCATGCAGAATTTAACTTTTGCAAAAAGCTGCTTGAAGCATAAAAGAGGATTAGACCTCTTTAAGTTCTTTAGATCAGGCTCACAGTGTAAGTTTCCATCCATTTTTTCCATTATTTGTCCTTTTGCCAGTGGTGGGATTCAAATTTTTTTACTACCAGGTCTGTGGGAGTGGCTTGGTGGGAGTGGGGTGTCTTGGTGGGCATGGCAGGGAAAGGATACTGTAAAATCCCCATTCCCACCCCATTCCTGGGGGAAGGTTACCACCAGTTCTCTGAACTACTCAAAATTTCCGCTACTGATTCTCCAGAACTGGTCAGAACCTGCTGAATGCCACTTCTGCCTTTTGCTAGCTTCCATTGTTTTAGGATTGTTTTCTCACCAACAATATATACCTACTTTCTTTCCCATCCTTTTGTACAAGCTTCAAGCAATCTCTTGAAATTGCCATCTCCTTTCATAATTTAATATGTAATCCTTTGTATACACATTTGGAGATAATCATTGATCTTATCACAGGGATTTCTTGTAGATCTACAGGCATTGATGAATGACAATGCAACTACAAGTTTAGTGGGAAAAGGGTATTAAAAAGCATATCAAACTAACATCAGTTTCATTTCTGCTGATCTCATTCTTCAAGAAAATACAATAGCTAATTCTGTATCAATCCTTTTCCCAACTTTATCTTCCAACAATACTACCATGTGACTTTTAAAATGCCTTAAATATTTTTATATATTACTAAATATCAATTAAATATAACCTGTTATATTTGAGGGAGCTGGATGGTTCAGAAATATGAAGTTTTCTTTAACTGCATATATATTCACAAGCAATAATTTTACTGTAAAAGTTATGTGCACATGGCTGTCTGGGTGTAGAACACCTTGTCTGTTTAACTTCTCAGGAATCATTTGAACTGAGAGAACAAAATCCCTGGTGCATCTTTTTTGGTGGGGTTTCAGTGAATTTTCTGAAGTCATCGAACATCAATATCCTTTGAACTGCAGAGAAGCTGGCCTATTCAGTCAGCCCTTCAGAAAAGACTGATGGACCCAGTAGGTTTCAGAGGGAGTTTAGGGTTACTCCTGAGTCTCTGGCACAGGAGACATGCTTTAGACATAAACTTAGTCATGAATTGAAATGAACATATGACAAGCATATTGGATCTGATTGTGTCTGTGTGGACTGCAGTCATGAATAGAACGTCCTGGTTCAGAGGAGCTCCATAAGATGCAGAAATACAAGAAATGCCCAGAGTGCCATTGAAGGAAGACTAAAGAACAAAGGATGAAGTTGACTTGGCATAAGAGTGTTTATTAGGCTTTTGTGGTAAATAAGAATTGCACAATGTGTTTACTTCTCTGCTCTTACTGAGTCTGTAGGTTAACAGCTGTTTCAGAGCAAGCCTTTGCAGGATTAGTGTGATCATTTTAGCATATTTGGACAAAGTTGCTTGAATTTGGACAATGTCCTTATTGCTGTGACAGGTCAAAGCCTGCCAGGAAGATACATGCAGCTGAGTCCAAGTTCTGGCTAATGCCTCTTGGTGGGAGGAGATAGCCCTGCCTGCCTTGAAAGAGGTTATGGTATGCTCTATGCTCAAGAGGCCATTCTTGGTCCCAATAATTTTAGATAATCTCTGTTCTGTCTCCAACCTTTTCTAAAAATATGTCCTTGGTGAAGCAGGTTGGGCAGATCTTTTACAATCCGAATTCAGGCTGGGCTATAATATTAAAAGGTGTAGAAATGTAGTACTTTCAGAGATTTTACTAAAAAACTAAAACACAAGTTCAAGATGCCAAAATATAAATATGAATCAACAGAAACATGATAGAAACATTTGACATATTGTAGGGAAATAACAAAGGTATTAAATGGGTTGTAGAATTATACATTTCTATGATATACTGTTCCTTCAGTGTTCAATCCTAAATTAAAAAACAAGGTGCCCCAATAGCATTTTAATAATACATAGCTGCTAATAAATATCTTTAAAGCTTTCTCATTCATAGTGTACTTCAGGGTGTCAAACTTGATTTCATTGAGGATTGTATCATGGTTGTGGTTGACCTCGAGGTGTGTGACCAGGGTGGGCGTGGCAAGCTTTCCTGCCTCCCTCCTTCCCATCTCCCTCCCTCCTTCCCACTCCCTCCCCTTCCTTTTTCACTCCCATCTTCCTTGCTTCCTCCCTCCCCCCTTCCTCTTCCGCCTTAATTAGTTTTATTTGTCAAGCATGTATTAGATTACAGATAGAAGTCTAAATATAATTATGAATACATAAAATGAATACGAATAAGAGCTTAGGACAGGGACAGTAGGCACATTGTTGCACTTATGCACACCCCTTGCAGACATCTTAGAAATGGGTGAGGTCAACAGTAGACAGTCTAAGGTTAAAAGTTTTTAGGTTTGGGAAGAAACCAGTCAGGTAGTATATTCCAGACATTGACCACTCTTGCTGAAGTATTTCCTGCAATCAAGTTTGATGTAGTTTACCTTGAGTTTGTATCTATTGTGTACTCTTGTATTGTTGTGGTTGAAACTGAAGTAGTCATTGTTGGGTAGGACATTGCAATAGATAATTTTATGTACTATACTTGGGTCGGACCAAAGGCAGCGTAGTTCTAGGTTGGCTAAGCCTAAAATTTCAAGTCTGGTGGCATAAGGTATTCTTTTGCGAGTAGGGGACTTTGTGAAATATCTCTGGACTTTTTTCAATTGTATTAATATCCGATATGCAGTGCAGGTTCCTGACAGATGAGCTGTATTTGAGATTGGTCTAGCAAATGTTTTGTATGTTTAGTTAGTAGGTCAATATTGCCGGAGAAAAAGCTATACAGGGTTAAGTTAACAACTCTTAATGCTTTTTTGGCTATGTTGTTACAGTGGGCTCTAGCACATAGCTCATTAGAGATGAGTACTCCAAACTCTTTGACATAGTGGGGGTCATCTACAAGGTCATGACCATTCAGCTTGTATTTTATTTTCTGATTATTTTTTTTGCCAATATGTAGGAGAGCATTTGTTTGTTAAGATTTGAAATTGCCACTTGTTTGACCATTCTGACACAGTCGAGGTCTTCTTGAAGGGTAGCAGCATTGTAGGTATTCCCATCTCCTTCCTTCCTTCCTTCCTTCTTTCCCCTCCCTTCCCTGGGTAAATGGCAGTTCCCCCACACACACACTTTTAAATGTGGCCCTTATTAAGAGCCAAGGATGCCTGATCCTTGGATAACTACTGCTTGTTTTTTCCCCAAAAGAAAAAGAGAAATCGCCGGCCCCGAAATCGCTGGCATTGTAACTTTTTAAGGATTTCAAAAGCTGTTCTTTTAATTTTGGGTCTCGCTTTTTGGAACAACCTTCTCCCTCGCATCTTCTTTGTTTCCAAGAAAAAAAGAAATCGGAGGAAGGGAGAAGAGGGGAAGAAAAACACACACACACACACACAAGACTAATCCAAAGTCGGAGAGGGATCCTTACAAGTCCAAGTCACCGTCTCCTCCACTCCCAACACCTTTTCTTCCAAAGGAAAAAGCCCCCAGCCCAGAAACAATACTCCCAGAGCTGGAGAGCAACACTGCAAAGCAAGGAAAAGGAGAAAGAAAAACCTAGCAACTTTAAAAACCCAGGGAGAAACCACCACCCTGCCTCTTCCTACATGTGGTTGCTTCTGAATTAAAGGAGGCAAGGTTTGGAACTAAAGGAGGCGAACAATCGAGCAGGGAAGCTAGAGTGGGAGAGATCCAACTGCCAACTGGAGCGATGTCAGACTTGGGGATTTAGCTTTTGGCTCCCCTTTTTTATCCTTCCTTTCCCACGAGTGGCAGGAACTGGTTTGCGGGGTCCGAGGCTTACTTTCACTTTCTGCCTTTGCCCGCTTCTCAGCCAAGGAATACTGCTGCTTTTGCTGCCTCCCCTCCAAAAACATCTTTCTTGCTCCTTCCTTCTGATCTTCCTATCTTCCTTCCTCCCACCCTTCTCATTCCCATTTCAGTCCTCTGCACTCAGAAAGGGATAACGGGAGAGGGAGAGATTGGCAGTGATGTTGGCTGTGCTTACCGCAGCTATGGCTTTTCCCGTGGGCAGGGCAGGGTAGGGTGGTCCCAGTGAAAGGGAAGCTGCATGGGCTGTAAGGCTGGGCTGGCAAGCAGGCCATGGAGCCGCTGATGGCGCAACACTGATCTATAACTGGATGGTGGCCATCTGGTCTGGAACATGGTGAGCCTTAGATCCACAGGACCACCCTGGAGCCATCCCCATCACCTCGCCCCTGCCTCCTGGGAATGTACACAGGAGGTGGCCCGAGCACCCAGGGGCAAGGCTGAGGCAGCACAACGTGGATCCAGGGCGGCCCCGTGGATATAAGGCCCATTGCAGTCCAGATAATAGCCAGCAAGTTATAGATTAGCGCCTGGCCAGCCGGTCCTTTGCTGTCTCAAGGGCAGTCCTACGTGCCAGATTTAGCCACATTGCAAGTCACATCCAGCCCGCAGGCCTTGAGTTTGACACCCCTGGTCTATTTGAAATCTCAGCTCAGAAGTGGTTAAAACTTCAAACTTCTATTAATTTGTTTTATTTTAGGGCATTGCCAATGATATTTGGTTAATGTATTAGATGAAACTCTTATTAAAGTTGAATTAAATAAATACGTATTAAATTGTAGGGAAAAAGGCAAATAACAGATATTCTGTGAGATTGTTTCTTTTTAGGATTGGTCTGGCTTGGACCAATGCATATATTATACAATTTTTTTTTAATTGGACAGAAACCTTAGTTAGCATATCCCAAAGATCCTTTTTCCAAAAGCAAATGAACTTTTTTTTTCTTTGAAAACTTTTCATTTCTCATCCAAGAAGCTGCTTCGGGTTTAGGGTAGAACAAGCTTCTTGGATGAGAAATGAAACAAACACAAAGAATGATTCTTATTTATCATTAATGATTTCCTAGTTGGTCTTAATGTACTATAAGATTTTCACTACACATGAGCATTATTTTTTACAAGAGATATAAATGGTAGCCACCTAGTTCAGAGAAACAACACAAAATGATATAAATCATAGGCATTCCAACTCCAAGAATGTGTCAAAATTTTGGGGAATAACAACTCCTTGGAATTGCTTTTAAATGACTTTCCCTAACAGTATACAGCATCTTGACGACCCAAATAAAATCAAACCTTTGAATATATAGAAGTAATTTATTATATCTGCAATAGTTGAAAAAAGAAAGTCTGAACTGATCTTCAGGTTAAAGATGCGTGGTTCTTAATTAGCAATCTCAGTAGGTAGGTAGAGAAATAAAGTAAGAATGCATGTAAAGAAAATTACCACAAAACATGGAGTAGGAATGAGAATATCAAACACGGTCTGAAAGTTTTGCTCGTTCTTCAAATTGCTTGTCCACTGCAAGTGATAAAGCTTGAAGGAAAGTTGTCATTATAACATTAGGAGACTAGAAGGAAAGATAAAAATGTTAAGTGCCAGAATAAAAGTTGTAAATTTACTATATAAAAAAATTGAGTTACCGTATATACTCGAGTATAAGCCGACCCGAGTATAAGCCGAGACCCCTAATTTTACCCCAAAAAACTGGGAAAAA